>SOZI01000002.1:186696-485837 GCA_006352295.1 Rhodotorula diobovata | reverse complement strand
GGAGGAGCGGAGCGGATGTCGAGGGTCGGAGGACACCGAGTAACAGTGATTCGACCTTGGAATCCAGAGGAGAGAATGCTGAGCCAGGCGAGGGGGGATGACTGAAGAGAAGAAGAGGAGAGGGGGGGAGCTACAGCGACCGAGTCTCCTCCACCGCGACCAAAACCCGAGATCCCTTGTCGACGACGATCATTCACAGCCTGTGAGTGCGGTGGCAGTGGTATGAGAGTGCATCAGCGAGGTTCGAGAGAAAAAGGAAGCGAGGGAGAGGACTTAGCAACGGAAGGTCCGAGCAAGCGTGCGGACGTCGACTCGCTCGAGGCTGACGAGAGGGAGTCGGTCACAGCATGGGCTGGCCCCTCTGCGTCTTCTGCCCCCGCCGCTCGCCACGAGCATCGCACCCTCCTCACACCTGCGTGATTCGTTGCTCACACCGCACTCGAGTCTTGCTTGTCTTGCTGACCTCTTGCTTGCAGGAGCAGTGTCAGGACAAGCAGGCACGCTACACTGCAGCTGTTGCCGTATGGAGACAAAGCAAGATGCCCGCAGCCGCACTCAAGCGTATCCTCCTCCGCTCGCGGACACCCCTTCTCAGTCAAGGGTGCCGTTCGCACGGGGCTGCACTTGCACGCCCCCCGCATTCTGCACCGGTGCACCAGCTCCACCGCCGTCCATAGCAGCATCAGCACCTGCACCGCCACCGCCGCGGTCCGCCTGTTCCTCCTCGTCGAGGAGCGCCCACGCCGAGTCAGGGAGGATGCGCTTCTCGCGCCACGAGTTGATCAAGTGGCTGAGCAATTTGAGCTCGGGAAAGGCGCTTCTGCAGTAATGTCAGCGTGGGTTGCATCCGGAGCAAGGAAGAGAAAGATGGGCGCACTCCTCAATGAAGGCGCAGAGGTCGCCAAGGGCAACAAACTTGTCCCCTGCCGCGACAATGTAATCCCCATGCTTGCGCGCGAGGTCGTCGTGCTTGCGTGTGAGGTCCTCGTGCTCGCGCGAGATCACCTTGACGTCCCTCGCAGCGTTGTCCCATGCACGCAGATTGGCCTTGCAGCGCGCGCCAAACTCGACCGCCACAAGGCCCTGCTCACCTGCCGCAAGAGCCGCGCAGATCTCTTCGAGGACAAGGCGGTGAGGGTCGGGCAGTTGGGGTGGGGGGCGGTCTTTGAGCTCTTGCAGCGCGCGGAGGAGCTGCTCGGGGTGGTGTGGTGCATCGAGAGCGGGGGGGCTCTGCACTCCAGACAGGCCAAGGTCAGCAGGCAGTCACAGGCAACCAACAGGAACAGAGCAGTGAACGCACTGCCAAGCGATCGAGGCGGGACATGCCCCTGCCGAGGGCGGTGACCTTGGCGTCGAGGGCAGTGACCTTTGACCGCACCGAGTCATGTGACGACAAGGTCAAGGCTGCACCCTTCTCGAGCGCTGCAACAGAGGACTTGATCGGCATGAGCTGTGGAGACAGGCAGAAGCATCAGTATGATCAGACAAGGACCACAGCCGGAGCGGAGAGGTCAGCGCACCTCGGCGTCCAGCTCTCTGCGCAGCTCGGCCAGCCTCCTCTCGAGCTTCTCGAGCCCCTTGCTCGTGTTGCGCTCGAGGTCCATCTCGTTGTCCTTGTCCTGCGCCGCCTGGTCAACCTTGCCGCTCACGGCCGCGACCTTGCCCTCGACCTTGCCGACGCGCTGCCCAAGCGCCTTGACCTCGTCGCCAATGTGCGCCGAGCCAGACGTGGAAGCAAGGTCCGAGACGGCGTCAATACGCGTGCCGAGTGCGTCGACGCGCGCACCAAGCTGCTCGACCGCCTCAACGCTCGCACTGAGGCGCTGCGCCTTTGCCGCGTGCGAGCCGTCGTCGCCTTCGGGCACCTCGGCACTGCGACGCTTGCCCAGCGACGACGAGCCTGTGTCTGCGGCGCCCTCATCGACGCGTTTTGAAAGACGCGCAAACTCGCCCCTAAGCGTGTCGAGCTCCGCCTGAGGCGCCCAGCCCTGTGGCGTCGCCTGCGGAGGAGGTGGCGGCGGCGGGGACTGCGCGTGTGCGAGGGCGGGCGAACCGCGCGCCGAGTGCGTGAAGGGGCGGACGCGCGGGTCGGTCGATTTCTGCGCGGCGTCCTCGAGCGGAGCGAGGCGCGCCCGGAGGGTGTCAACCTCGGCGCGGAGTGAGGGGAGGGCGAGCGCGAGCTGGCGATTGTAGGACTCGAGCTCGGAGATGCGGGTGAGGAGGGCTGGGTCGGGGCGGGCGGACGCCGGAGCGGGGGGAGGCGGCGCGGGGGCGGCGGGGCGAGGGAGGGAAGCGCCCGACGGGACGGCCTGCCGCGCGAGTTGCTCCTGCACGACACGCTGGGCAATCTCCTTCATCTGCTCGAGCTGGTCGTCTTGCCTGACCTTGACGAGGTCTTCGACGAAGCCCTCAAGCATGTCGGCCAAGCTGGCCGTCAAGCGGTCGATCGTCGCCTGGTTTGAGCGCCTGCGTTCAGCAGAGTCGCGCGCGCGCAGGTCTGCGAGCTCGTCCAGGAGGGGGTCGACCATGTCCGGATCGAGGAGTGGGAACTCGAGGTTGGCCGTGGCTTCTTCGCGCTGATCCTCGACGAGGGTGCAGACCTCCTTGATGAAGAGGTCGAGCTGGACGCGCATGGCCCACAGTGCGGTGTTGGTCGTACGCGAGGACGGCATCGACGGGTGGGAAGCGTTGGCGGAGAGGGACGCGTTGCCCGACGAGCGACGGGTGCCGTCGCCGTTGGCAGCGCCAGGAGGGGGCTGTGAGGCGGCGCCTCTGCCGCTGGCGCTGGGGGTGTAGGGGTAGGCTGCCGAGGAAGAAGCGACAGGGCCCTGGACCTGAATGGGCGGAGGGTGCTGGCGTTGAGGGGGAGGAGGCGGGGGTGGGCGTGAGCCAGAGGGGCCGCCGCGGGAGGGCCTCACGAAGAGGGACGAGCTGGCGGCGGTCGGGTGCTGGCCGTTGGGAGGCGCCATGACGAGCTGTTTGGCGGCGCGCGAACGGAGGGTCAGCGTCGAGTTCTGGCGCAGGTGGGCAGGGTGCAGGAGCGTGCGACGAGGAGAAGCAGGTTGAGCGAGTCACGCCCGGCGTGCTACAGTCACGCGGTAAGCCTTGTAGATAGCTCAGAGCAGTACAGCTGGACCCTCGAGGTCCCTCTGCCCTGTCCACCGTGAGCAGTGGCTTCATCTCGTCGACGGGAGATGGAGACCAGGCACTCCGCCTAGGCTGTCTCGAGCGCGCACGCGACGCCGTGCAGCACAGGTCAAGTGCTTTTTGAGGCTGTAGGAGGCGCTGCAAACCTGCCCCGCGGCCGAGGAACCGAGTGCTCACCTAGGCGTTCCCGGGAGGAGGGGGGTCGAGCCCACGGCGCGGCGCGTTGGACGCGACGGGCGCACTGGAGGGGGCTCGTGGAGGACCAGGGAGGTCGGCTGAGGCGCGCACAAGGCAGCCTGACGTGGCGAGGCAATGTCAACAGAGCTGAGCGCGCCCCCACCAACGTTGCAACTCGCCTCCGGAGGGGCCTCCTCCCGGCAACTTCTGCCTCTGGCTCGTCCCGGCTCGTGATGAGCTTTCTCGACATAGCTTTCGACACTCCACCTACTGCCCACGATAGACGGCGGGATGAGTGCGCCGTGAGCGTCCTCGGCTCGCATCCACGCGCGGCCAACATCTCTCGCGAACCGCTTTCGCAAGCCGCCTCACGCACACGCCGTGCCTCGGGCTCATCACAAGCACGGCACTGTTACACCCTCCGCGACCTCACTTTTTCGGTGGCAGCGCCGGCGGCCCGCCCGCCGGCACCCCGACCTCCTCTCCGTCCTTCTCAATCCTCACCGGGCCCTTCTCGAGCGGGAACCCTCCCGGCCCCCTGACGACCTCCTCGGGGATGTCGGCCGCGCGTTGCCGCTCGGCGAGTGCGGCCGTCTTGGACGCGTAGACTTTTGTGGGCTTGAGCGAGCCGGACGAGAAGGCGTGCTGGCGTTTCTCGAGCTGCGGTGGCAGAGAGAGCAGACGGGGTCAGTTTGGAAAAGAGGGGCGGAAGGAGGGCGGAAGACTGACATCGTGCGCCCACATGGCTGCGCCGATGCGGTTCGAGATGGAAAAGACGAGGCCGACGAGCGGGATGCGCTCCATCAGCGAGGCGACGAAGCCAAACACTGGGGGGCGGACAAGCTAAGCAAGTGCCCACCGAGCACCGGAAAGAGGGCGGGACGCACTGCGGTAGCCAATCTCGCGCTCGGTCACAAAGAGCTCGACCTGGAACGGCCTGCGGGGGGACGAGAGCGTCAGTCGCCTGCGAGCGCTAAGTCGTTCGCGCCCAGTCGAGTCATACGTCATTTTCTTGGCAGCAAAGTACTGCAGGCGACGTGGACAGTAAGCGCAGGACCTCGAGGCGAGGCGAGCCGGGGAGAGAGCACGCACGGATCGGTGCAGCGACCTGCCGAGCGTGAGCGAGCGGATGGCGCTCAGCACGCACAGGCTCAGCCCCGGGACGAAGCTAAGCGGCGTGAGAAGGACTGGGTGCACGTCCGTCAGCGATTTGGGGCGCGCGGAGGGAAAGGGGCGAAGGAGGGCGCACCCTTGAGCAGGACCATGCGCACGAGCGGGCTCGAGAGCTGGCTGTACCAGGCCTGCTTCTCTCCCGCCCGCTTGGCGCGGTCGATGGGCGGGACGCGCCACTCTTCGGTGTAGGGCTGCCAGAAGTCGGCGGCTGGCGGATGCGGTGCGCGACAACGAGGTCAGCTTGCGGACTCGTCTGCCGGCAAAGGGTTCACTTCGCGACGCACCTTTGCCTCGGCTGCGCACTGTGGCTTCGTAGACCTCGTCTCGGCTCTTGCGGAGCTCGCGTTTGAGCATCCACTCGACAAAGAACGACACCTGCCCGAGGACGAGCATCCAAGTCGTGTACTGGACGGGGCTGACGCCGAGGACATTTGCGCTGTGGATGTCGCTGGGCGAGAAGGGGCTCCTCGAGAGGACGAAGTGGACGTAGAGCCTCGTGAGGGGGAGCGAGGCGACGGCGAGCGGGAGAGAGATGAGGAGGGCGCGCTGGAGCGTCTTGCGCGAGCGGCGCCAGATGGGGGTGTACAGCGACGAGTCGGTCAACAGGCGGTACGCTCCGACTGAGCATGTGGGTGAGAGGAGTCAGTGACGGGACTCAGGGGGCGGTGCAGGGAGGGGAATGACGACGAGCGGCCGGAGAGAGCGGAAGACGCACCGACGCAGTACGCGGGAGGGAAGACGAGCAGCTCGACAGGCATCGTCCAGTATGCTGCTAGTCGGTGGTTTGTGAGCAGGAGGCGAGGTGGGGGGATTCGAGCGAGAGGCCGAGGCGACCTCGGCAGCGCTGCGCCCGAAGTCGACTGCCGCTACTTTGCGCGCCTCCCCTTGAGCCACCCGCCGGCCAACCCGCTGCCGGCACGCCGCGCGCCCCCACTTTCGGCTCGAGCCTCCTTTCTCTCTTTCATTCGCGCTCGTCCTCCTCCTCCGCTGCTCGTTGCTGGTTCTCACTCGTCATGCTTCGCACAGTGGCTGGGACTTCGACTCGCGCACCTTGGCACCGCGCCTTCGCACGCCCCGCCTCCTCCACCCTGCGCGCCCTCTCCACCTCGTCGCAGCCCGACACTCACCGCGTCAAGCTCGTCGAGGTCGGCCCACGTGACGGCCTTCAGAACGAGAAAGCCGTCATCGACACGTCTGTCAAGGTCGAGCTCATCGAGCGGCTCGTCAAGGCGGGCTTGAGGGACGTAGAGGCAGGGAGCTTCGTTTCTCCCAAGTGGGTGAGTAGGCGCGCCGTAGCCTTTGTCGAAGCACTGCTCTCGCACAGCATTATCTGGCGTCAGTGCGCAAGCTCACACTCGCGCGGACCCCCACAGGTTCCGCAGATGGCCTCGACCGCGGACGTCCTCCTCTCGTCGCAGCTGTCCGCGCTCCGTTCAACGCACGGCTCCTCCCTCTCCCTCCCCGTCCTGGTTCCCAACGCCCGCGGCCTCTCCTCCCTCCTCGACCTCCCCGGGCAAGACTCTGCCGACTCGCCCCTCACGCGCGAGATTGCCGTCTTCGTCTCGGCGTCCGAGGGCTTCTCGCGCGCCAACCTCAACTGCTCCGTCGCCGAGTCGCTCTCGCGCCTCGAGCCCGTCTTTGCCACCGCGCGGGACAAGGGGCTCAAGGTGCGCGGGTACGTGAGCGTCGTCCTCGGGTGCCCCTTTGACGGGCGGGTCGACCCGCGCAAGGTGGGCGAGGTGGCCCGGGCGTTGAAGAACATGGGCGCGTACGAGGTCAGCCTCGGCGACACGATCGGCGTCGGTGTCCCGAAGGGGTGGGACGGCGTCGTCGAGGCGTGCGAGCAGAAGGGCGTCCCCGCTGCGCAACTCGCCGTGCGTCTCTTCCGTTCTCCACCCTCTTGCCACCCCCACGCTCCCAGCTCACAGCGTCGATTGTCTCGCAGGCCCACTGCCACGACACGTACGGCACGGCGCTGGCTTCGATCCTGCACTGCGTGTCGCGCCTCGGGATCCGCACCGTCGACAGCTCGATCGCGGCCCTCGGCGGGTGCCCCTACTCGCCCGGCGCGACCGGCAACGTCTCGACCGAGGACGTCGTCTATGCGCTCGCGGCGAGTGGGATTTCGTCCAACGTGCTGCCAGACCCGGTCGCGGCCGCGGGCGAGCCGTGGGAGGTGCTCGGCGGCGAGTCGGGGCACGGCGAGCGCGCGCGGAGGTTCGAGGAGCTGTGTGCTGTGGGAGACTGGATCAGCGCGCAGCTTGGGCGGGAGAACGGGAGCAGGGTGGGCAAGGCAATGAAGGGGAGGAGGGAGCGCAGGGAGCGGGAAGAGGCGAAGAAGCGGGGGGCCAAGGCAAAGCTGTAGCGGGTTGGCACGTGGCAAGCGAGCAGATCGAGGCTCTCATACTCTCTCAAGCGCACGAGAAGAGAGGCAGAGTGCCTTGCCCTTGCGAAGGCTACTCGACCCCCTCCCCCTCCTCCCCCTCGCGCACCCAGTCACCGCTCTTGCCGCCACTCTTGCTCACGACCTTGACCCCCCTGATCTCCATCTCCTTCCCGCCGACCGCCTTGCACATGTCCCACACGGTCAAGCACGCGGTGCTGACGCCCGTGAGCGCCTCCATCTCGACGCCGGTCGGGCCCTCGCACGTCGCCGTGCAGCGCACCTCGACCTCTGACGACGCGCGCAGTGGCGCGAGCGACACGGAGATGTGCGACAGCGCGAGAGGGTGACACAGCGGGATGAGGAGCGCCGTGTGCTTGGCGCCCATGACGCCCGCGAGCTGCGCAACACTCAGCACGTCGCCCTTCTTGTTCCTCGCCCTCTTGCCCGCCCCCACCCCCGCCCCCGCTCGGGAGGACGAGGGCGACGCCCCTTGCTCGCCGTCGTCGTCGCCAAAGTCGATGAGCGCAAACGCGGCGGGCGGGACGTACACGCGCCCGACGGCCGTCGCGGTGCGGACGGTCGAGCGCTTGCCCGCGACCGAGACCATCGAGGCGCGGCCGGTGGTGGGGTCCGTGTGCGTGAGGCGGGGCTCAGGGGAGCTGCTGCTGTCGTTCGAAGGTGTGTCGCTTGAGGAGGAGGAAGAGGCGGGTGGAGGAGGAGGGGCGCGAAGAGAGGACGAGGTGGCAAACGTGCGCGCCACGGGGGAGGACAGGGGCGGAAGGGAGGGCGCGAGGAGGTGCGTCGGGATGCGCGGGTTGGTCGAGAGAGGGTGCACGCGCGCTGCAGCGAGGCGGCGGCGAGCGGCGTGAGGGATTGCGCGAGGCACGAGCGACGGCGACGCTGGGGTGGGACGGGAGTGAGCGTCGAGCCCGCGTCGCAGCGGCGGAGAGCGATCCGACTCACCTGTTTCCCCAACGCGCAAGCAAGCGTCGTAAGCCGCCGGTCCCGGTTCCTCCCGCTTCGACCGACCGAGAAAGGAGCCCCATCACCCACCGATCCCGACCATGGGCCCCATCCTCCCCTCCCTCTTGATGCCCTCTGGCCCGCCGAGGCCGTCGTGCGCGAACTTTTTGTTGAAGACGGCGGCGCCGACTGCGTCCATGAGGGCGGCGTCGGACGAGGGCGACGCGGGCGAGGCGCGGAGGAGAGGGCGGAGGGAGAGGACTGGCGGGCCGAAGAGGCAGACCTGTGCACGTTGCGAAGGGGGCGGAGTGGTCTCAGTCAGTGCGAGGTACAGAGAAGAGGAAATACGAGGGAGACAGAGACGCACCTTGACGCCGCCATCTGCGCCGACCCTCAGCCTCGAGCACCCACCACAAAAGTGGTCCGTCATGCTGCTGATAAAGCCAAAGCTGCCCCGGTACCCGGGAACACGGTACGCCCGCGTCGTGTCGCTCGACGCGTCGCGGAGCTTGTCGAGTGCCGGGTAGGTCGACGAGAGGGAAGCGAGGAGCGACGCCGAGGGGACGAGCTTCTGCGTCGACCAGCGGTTGTCTGTGCGGGCGGACGCGGCGTTACAGGTCAGGCTCTGATCATCTTGTGCGAAAGAAGGAGCGGACGAGGAGGAGGAGGCGCACCTTCAAAGGGCATGTACTCGATGAAGCGGACGGTGATGTCGCTCTCGCGCGTGAGCTCGACAAAGTCCCGCACTTCGGCATCGTTGACCCCCCTGATGACGACAACGTTGACCTTTGTCCTGAGCCCTGGGAGTCCCTTGGCGACGTCGAGCGCGTCCATGACGGCGTCGAAGCCTCTCCTTCGCGTCATGAGCTCGTACTTGAAGGGGTCGAGCGTGTCGAGCGAGAGGTTGAGGTGGGTCAGGCCGGCGGCGACGAGTTGAGGGAGTTTGCGCTTGAGGGCGATGCCGTTCGAGGTCATGCCGAGGGACGAGAGCGGGAGGCGACCGAGGCGCTCTGTTCCGGTGCCGGGGGGTTGCGAAGGTCAGTCGGGGTTTGTCGGACGCACGACGCACACGGGCGAGCGGGCAGCGCACCGACAATGTCGAGGATGTCTCTGCGGATGGTGGGCTCTCCACCGGTCAAGCGGATCTTGCGCACGCCGTGGTCGACAAAGACGCGGGCGGTGCGTTCGAGTTCGTCGGCGGTCAAGAGGGTGTCCTTTGGGAGCAAGGGGACGCCCGATTCGGGCATGCAGTAGGTGCAGCGGAGGTTGCACTTTTCGGTGAGCGAGAGGCGGAGGTAGTCGTGCTTGCGGCCGAACGAGTCAGTGAGTTGGGGGGCGACCTGGACGTGGTCGCGGTTGGCGATGCGTGCGCGGGCCTGTGTGTGTGTGGGTGCGATAAGGGTGAGTCGTGGGTGAGAGCGGGACCAAGGGGTCGAGGGTGCGCACCTGAGAGCGCAGCGAGTGCGAGTCGTGAGCGCGGAGGGCGAGTGGGGAGTCGAGGGGTGCCGAGGTGTGGAGTGCACGGTGCAGCCAGCGGGGGGCGGCAGCGGCGGGAGCGGGTCGCAGTCGACTGAGCATGGCGTGCAGAATCGAGCGCGCACGCACAGCAGGTGAGAGAGGGAGGAGGACAGAGGGAAGGACCGACTCGCTGAACCTCGCTCGCGTCGCCTCGAGGAGACTGACTCCGCGCCGGACGCCGAGACTGGCCCGGCCCGATCATCTCGCTCGCCCCGCCGTCCCTCCCTTCCCTCCCTCCGTCGAGCTCAACGCAGTGCAGCAGCTCACTCACCCCTCATCGACCATCTCAGCCACCTAAACCCCGTCCCCCGGCCACCGACTCGCCCAAGATGATGAAGGCACGCACGCACACCACCCTCCCCCCTCCTCGTCGTCGCCTCAGCAGCATCTCACACCTAGTCTGACCCACATGCACACCCCTGACAGATCTGGAGCATGCGCAAGAACGAGGACGCGGCCGCAAAGTCAAAGCCAAAGACGTCGGCCGCACTCATCCGCGTCCAGAAGGGTCAGCCCTCCCCTCTCTCGCCTCGTCCCTGCGGGCGGTCCCTCTGCCCGGAGACTACTGTGGCATTGGTTTTTCGTGAGCGACCGGGGGCCACCTGCGACCTGCGCCACGAGCGTCACTCGAGGCGGGCCAAGTCGCGTGCACCGCCTCACCCGCCCTCCCACCGCCGTCACGAGTTGCCCTGGGGCGCCTGCTGCTCAGACAGAGGCGCATGTGTGCCCTCAAGCTAGCCCTGCACGAGCCCCGCCCAACCGCGAGCGCAAACCGCTGACGCCTGCTCCGCCTCCCTCTTCCTGCCTCCCCTCCCGACCTCGCTCGCTCACTCGCCTCGTCCCGCCCGCATCGCCGCACCTCGCCCTCTACAGATCTCACCGAGCTCGACCTGCCCCCGACGATGAAGACGCACTTCCCCAACGCAGAAGACCTCCTCAACTTTGAGCTCACCATCACCCCGGACGAGGGTGCGTCGCCGTCTGGCCTCGCTCTTCATGCGCCCTCGCCGCTCTATGACGGCGACGATCAGGAACGCTGACGCAGAGTGTCCGAACACCGTGCAGGCATGTACAAGGGCGGCACGTTCAAGTTCACCGTCAACATCAACAACAACTACCCGCACGAGCCGCCCAGAGTCAAGTGCCTGCCAAAGGTGCGCTCTCGTCTCTCCCTCTCCGACGTGTTTGCTCCTCTGTTTGCCGCTCAAACCTGGTCCTGACCCCCCTTGCTCTCTCCCTCGCCCCTCCCTCCCGCGCTCTCTCCTCCCTCGCCTCGAAATACCCCGCGCTCGCGCAGATCTACCACCCCAACCTCGACCTCGAGGGCAACGTGTGCCTCAACATCCTCCGCGAGGACTGGAAGCCCGTCCTCAACCTCAACGCCGTCATGGTGGGTCTCCAGTACCTCTTCCTCGAGCCAAATGCCGACGACCCGCTCAACAAAGGTGCGCTCACCGTCTCTCCACCTCGTCCGCCCGTCTGCTCTCTCACTGACGCTCGCCGCCCCGACACCGCACGACACCCCCCCAGACGCGGCCAACGACCTGCGCCAGAACCGCGACCGGTTTGTGCAGAACGTGGCAAAGAGCATGCGCGGCGGCGTCGTCGGGAGCGAGCAGTTCGACGACGTGCGCAAGTAGGCGCGGGTGTGCGTGCGCCTCTTGTGCGTGCGCGTATGCAGGTGTCGGTGGGACGAAAGGAGGGAGAGGTGCGTGCGGTTCTGCTCGTTCTTCGGGAGCGCTGCGCGCGATGGGTGTCGCGACCACCGCTGCGCGCTTCCTCGTGGTGATACCTCACACCGCTGATCGCTCTTCGTCATCAGACGTGCCCTCGCCCCCGCCCTCGGCCTCGCTCACTTCATCCCCCTCCGTTTCCCCCCGCGCGTCTGCACACCCCTCTTCCCGGTCCCGTCGCCCTCTTCCCCTCGACCCTCCCTTCCGTCCCTGTTTGTTTACAGTAGCTCTCTCTCTCTCTCGTCCGCTTTGCTTTGCTCCGTGCTCTCCCTCCCCTTCGCAGCTAGACCTGCAGTGCTTGTGCCCCGCGAACCGAGCCCTGGCGTCGAGAGGTTCGAGTTCTGAGAGGAGTGGTGCGTCGTCGTGGCTGCTTCGCCGACGGTGCCAGTGCTCGGTAAGCCTACGCCAGACTAGCCCTGTGAGCGCAATGCACCGGCACCAACTCGCGCGAGAGGTGTCGCCCGACATTTCACTCTGGACCGCGCCTCGCCTCTCACCCGCCAGCTTGGACGCCGGCCCACCCTCTCCCCCACCTCTCTCTCGACCAGCTCCCGCTGAGCTAGACAGAGCAGCTCGACATGCCAGCAGAGACCACCAAGCGGCCTCTCGCGGCAACCGACGCGCACCCGCCGGCCAAGAAGGCAAAGAAGCGCGCGTCGTCCTCCGGAGGAGCGCCCAGCAGCTCAACCCCCCCGCTCGGCAAGTTCCTCGCGAGCAGTGCGTCGCTTCTACCTCTCTTGGACCTCCCCTCGATGCCGTCGTAGGGCCGCGCTGATTGACTGGTGCGCGCGAGCAGGCGAGAAGCCCGTCCGCGACAAGGCTGTCGCCTCACTGTCGCGCTTCCTCTCGGCGGGGCGCATCGCGTCGCGCCCTGTTGACGGCGCTGCCGAAGATGACGAGGACGCCGAACAGCAGCAGAAGGAGGAGGAGCTCCCCGTTGGCGAGCTCAAGTGGGACGAGGAGTGGACCGTCGACGCGAGGCTCGCACCGGACGAGATGGCTAAGCTGTGGAAGGGCATCTTCTACTGTGCGTTGCTCGCTCTCACGCCATGCTCCCATTGACCCGCTCACCTGACCGTGCGACCACCCCGCCGCAGGCTTCTGGATGTCGGACAAGCCCCTCGTGCAGCAGGCCCTCGCGCAGACCCTCGCCGACCTGGCGCTCGACGTCCGCCCCAAGAGCCGCACCCGCAACGGCCGCGTCGAGCGCACCCGCGCCGCGCTGTGCTACCTCCGCGGCTTCTGGAACGCGATCGTGAGCGAGTGGGGCGGCATGGACCGGCACAGGTGCGATGCGCTCTCCCTCTCTCTCTCTCTCTCGACTCCCTCGAATGCGAGGATGGCGCTGACGAGCGAACACGCAGGCTCGATAAGTTCCTCCTGCTGATCAGGCGGTTCGTGCACGTCGGCTTCCGCCTCCTTGAGCGGGAAGGGTGGGACGAGCACGCCGTGCGCGAGTACAACGAGGTCCTGACCGGTCCGGGCGGCCCTCTCCAGTGCGTCTGCTCTCCCTCGTGTCCTCGTACGTGTGCGTTGAGAGCTGACCCGCTCGAACGAGCAGCGTCACCGACCCCAAGGTGCTGCACACGCTCGCTTACCACCTCGCCGACATCTACGACGACGAGATCGAGCGCACCTGTGCCGCCCACCTCCCTTCCTCCTCCGACGACGCGCCCGCACCACCGCGCACCGTCCCTCTCGTCCTCCTCCTCGACCCCATCTGCCACACGCTCGCCATCTGCCCGACAAAGGTCATGTTCGCGCGCTTCACCGACAACGTCTTCTCGCCCTTGCTCGAGGCCTTCCTCCCGCCCAAGCCCGACCCGCGCAAGAACCAGAAGCGCAAGAAGAACGACCCGCCGCCCCCTGCGCGGCAGGAGTACCCGGGCATGCTCGCGTGCGCGAAACTCGACGGCGAGGGCGAGGGCGAGGCGGCGGGTCCGGCGCTCGCAAGGGCGGTCATGCGGCGGCTGTTCGAGGAGGGTGGCAAGGAGGACACGAACGAGACGAACCGGAGGAGGATCTACGAGTTTGTGGCCAAGTCGGGCGTCGAGCTGGAATGAGCACCAGCGGAGCGGAGGCGCGTCTGCGCGCGTGTTGTCACCCCATCTCCTGGCTCGTGGCACGGGTACCTCCATCGCGAGAGAATGACTGCCTCGAGAGAGACTCTCTTGTGCATGCACACGCTCGCCGCCCCCTGTCGGCGAGGTCGTCGCCCTCTCCGCCAGTGCCCGCTCCCGCCTCTTCGGCACCGCCCTCTCGCACAGTCTCCGCTTCCACCGCTTCGATGACGGCATGCACCCGCCGCGTGGTTTCATACCTTGTTCTGCGGGCAAACTCTACGCCTTGCGCGGCTCGGACGCGCGCCCTCGAGCTGGGGAGTGGGAACAAAGGGATGACCTCGCTCGCGAGCGTGTGCGGGGACAGGCGTTCGTCGAGCCGGATCGCCAGTCGCTTCAGGCCGGACAGACAATGCCATCTGTGCGCCCCGGATCAGGCACAGGCGCACCAACCTTGAGAGTCGGACTCCCTTTGCTCGCGAGGAGGGACCCGCCGTTCGCTCGGTTCGCTGTCTCCCCTTGTCCTCTCGGCCGCCTGTGGTTGGGCAGCAACCTTCTCCGAGCCCCTTTCTCCTTGTCCGGGACGCTCAAACCCCACACGCGCTGCTACAAGAGAGGGGGTCGCTCTCCCCCTTCCCCTCTTTCGTTTCATCCTCATCACCTCCTCCTCGCCCTTCTCCCCCTGCGCCGTTTCACATCCTTCCGCCCCCACTCGATCAAAGAATGGTCTCGTTCCGCGCTGCCGTCGCCCCTCTCGCCATCCTGGCCGCCTCCTCGGCGTCGCTGGTCGACGCCCTCCCCTCGCCCGTCCGCCTCAGCGGCTCGGTCCCCCCGGTCGCGACCGAGGCAGAGCTCCAGCGCAACGTCGTCGAGACGTTCGCCAAGCTCGAGGCGCACGTCGAGCAGCTCGAGCAGCGGGACGTGGCGCGCGAGACGCAAATCGTCCCGCCCGCGCGCGAGAAGCGCCGCCTCGCCAAGAAGTGCAACGCCGGCTCGCCCAAGGTTTCTCTCGACACCACCGTCGCTGAGGGGCTCGGCGTGTGTCTATCCTCCGCTCTGTGGCCGTCCTTGCGCGGGCACTGTGCTGATTTCTGCCTCCCGGTGCAGCTCGCCATCGACGGCGCAGTTGGCACACCTGCCCAGCCCGTCAACTTTATCTTCGACACGGGCTCGTACGACATGATTGTGCAGTCAACGACGGCCAACGGAGCGGCTGCGTTTGACCCGTCCAAGTCAACGACCTACGCCTCGAACGGCCAGGCACACCAGTTCAACTGTGAGCGCCCGCACCGCTGGCTCCGGGTCTTCGCAGCTCGCTGACGGCTCACCTGACTGCACAGACGTTACGAGCTCGTACACGGCCAAGCTCGCGACCGACACTCTCACGATTGCAGGCCTCTCGGTCCCGGGCCAGATCTTTGGTGCGTCCGCTGCCTCTTTTGCCTTCGATCGAGTGAGCAGCTTCTCACGAGCGTTTTCCTCGCGATCGATGTCTACCAGGTCTCATTGAGGACAAGTCGGGCACGCCGGGTGTGTCGGGCACTATTGGGCTCGGGCTCAAGACGCAGGGCGAGGTGCGCTTTCTCGTCGTCTCACTCGCGTCGAGACTCGCAGGCTCATTCCGCTCTCGAATTTCTGCAGCTCGGCGAGAACAACTTTTTCAGCAACCTCGTCGCTGCGGGCAAGGTCGCCGAGAACCGAATTGGCCTGTACATCTCGCCCGTCGGCAGCTCCGGCGCTGAGGTCACGCTAGGGGGCGTCGACTCGAGCCGCTACACGAGCAAGCTCCAGACGCTCGAGAACAAGCCTCTGCAAGGTCACGTGCGTTCACGCTTCTCTGCATCCGCCGTCGACCTCGCCGCTTACGCCATGGCCTTCCTGTCAACCAGTGGACGCTGAGCCTCAAGCAGGCGTTCCACAACGGCAACTACGTCCCGACGAGCAATGTCGTCGCGTCTGTCTTGATTGACTCCGGCTCGTCCGTGGTGCGTGCTCACCGCCCCAGCTCTGTCTGCGACGGGCCGCTGATGCCTCGACACTTCGCGAGCAGTCTTTCCTCCCGCGCGCTTTCGTCACTGCGCGTGCGGCTTCTCCCTTTGTGACTGCGCCGCACTGCACAAGGCTGACTCGGGCTCGCGTCGGTTGACCAGTCCACAAGAAGATTCCGGGCGCGGTCCTTGATGATGCCAACTCGATCGAGCTCGCTGCCTTGGGCGGCAAGTTCAAGGTTGACCGCTGGACGGTTCCCTGCACGACTACGGACACGGTCTCGTTCCAGTTCAACATGCCCCGCCCTGTCGCGACCATGCCCAAGTGGGAGATCCCCGCCAATGCGCTCGTCGGCCCGCCCGTGGCTGAGGACAGCAACATGTGCGCGACGACCCTCTGGGGCGTCGACATCCCTTACCCGACCGGCCCCGTCGGCATTCTTGGCAGTGAGTCGTCAACCTCCCCTCCTCACTCTCTTCATGCTGAACGCTCACCGTGTGCTGCCCACCTCCGCAGTCCCCTTCCTCCGTGGACAGTACACGGTCTTTGACTACGGCTCGACCGACTCGGCGCCGACCATCTCGTTCGCCAAGCTGGCTTGAGCGGAGAATGAGCCCCACCTGTCCTCGACGCCGCTCTCTCTCTTCTACTCCCTCCCGACCCGCACCTCCTCCCTTCCTCCGCCTCGCATTCTCACTCTCTTCGAGATTCTTGTCTCGCCTCTCTTGCAAACCTCGCAGCGCTCGCACTCGCACTCGCATTCGCACGCGCACTCGCAAACGATACCCTCGCAGACACTTTCCCTTTCGCGCCACCTCCCCCTCTTTTCCTTCCGTATTTCGTCTCGCCGCGTTCTCGTATCCTTGTAAAGCCGCCATCGCATCTCTGTCGTTCTCGCGCCCTCGACCGCAGCGACATCCGGCGAGACGGCGGGGTGACCTTCTCAGGCTTGCCAGCCCGGCGTCTGCGCTTCACACTCCGCTCAAGGACGCAGGGTAATACACGGACTTAAAGAGAGGACTGCATGCCGTAAGAGGTGAGCGGCGCTTTAGAGCGGGAGAAGGGTCAGCGGAGCGAGGGGCGCAGAACGGTTCCAACCGGAGTCGAGCGCAGCCCAGCAACCCCCGCAGCTCGACTCGCGCCCACATACGAAGGGCAGGACGTGGCAGACGAATCCCCAGCGCACAGCGGAGAAGCCAATACGAACCGACGAAAGGCGGAGCGCCGGCGCGAAAGCGAGGGCGCACGAGCCCCTTGGCCAGCGGAGGCGAGCAGAGACAGCGCGATGGGCGCCGAGAAGCGCTCTCCTCACCCCTCGCAAGGGCTTACTGATAGATCAAGAACTCCGCTAGAAGTCTGCAGCCGGCGCCGCGCCCCTCGCTAGTGCGCCTCATGCAACCTTCTAGGACCGACGACCTCGCCTCGCACGGACTCTCCTGAGACCGCACTGCACCTTAGAAAGGACCCAGGCACTGCACTGCGTTGCAATCACATACGGAACACGCCAAAGTTGCCCACCTTCTCGCGCTCTTCCGGGCGCCACGCCTTGGTGACGACGCCGAGCGCGAGGCCGAGGACGGTGCGCGTGTCGGAGGGGAGGATGATGCCGTCGTCCCACCTGCGATCACAAGGCACATTGAGCAAATGAGTCAGCAAGGAGAAAGAGAAGCGCTTCGAGGAAGAAGACTCACAGCCGCGCACTGCCAAAGACGGCCTCGCTCTCCTGCTCGATCTGGTCGCGCAGGCGCGCCGTCTGCTCGTGGTCGGTCGAGACGGTTGCCATGACGCTCGAGAGCTGGTCCGGGCCCATGACGGCGACGCGCGCAGACGGCCACGAGAAGAGGAAGTGCGGCGAGTAGCTGTGTCGCGCGTGCGGGTTGTGGGAGTGAGCAAGGCTGAGCGAGCGAAGAGGGAACGAAAGGAGGCGCAACGCACGCTCGGCCGGCCATGCCATAGTTGCCTGCGCCGTACGACCCTCCGGCGTTGATGGTGATCTTGGGGCAAGTCGTCGCAGCGACGGCGCGCACGAGCTTGGCGCCGTTCTTGGCGATGCCCTGCGCGTGCTCGGCAGGTCAGTCTTGGTGCGCTCAGCGGTGGGCCCAAAACACAAGTCGACGCACGCCCTTCTCGGCCGCAGTGCCGACCATGAAGCCGGTGATGTTGACGAGGAAGACGAGCGGAACGCCGCGCTGCTCGCACAGCTGGATGAACTGCGTCGCCTTGAGCGCCGACGGCGACAGGAGGACACCGTTGTTGGCAATCTGCGGTGGAGGACGAGGGCGTCAGTAACGCTGCATGCTAGGGGGATCGAGCGCAAGCGCGAGCGCGCGAGAGACGCACGATGCCGACCTGGTGGCCGTGGACGTGAGCTGTGCGAGTGGACGAATGGGGAAGGAGCGTGGTCAGCGACATCGTAGTCGGGACGGGAGTACAGCGAGAGTGCGCCCGCACCGAAGCCCGTGACGACCGTCTCGCCCCACTCGCGCTTCCACTCTGCGAACCTGCTCCCGTCGACCGTGCGCGCGATGACCTCGCGCATGTCCCAGCTCTTCTTGAGGTTCGTGCCCGTCACGCCCCCGAGCTCGTGCGGGTCGTACACCGGCTCGTCGGCCTCGGCCTGCGGCGCCTCGCGCGAAGTGACGGCCGCGGCGTTCCCGCCCGCGGCCGCGAACCCGCCGACGGCCTGCCTCGCGAGCGCGAGGGCGTGCTCGTCGCTGATGGCGAGGTGGTCGACGACGCCGCTCTCGCGCGCGTGCATGGCGCCACCGCCGAGCGTCTCCGAGTCGACTTCCTCGCCGAGGGCGGCCTTGACGAGCGGAGGACCCGCGAGGAAGATAGAGCCCTGGTTGGCGACGATGATGTTCTCTGCGAGGGTGCGTATGGCCGGATCAGTGTCTCTGCAACGCACACAAGAACAACCCTGCGCGCCGAGAGCGGCTCGAGAAGGCCACGTCGCGAATTCAGCTGACGCACCGTCTGCCATGGCGGGGACGTAGCTGCAGCGCCAAAGCTGTCAGAGGGAGTGTTGACAAAGCCTGGAGAATAGAGAAAGAGGCGACGCACGCTCCACCAGCAACCGAGATGCCGTGCACGACGGCGAGTTGACTGCGCACGCAAAGGCCATCGACCGTCAGCCTAATCCGCAGATTTCGTCGGGCCCCATAAAGGGGAGGCCGACGCACGGGATCCCGTCGGCGCTCATGCGCGCCATGTTGTAGAAGATGCGACCAAAGTGCTCGCGGTCGGGGAAGACGTCCTTCTGGTGCGGGAGCGCCGCGCCGCCCGACTCGACTGTGGATCGGTCGAAAGTTGACGTCAGAAACAGAGTCTACTGGAACGATGCGGACGGCGACACACCGAGGTAGATGCACGGGAGGCGGTTCTGCGCTGCGATCTCCTGCGCGCGGAGGTGCTTCTTGACCGTGATGGGATGGTACGAGCCGCCCTTGACCGTTGCCTGTACTCAACCGGTCAGTGATATTGCTCTCAAGACTCGAAAGATAGAAGAAGGCGCACATCGTTGGCGACGATCATGCACTCAACGCTGCGGGTGCGGACGCTCGAACCGTCAGCTTCGCTGCCTCTGCCGACGTCTGAGCGAGGCGACGCACCCATTGACCCTGCCAATGCCCGTCACCATACCTGCGCCGGGGACCTTGCCGTCGTACATGCCTTCTGCCGCGAGGGCCGACAGCTCGAGGAAGGGCGAGAAGGGGTCGAGGAGCTTGTCGATGCTGCGCGCGTCGCTGCACTTCAGCGCTCGCTTCTCTGAGAGAGAGAGAGAGGGAGACTAGTACGCACCGTTCGCGAACGAGGAGCTTTCCCGCCTGCTTTGCCTTTGCCCTCGCGCGTTCTCCTCCGCCAAGGCAGACCTTCCCCCACATGGCGCGCAGCTCGTCCTCCTTCTGCGCCATCTGTGCCGCACGTTCCTCAAAGGTGGGCGCACTCGTGTCGACGAGGGAGGGGAGGACGGGGAAGGGGTGCGGGTGCCCGGCAGCGGAGGGGGACCGGCGCCGGGAGAGGGACGAGGTCGAGCGGGCTCTGGGGAGGAGGGCGGGGGAAGCGAGAGGCCCGCGTGTGCACCGCGTGAGCGTAGAGCGCAGCATTGCGTCTTGTTGATGTCGTGCTCGGTGTTGAGTAGAGAGACAGACGAAGGGCTTGAGGAGGAGGAGGAAGGAGAGGGAGAGGAGCGAGCCCCCGAAGTGGGGAGCCGAAGCCGCCGACCGCCGGCAATCCGACGGCCTCAGCCCGTTTCCGACTGTTGCACTCGACTAGAGTCGCTTGCAAGACCGCACGTTAACCTTTGCACAGAGTCGACTGACAGAGCTACGGACACGCCTAGAAGTTCTGGACCTGCGCGCGGTACAGAGAGAGAAACAGTGCCGCCGTCAGCTCTCATCCTCCTCCGACGGGAGAAGGGTCACCCAGACTCACCTCCTTGATCCCTCCGACGCTCTCCGGCTCGAGTCCGCCCTTGCCATCGTCGTCGTCCGTCCTGGCGCCAAAGCCCGTGTCGCGCGGGTGGTCCTTGCGGCCCGTGAAGGGCTGCAGGCCCGCCGCGAGGCGCGGACCGGCCACCATCGACGACCAGTCGAGGTCGCTGCCGCCGTGGGCGATCGACGTGACGAGGTCTGTCGCGGGACGGTCGATGCGAAGGGGATGGAGCGGAGGAAGAGTAAGGGGAGGAGGGAAGGGAGGACGTCAGTGTCGGGAGGTCGTCGAGGATCAGCACAGGGGGCGGGCGTACGGCGGTGTGCCTGTGTGAGCGAGACGCTGCGTCAGTATCGAGCGACTTCCTATGCGCGCGGTCGCGGTCGAAAGACAAAGAGAGGGAGAGCGCACCGCGTCGAGAGCCGGAAGGGTCGCGCCGACGCTCTGCGCGAGGTTGCGGACCTGTCGTCTCGCACCGGGTCAGCATTCGTCCGCTCACGAGACCCGGTAGAGCCCTCCAGCAGCACGCAAACACGGCCACTCGCGACTCACGTGCGTGACGTCCTTGAGGCCGCCCTGGCTCGTAAAGCCCGTGCGGCCCTCAAAGTTGTTGTCAAGGATCTTCTTGCCGTACCCGAGGAAGCTCGGCGCGGGGAGGAACTCCTTGACAAACTCGAACAGGAGCTCGGCGCCGACGCCCGTCTGGTCGGCGAGCGTGAACTGCTCGGCGAGGAGCTCGATGATCGACGCGATCATGCCGTTGCCGCACAGCTTGAAGGCTGCGGCGCGCTCGACGTTATTGCCGACGTCGATGACGCGCCTGCCCATCGAGGGGACCAGGAACTTCTCGACCCTCCTCTTCGCAAACGTGTCGCCAGAGAGGACGATGATGAGCTTGGCCTCTGGGGTGCGGGAGGGGTGGTCCGTCAGTTTCGCGCACGCTGCCAGGTCTCAAGCGCCATCGGGTCGTACCCTTGGCAAGGGGAGGACTGCGAAAACAGGCGGTCAGCGGAAAACGAGCAAGGAGAAGCGTGATATGAACTCACGGGCCAAAGACGGGCGTGCAGAGGTAGGCCGTGTGCGGGATCTTGGCCGCCTCGCGCTCGAGCTCGCCTGGAGGCAAGTGTCAGTGCTGCAACCTCGTGCACAGAGAGAGAATGGGCCACGTACCGCAGGTCGTCGGGTAGAGCGTGCTCGTGTCGACAAAGATGGTGCCCTCGGGGCTCGCCTTGGCGCCCTTGAACAGCTCGTCATAGACCTTGCGCGCGGCCTCGTCGTTGGCGAGGCTCGTCACGACGACGTCGCACTGCTTGGCGAGGTCTTCGAGCGATTCGGCGTGAGCGAGCGTCTTTGACGGGGGCGGGAGCTTGGACGCGGTGCGGTTCCAGAGCGTCAGGGGCGGGAGGCCCTCGTCGTGGAGGAACTTTTCGAGGTTGTGGGCCATCGGGAGGCCCATGTTGCCCTGCGGGGAAGCGAGAGGGTCAGTTGCGGTTGGGAAGGCTCGAGGCCGGGGTCCACGGTGCGAGGTGTCCCGCGCTGCTTGTCGGCTGTGCTGATACTGTGCGTGTCCTTGGCGCTGCTTGCCTGCACCGCGTGCAGAGAGCTCTTCCCGAGCGCAGCCTCGCCCCCATGACCTCGTTCCCGAACCCCAGAATGCAAGCAGCGCCGCCATGCTCGTGCCCGCCCACGCACCAGCTCCACATGGCCAAGAGACACAGGACGAGGGTGAACGTACGAGGCCGACAAAGCCAAACTTGTGGGGTGCCGAGCGAGGCATGGTGAGGAGAGGTGATGCGGGTGGGGAGCTGAGGTTCGGTGAGGGCGGATGAGACGTGGGTCGGTTCGAGGCCGCGAACTTGAGGAGGGGGCTTTGTGAGGATGCTACGTCAGGCAGACCGAGAGCACAGGCGAGTAAGACGAGTGGGAGGAGGGAGCGAGAGGAGCATCGATGCTCCCCAGCGATGACGGGGCCGAGTCGCGCACTTCGCCTCGCTACAGCCCTCTGGAGGGAGCAAGAGTAAGCTCATGACACTCTAGAAGCTCTCGTAGGAATTGTCCACCCACTGGTCAATTTTCCCAAAAGTTGCCTCGCCCCCCCCCCGCTCCATCCGCCTGCCACCACACGGCAGCTCCCCCGCTCCCCACCCACTGTCGCCTCAAGATGGCAGACGCCTTCACCTCGTACCAGGCAGAGTACTCCCAGCTGCGCGGCGCACTCCAGCGCAAGCTCGACACCGACATCCCGCAACTGCGAGGAGGTGCGCTCCCTCCTCTCCCTCCTCTCACACCCTCGCCAAGCGCTCAACTGACCCGGCATGGCCCCGCAGAAGAGCGCAAGGCCGCCCTGCGAAGGGTCAACATGGAGCTCGACGAGGTCGACGAGATCGTGCGCGCTCCCCCCACCGCCGCTCTCCTCCACACGCCGCAGCAGCTGACCCTCTCACGCCACGCACCGCAGGTCGACCAGCTCGAGCTCGAGGGCAAGGGCAAGGCAAAGCTCATGACCCACGTCCGCGCCTACAAGCAAGAGGTCAAGGCCCTCAAGGCCAAGCACTCGTCCCTCTCTGCCGTCTCGGACCGGGACCTCCTCCTCTCGTCCCGCCCCGCCCACTCTTCCTACCCAGTCGCCGCCTCCGACGACGACGACGACGACGCGGCGGGCTCGCTCTCGCACTCTGCCGCACAGCGTGCGCGGCTCCTCCAGTCGACCCAGACTCTGTCGACCTCGTCCGGGAGGCTCGACAACGCGCACCGCCTCGCGGCAGAGAACGAAGAGATTGGTCAGGGCGTCCTGAGCAGCTTGGTCGGGCAGCGGATGCAGCTCGTACATGCCAATGAGCAGCTCGACGAGGCCGACGGGAGCATCGACCGCGCGAGGGGCACCATTGGCAGGATGATCCGCCTGTGCGTCCCCGCTCCCTTCTCTGGCTCCCGAGTCGGCGCCTGACACGGACTTTCACCTACAGCGCGAATCGCCAGCGGATCGTCATTGCCCTGTTTGTCGTCGCTCTCGCCGCCATCATGTGCGTGCTTTTCTGCCCTCACCACCCGTCGAGCTCGCCTGATCCTCGTGCCTTTTCCATCGCAGCGCACTCATCCTGTGGCGCAAGCTCCGGTAGCTCGATGCGCCGGTCCTCCCTATTGTAGCACTCTCCCAGCTGTCTTCTGTCTCGTCTGTGCCCCTTCGGTCTCCTCCCTTGTTGCAACCTCGCGCCGTCTCTTGAGGGGTTTCCGGCCGCGTCATACGAGATGTGCCAATGCGCCCGAAAGATACAGAACAACAAGTGAGCTCCCAAGTCTGTCTACGCCTCTACGCCTCGGTCCGCGCCTGCGCCCCAACCTCTGCCTGCCCCTGCCCCTGCCCCTCCTTCTCCCTCTCCCTCCTCTTCTCTTCCTCCCTCACCTTCTTCCTCTCGTCCCTCTCCCGCCTAACCGCCTCGACATTCTCCCTCGCCTTCCTCTCCCCGGCCTCCCGCCTCGCCCGCTTGGCCGCCTCGCGCCGCTCGTCCGCCTCACGCGCCTTGGCCTCCTTCGCCTCGTGGAACTCGCACGCCACGTCCTTGTTCCGCTCGTCGGAGGAGGCGGAGGCGCGCAGAGAGGCACAGCACGCCTTGCACGCGCCGTTGGCGCACTTGGCGGCTGCGGCGTTCGCGCACGCGGCAGGGTGCGGCGCCGCGTGCGCGCACGCGACGGTCGAGGGTGCGGCGGAGGGGAGAGGCGCGGTCGGGTCTGCTGAAGCTGCGGGGGCGGCGGCGTTTGTTGGGGTGGAGGCTGAGGGAGGGAGCGCGGCGGAGGGGGAGGGAGGAGTCGGGCGGGCGCGCTGCGCGGGGGGCGCGTCGGGGTCTGCGGTGCTCGTGGGGAGACGTTAATTCCGGGTTCTGACGACTAAGGAGTCCGGGAAGCGAAAGGGCGCAACGCACCGGTGACGGTCGCCTCCTCGACTTCGCGCTTGCGCTTGGCCTCCCCGTCCGCGGCGCGCAGCTTTGCCTCCTCGGCCGGCTCGGCGGGCTTGCTCACGCGGAGGTACGGCTGACAGTGCGTGTACGGGACGACGCCGCTGTAGAGCGAGACGACCTCGGCGTGCGTGAGGGGCCGGTTCGAGTCGGGCGGGAGGAGCCCGGCGGCAAAGTCGGCCTGAGAGGAATTCACCGCGCCGCACCAGGGTGAGCAGCATGCCCTGTCGAGCGGAGAAGAGAGAATGCACGCACATGGAGCAGCTCGCGGAACTGGTCCACCCACGCCTGGAACGTCTGCACCCGCTCGGCGTACTCTGCCCCGTTCCTCCCTCCGCAGCGCCCGAGGCTCTCGCGCATCTCGGGGTGGCGCCCCGCGGCCCACACCGGCCGGAACAGCTTGTAAAGGTGCGCCTTGATGGCGCTCGTGGCCGTCTGCGTGCTCGGCAGCGTCCGCACGATGGCGAGGTACTGCTGCGCCATGAAGGTCGCGGGCGCGTACGCCGCGGCGTCGCGGTCCCACCCTGCGCCGGAGAGGTCGAGCTCGCTCTCGGCGGCGGCGAGCGCCTCGCGCATGGGCGCGGGGAGCTGGGCCGTGTACTCGCGCCCGGCGGCGGCGTTGTGCGGAGAGAAGATCATCGGGTTATAGAGGTTGCCCTCGGCGCTCATGACGCCGTATGCGCCCGTCTCCTCCAGGCAAGGCTGTATTTCCTCAGACCCGGGGCACCCGCCGTTGGCCAGGACGGGGACCTTGGGCGAGATGAGGTCGACGACGGCCTTGATCTTGGGCCACGACGCAAAGCCCGTGAGCTGACCTTTCGCCTCGCGCGTGCGGCCGTGCACGCACAGGAGCTGTGCGCCGGACGAGTAGATGTGCGAGGCGTAGTGCAGCGTCTTGTTGAGCGAGGGGAAGACGCGCAGCTTGGCGATGACAGGCGTCGAGAGGTGCTGGTGAAGGTGCGAGACTGAAACGAGCGGGTTCCGGGTCAGCAATGCATGAAAATGTGACTAGCACCGAGCGACAGATACGCACTCATCGAGCGAATCAGTTCCCAGTGCTCCATGAGGAACGCGCCGTAGTGGCCGCGCTTGGCGATGCCCTGGGGGCACCCGAGGTTGAGGTCGACGGCGTCGCACCTGCCCTCGACCTTCTTGGCCGCCGCGAGCCACTGGTCCTTGTCGTTGGCACAGAACTGGACGACGAGCGGGCGGTCGTAAGGCGCGACGCCCTCGAGCGAGTCGGGCGACAGGTCAAACATCTCGGGCTGGTATTTGGGCTGGGACGCGAAGAGGGCGGCGTGGAACATGGGCGTGTAGCACAGGTTGGCGCCGTACATCCTCGAGATGATGCGCCATGCCTGCGCACAGCGGGCGAGACGAGCGGAACGAGATGTCAAGGGAGGTCAGGACCAGGGGTCAGCGAGTCCGGGCGTTGCTCCTCCGGCGACGCGGCGTCTCCCTGACGGCAATCGCAGACGCACCAGCTCAGACTGGTCGACCATGGGGGCGACGATGTACTTTGGGCGCCCCATGCTGTCCCACAGGTCGTAGCCCGCGAGCTTGTCGTGCTCTGCGGCGGGTTGCGGCTCGAGTGTGTCGGTGGTTGGCGGGACAGAATACTTCACGTCCTCCCTGGCGAGCTCTGTCGGGGTACTCGCCTGCACCGGCTGCGAGATGGTCATGTTGCGGGACGAAGGGAGGATGGTGGCGGTGAAGGAGCGTGGGCAGAGAGGCGAGGGCCGCACTAGCGGGCGAGTGAAAGTGCGCGCTGCAACGATGCGAGCAAGAGCCAGCGTGTGATTCCGTGCACGCTCTGGCTCGAGCTGTCGACGGCGAATGAGCGGAGTCGGCGAGGAAGCAGACTCGAGCGACGACGGAGGTTCGCTCCCTCTCTCTCTCTGTCCTCAGCTTTATCCGCCTTGGTGGCCTGGTAGACTGGCTCAGCTACGCCTCGTCAATGATTTCACCGAGCGTTTTGCGGTCGCGATGCTTTGTCCTTGAGCAGTCGACCTCGCTCCTCCTCATCAAGCTCAACCTCGCTCTCAGGTCCATCTGCGCCGCACGCCGGCTCGCACGGATTAGAAATGACTTGCACGCCAATCTGGGCTCTTGTGCACTGCCGTTGGAAGGACCGGCAGCGGGCGGTCGAGGCTGCCGAGCACCCGTTGTTCCCCTCGTCGGCTGAAACGACTGAGGGGGAGAGACCAACTCTGCTCGCCGATCCTGGCTCGCGAGGACAAACGGAGCTCAACTTGTTACACTCTCGCCGCAGCAGCTGCCCCGAGGTCACCCCTGCCGCGTTTCATGCTGTCGCCTCGTCCGTTTCTCCTCGTCAACTCTCCTCCCTCCGCTCGGCTCGCCTCGCTCGGTGTCCAGGGCGCGGTCCTCCCTGACAGAACTCTCGGCGGTACCTTGAACAATGCAGGGCCGCTCGCTTCTTGAGCCGCAGCTCGACCCTCTCTTGCTCTCCTTCGTCCGCCCCACTGCTCGCTCACCATGCCCTCCCTCGCCGCACTTCTTCCTCTCGCCCTCGTTCCGGCCGCTGCGCTATCAGCACCTGTCAAGCCCGCTCACGCCGCCCCCGCCCCCATTCGCATCGCCACCCGTGCCCCTCCAGCTGGCGCCCTCACGCGCGACCAGTTCCTCGAGCGTCAAGTCGACAGCTTTGCTCGCCTCGCACGCGGCGCCAAGCGCGGCGCCTCGATCGCTCCCGGGCTGCACAAGCGCGGCAAGACGGCCACGGTGCCCCTCAAGCTGCACTACAACGAGTACCAGGGGCTCGACTCGCACGCTGCCGAGATCAAGATCGGTGGGCAGAGCCTCCCCGTCCTCTTCGACACTGGATCGCCCGACCTCGTGGTCCCTGTCGACTGCGAATCGGGCTGCAGCAATGGCTTCTTCAAGACGTCCAAGTCCAAGACGTTCGTCAAAGACGGCCGCGACGTCTCGGTCAGCTACGGCACGGGCGCGGCGACGGGCTACGTCGCCGAGGACACGGTGCAGGTTGCGGGCTTGACGGTCGAGAAGCAGGTCTTTGCGGCGGCGACGAAGCTCGACACGGCTGGAGGGGAGAACTGGAGCGGCATCTTTGGTCTGTCGCCCGGAGGTGGCGCCTACGTGCGTGCTGCTCTAGCCCCCTTCGCCTCACTCGACTTGCTCGCTGACGCTTCCCTCGCACTCCTCGCCAGACCGGCGGCCCCTCCTTCATCCAGCGCCTCATCCAGGACGGCGCGCTCGCGTCGAACGAGTTCTCGCTCAGCCTCGGGGGCTCAAAGCCGGAGCTCGTGCTCGGCGGCGTCGACTCGTCGCGCATCCAGGCCGACCTCGTCACCGTGCCGAACCTCGGCGCAGCAAGCGGAATCGTGCGCTCGTCTCTCTATCTCGCCCTCGAGCAGCCTCGGGCTGACCTTTGCCTCGATGCGGCGATCGCAGTGGCTTGCTGGCATCGGTGCGACGACGGTGGACAACAACGTCGTAGACGAGGCTGTCTCGTACGCGCTCGTCGACTCGGGCTCGTCCTTCAACGCCATCCCTCGCTCGGCGGCAGCAGCCAGTGCGTTTGCCGAGTCGCTGCTCGTTCGCTTTTTGCACGTTCGGAGCTGACGGTGCGGCTCACTGCACAGTCTACGCCAAGGTCAACGGCACCCTGTGGCAGACGCAGCGCATGACCATCAGCGGTATCCAGGCCGACGTGGACATCTACACGGTCCCCTGCTCGCCCTCTCCCGACTCGGGCCGCGTCGGCTTCAGCTTCGTCGGCGCCTCGAGTCCGACACCCGTCTCGATGTCGTCGAAGACCAACGTGCTAGAGTACGCGGATGAGGAGTCGAAGGAGCGGTGCTTCGCCGCGACGTACGGCGCCGACGTCGAGATGATCCCGGGTTCGGGCATGAGCGGCGCGCTCCTCGGCAGTGCGTTCCCTCTCGGCGTCGCTCTCCGGTCTCACTGGCTCCTGCGCTACCGGTGCACCCGCTGACTCTCCACGCTGCCCGCGCAGTGCCCTTCCTCAAGAGCGTTCTGACCGTCTTCAGCTTTGACAACGCGGCCAACGGCGTCTCGATGGCTTTCAGCGGCGTCAAGACGGGCAAGTAGACTGCCAGCTCAACCTGTCAGGGCAGGGTCGCCTCGCCCCGACTCGCGCGGCACCTGTCGTCGCCATCCGCCTTCTCAAGTTGGGCCCCGGCCCCCGAGGACGAGACTGGGGAAGACGAGGTTACACCTCACCTTTCCTCTCTCCCTCGCGCGCGTCACCGGCATGTCGCGCTGAGCAGCGTGTGCATTGATACCCGTCTCCTCTAGCAGCACCAGCCCCGGGCGAGATTCGCTGGCCGCTGACTTTCAGCCTCTTTCCCTTTCTTCTCCTTCTCTCGCTTCCTGCTGCCTCACCGCCGCCTCTGCTGAGCCGACCGCGGTCAGACTGGCCCTTCGCACTCACTCGTCAGCCACTCGGGTCTCTCGCCTGCCCGTGCAGGGCCCCGAGCGCTTCCCATGCCCGCGCTTCCGTCGGCTCCGGGGAACAAAGGACGACTCGCGCGGGTCGACCAGGGCCGAGGCGCACGATCCGCTGCATGCGGGCAAACCTTCCAGCTCAAGAGCCTCTCGCGTGCGCATCCTTGTCCGACGGATCGCCTCGCTTGTTTGCCGCCAGCGCGAGTCGCGGGCGCGGGGGAGGAGTTCGCTGGTGCGCACGAAGCCTGCCCGGACGGATCGTGCGCTGCCTGGAGGGCGATCGACTGGCTGTGACTGCGGGCAGGGTCTAACCTTGCCTGCGCGGCAAGGGCTGTGCGTCCATTTTTCGCCCCCGCCTGGCCTTGTCCTCTCGGTCTCTGCACCTCGCGACCTCGTCTCCGTGCCTCTTGCGCGGCCGCACAATGTGTCCACAGGCATGTCAAGCTGCCAGGTCCGGCCCAGCTCGCCTCGACACGTCCGCCGGGCCCGCTCGCTGCTCCACACACGACTGACCCTCCCTTTCTTCCGAGCCGACTCTCGCGCCGGATGCTCTCTTGATCGTGACATTCGTGGTGCCTGAGTGGCCGCGAGAGGAGGTCAGAGCGCCCAGAGGCCTTCTTCAGTCGCTCGCTGGCGCCTTTGCTTCTTCTCTCTCCTCGCTCCACCGCTCCGCGCTCCCGCTCCCCCGCCGCCATGCCCTCTCTCCCCGCCCTCCTACCCCTCGCACTCCTCCCCGCAGTCGCGCTCCCCGCACCACTCGCTCCTCAGTCTTCCGCCGTGCGCGTCTCCGGACGCTCGCCCGTCTTCGCCCGCGGCAACCTCGCCCTCGAGCAGCACATCGGGCGCGACCTCGCCGGTTTCGCCGGCAAGCTCCAGAATGTCGAGAACGCTGTCCTCGTCGATGCGGGCAAGATGCTCAAGAAGCGCTCGACGCGCATCACGCTCGCCAACCAGCGGAGCAACGGCTGGTTGCAAACGGTGCGTCGGTGCTCTTTCGCCCGTGCTTCTGCTTCCCCTGACGCATGTGTCAACCCTTATTGTTGATGACAGCACGCTGGCGACATCAAGGTCGGCACGCCTGCGCAGACCCTCCGTGCGTGGCCGCTCTGTTTCGCTCGAACTCCGCTCCCAGACTTGCTGATCAGCCTGACATTTCCGCAGCTGTCCTCTTCGACACCGGATCATACGACCTGATGCTCCCCGCTGAGTGCATTGACGGCTGTGAGCTGCCCTCGAGCCTCGCTCCCTGCAGCCCCGAACCTGACTCGCCGTTCCTTCCTCGCTCGACAGGCCCCAACGGCTTCTTCGACACAAGCGCCTCGTCATCCTTCGTCAACCTCAACACGACGGCTCAGATCGCCTGTACGTCGAATTCGTGCTCGTGCCCTTCTGACGCGGCCTCCTCGACTGACCTCGCCCTCGGTCTCTGCCCCCAGTCGCCAGTGGTGGCGTTGCTTCAGGCTATGCTGCCCAAGACCGCGTCTCGGTCGGCTCATACATGCTCGACGACCAGCACTTCCGTGCGTTGCCCCAGTGAGAGTGACCTCTGCACGGTCTCTCGCTGACTCGCTTCGTACCCTACGCAGTGGCCGCAACGTCGTTCCAGCACGCGCCGACCAACTATGCGGGCATCATGGGCCTGGCCCCGTACGGCCGCTCGGCGGTGAGTCATCCCTCAGGTCACGCCCCGCGCACGACCCGCTCGCTCACCACGCTTCCCTCACGCAGGTCGGCGGGTCCTCCTTCTTTGACCGCCTCGTCGGGCCGCCGCCTCCAGACCAACAGCTTCTCGACCTGGTTCTCGCGCGGTGCCCAGTCCGAGCTCGTGCTCGACGGCGTTGACGCAAGCAAGTACACGGGCACGTTCACGACGGTCCCTGTGATCCCGGGCGGAGGCTACGTGCGTCCGCGTTCTCGTTTCTCGTTTTCCGTCCTCTCTCGCTTACGACAAAGAGCCCTCCTGGGAGTGGCTGGTGTACACGGCGGGCTACAGCTGGCAGAAGCAGCCGCTCGATGCCTCGTCCACCGTCACGCTGGTCGACTCTGGCTCGGCGTATAACTACATCCCTCGCTCCGCTGCAGCTGCTCGTGCGTCTTCTGCCCGATTGCTTTGACCATGCGACGGACCTGCACTGCCGGCTCGCTCGGTTGAGCGTCTCAGTCGCACAGAAGCTCAACGGCACCCGCATCCAGACGCTGCAGCGGACCTTCCTCGGACAGACGGCCGACGTCGACATCTACTCGGTCCCGTGCAACACCGTCTCGTACGTTGGGCTCGGCCTCACGTTCGTCGGCAGCAGCTCGTCGGCGCCGCTGGTCATGAACGCCGCGGACAACATCAGCGAGCGCGAGACCATCGGCGGCACGACGACGTGCTACGGCAGCTTTTTCGGTATCGACCTCCTGTACAACGGCGTCCCCGCCAGTATCCTCGGCCGTGCGTTCCCGCCGCTCCATTTCTCGCTGCGCAGTCGCACGGAGCTCTGACCCTCTCTCTGTCTTTGCTCGACAGTCCCCTTCCTCGAGTCGTTCTACACGACGTGGTCGTACGGCGCGAGCGGCAAGAGCCTGTCGCTCTCGTTTGCGACGGCCAAGCGTAGGTGAGGTTGTGCGGCGCTCGCCGTTTGCTCGCCGTGCGACCTTCGCAAGCGGCGCGATGTGAGGGTCGTTGAGGGCCATTTTCTGTTCGCGGTCACTTCTCTTGGACCTGGGCTCGGGGCCTTGGCGTAGCTTAGTAGTGCAAGTGGGTCAGTGGTGCTTCTGTGTCTGCGGCGACCTGACGAGAAAACGTGAGACCCGCTCTGGGCGCTGACGACGTGGGGGGGAGGAGGCCAGGGAGAAGTGGCCCCGCTCCCTCCTCGCCTTCCTTCTCCACACGCTCCTCCGCACTCGACTGATTGACGCCTCGCAAAGCACACGGCCAGATGCCTTCTCGCCCGACCCCTCTCACCGCCCTGCGTGCGCGCCCTCGCCCCCTCCCATCGTCGCTCGTGACCTCCCCGCGGCCTCGAGCATTCCCCACCTCGCTCGTCCCGCGCGCTGCCGCCCTGTCGACGACGGCTCAGCGCGCGAGCGTCAAGGACTACGCTGCGGCGTTCCTCCACGGCAGCGAAGAGGCAAAGGAGCACCTCAAGCAGCAGCACTCGAAACTCGTCGGCAGGCATGTGCGTCCGTCCGTTCACCGACTCGACCCGCGCTAGGCCACCTGCGCTGTGCTCGGCAGTCTGCGGCTGGCTGGGCGGGCTATGGGGCGTCATGGGTGCTGTGGGAGCTGCTCAAGGGGGCATGCTCCTTGCAGGAAGCAATCACAACCGGCGGTCTCGCTCGCGCCAAGCGGGGCCGCACGGAGCAACCTCCGCAGAGGCGGAATCCTCACCTCGTCAGCGCTGACTCTTTTCCCTGTTTCTTCCCCCGACTATAGAAGTATGTCCACGAGCTGCAGAGTGCGCCACGGTCCCCCTGCGCACCCGCACTCGAGCGAGTTGAGCTGACCACTCCTCTTCCGCGTCCCGCTCATTCTCCTCGGCTCTTCCTCCTCGACCGCGCCTGTGCTCGCCTGCTCTCTCAATCGACCTGCGCAGGGCACCAGGTCCTCCCCCAGCACGTCGAGCAGTACAAGAAGCTCATCGAGGGCTACTACCGCGGCATTCACGAGTCGAGCGAGTTCGACGCGCGCTTGACGGGCAGCTGGGAGATTGTCGTCGGCGACGTCGACACGTTCGTCCACATCTGGGAGTACCAGGGACTCGGAGGGTTCGAGCGGACAAAGGCGGCCATCCGGGAGAGCAGGGTGCGTCTCGTCTCCTCGCAGCAGCGCCTCTCTTCAAGGGTCGTCCGGCGGAGTGTCGGCTCGCTTCGAGCTTCACTCTAGCTCGGGTGTAGCCCTCATCGAGCGCACTGCTGATCGCTTACTTGTACCTCGACAGGGTCACCTCCAGTTCTTCAACCACGAGATCCTGCCCCTCATCAACTCGCGCAATTCTCAGGTTCGCGACCCCCCTCTCGCCTTTGCCGCGAATTTTCACCGACCCAGCAGTACTGACACGTTTTCCTTGTCTCGCGCACACGCAGCTCTGCACCGAGTTCAAGTTCTTCCCCGTGACGGACCCGCAAGAGCGCGGCGGGCTGTACGAGCTGCGGACGTACGACCTCAAGCCGGGCGCGCTCCTCGAGTGGGAGCACGAGTGGTGCGTTCTCTTCCGCCTCTGCGCGTCGCTTGCAAGAGCGCTCGCGTGCTCGTCGCACGAGCGCCTTGCCTCGGCCCTCCAGCCGAGTCACTAACGCCCGCTCTCCCTCGACCGCGCAGGCGCGGCGGCCTCGAGGCGCGCATCGCAGCCGGGCACACGCCCGTCGCGTGCTGGTACGCGGGCATTGGCAAGCTGCACACGGTGCACATGATCTGGCACTACGCGTCGCTCGAGGCGCGGCGCGAGATCCGCGCCGCGAGCTGGCTCAACGACAAGTGGAGCAACACGGTCAGCAGGACGGTCCCGCTCACGCAGAGCATGACGAGCAACATCCTCAAGGCGCTGCCGTACTCGCCGATGCGGTGATGGAGTCCGGCGGGACGGAGCTCGGGGAGAACGAGTTCGGAAGGCTTCAACTGTATCTCGCGTCAGATTCTGGTCACGGTCGTGCAACACCGCTCTCCGCATTGCAGTACTGGTGCCTGTGTCGCAGTGCGAGGATTCGCGAGCATGCGTCCGGCGGCGGAAGAGTCGCTGCGCGGTTGTTGGCACGCACCTCGCTTGCTCAACGCCCTCAGCGTCACGCGCATCTTTCAAGAAGCGAGCTCGAGGGCAGCTACCGCTGGGGGCGGGGACTCGCAGGCTCACTGCACTGGGCAGGGCACGCTGCAATAGGCGAGCAGCATCAGCACCACATGTGCTGCCAAAATGCTGCGCCCGCTCTGAAACACGCGTTGGAGATCTGAGATGAAATGAGATGCGTGCCCGTCGAAGCGCGTGCGTCGGTCGCGTGCGGAGGATGGCCCGTGTGCTCGCGCCCCCTTGTCCTCCCTCCCCGTCCTTCTCTCGGTGACTACTGAGCTACAGCGATGCTGCTGCTCATCCTGCCTTAATCCTAGGAATCTGTGCTCGCCCCTGCCTCTTGCCCTCCCGCGCCGGTCGCACCCCCAAGGGCGTCCCTCTCGCACCGAGCACCGTCGCCGCCTGAGCCCGACTCGACTCGCCGTCCGTCAAAACGGCGTCCGTCTGTCGCGAACCAGCGGCCTTCTCGACCCAGCCCGGATCACCGCTCGCAAACAGAGCGGTCTCGGTCCGCCGCCCTCACGCTCGCGTCGAGGCATCGCGACTCCCTCCCCTCCTCTCTGCACGCCCCGCCCAGTCCCCCTTCCTGCCGCCTCGACTGCCTGGAGCAGCTCACACGCCGCCGCCCGCATCGTCTGTGACGACCCTCCCTTCCCCTTCACTCGTTTCCCTCCGCCCACGCCCCTCGAGCCATGTCCGACTCGGCCCGCTTCGCCCGCCACGTCGTCCTCGCCGACCGCGCCGTCAGGCTCGTCGAGCGCGCTGCGATTGTCACCGCTGCTGCCAACGTGACGAGCGCAGACGGAGGCGCTGCCGCTGCGGCGGCGGCGGCCGCCAAAAAGGCTGCCGTGGCGGACCAGACGACCTGTGCGCAGCCGCTCTTCCTTCTCGGTTCTTTCCTCTCCAGTATAGTCCCACTGACACTGTCGTACGTGCAGGGAACGAGGCCGTCACGCAGGACTTCAACATTGCCCTCGGTCTCGCCGTCGCCCTCCTCCTCCTCGCGTGCGCACCCGCCGCCGCTTCCTGGTTCGCCAACGGGCGCTACGCCTCGGGCTGGATCTTGCGCCGGGGCAAGGGTATCGTGACGGGCACGGCCAATGTGCACGACAAGAAGCGCACCGAAAAGACTCGCGAGAAGAGCGAAAAGTTCAGCACGGTCGACATTGTCGAGCGGCCGTTGCCGCTCAAGCTGGCGCCGACCTCGGCCTTCTTTGCCGCGTGCGTGACGTTCTCTCCTCCCGCGTTGAGGCACTCTCGGCTCACGCTCGCTCTCTACACAACAGGACCCGCACGCTCTGCAACCGCACGCTGCTCGTCCCGTCGCCCCTCTGCGGCCTCACGTGGGGCCAAGTCGTCGTCTGCGTCCTCTACGAGCTGCTCTTCGTCTTTGTCCTCTTCTACCGCTGCATCGACCACCGCACCAACTGGCGCCGCTCGGCAGACGTCGGCCTCGCCCAGCTCCCGGCCGTCTTCATCCTCGCGACAAAGAACAATGCGCTGTCGCTTCTCGGCAAGGGCTACGAAAAGGTGCGTTGTGCCTCTTTGCCACTCGTACTCGGCATAAACTGACGCTCTTGTCGCCGCCACAGCTCAACTACCTGCACCGTCTCGCCGGTCGCCTCACGATCCTCGGCGGCCTGCTGCACACGCTCTTCTTCCTCCTCGTGGCGCCGCTCGACGTCACGAAACCCGTGCACTTCTCCGGTCTCATTTGCACCATCGTATCGTGCGTCTCTTCCTCTCTTGCGCCTATGCGGCGCCTCCTGCTCACACTCGACCGGCTCGCAGCTGCCTCATCCTCGTCACGAGCGTCTCTTGGTTTCGCAACCGCTTCTACCAAATCTTCCTCGTGTCGCATGTCGCAGGGTGGATCAGCCTCGTCGTCGCGCTCAACTTTCACGTCCCAGACCTGGCCCGCCCGTACACGGTCTTTGTCCTGGTCGTCTACGGCGTTGACCTCCTCTGCCGCTTCACCAAGACGCGCTTTGGCTCGGCGTCGATTGCCAGCCTCCCAGGGGGGACGGTCATGGTCCAGTCGCACCAGCTGTCGACGGGGTGGCGCGCGGGCCAGCACGTCTGGCTCAGGGTGCCGAGCGCCGCGGGTCTGCATCGCAGCTGGGAGACGCACCCTTTCACGATCGCCAACGCGCCCATCGAATGCTCTCCGCTCGAGTGCGTGCCTTCTTGTCCTCTCGGCCGGCACGACAGGAGAGTGCTGACTCGTCGATGTGACGCTCCGCAGTGGCTCGCACGCCCTGACGCTGCTCGCCAAGGCCACCGGCGACTGGACGCGCAAGCTCGAGTCGCATGCTCGCACGACTGCCAACCCGAACGAGGCGCGCGTCATCAAGTGTGCGATCGAGGGTGGGTCCGCCTCTGCCTCGCTTGCATCAACACACGCCGGCTGACAGCCTTCGCGCACCCACGCAGGTCCCTACGGCGGCTTGATGTACACCGAGTACGCCGACGCGTCCGCCGTCGTGCTCGCCGCCGGCGGGAGCGGCATCACGTTCTGCGCCTCGATCCTCGAAGAACTCGTCCACCTCGCGACGCAGGGGCGTACCTCGGTGCGCAGCGCGACGCTCGTCTGGACGGTCAAGGACCTCGCGCAGCTCGAGAGCTACCAGGCGTTCCTGACGGGCCTGGGCGAGGTCGCGAGGGACAAGACGTGCCTCGAGCTGCGCGTGCTGCTGCACCGTGTGTCTCGCCTCTCTCGCTCCCGTGCGCGACCCGTGGTTTCCGTTTTGCATCCTGACCGATTTGTTCTCACCCAGTCACGCGCCCGCCGCCCGGCAGTGTCCCGAACGGCATGCTCGCCTCGCCCGTCCCTCAGTCGGTCCTCTCCGTCGGCCGCCCGTCCCTCCCCGCCGTCCTCGGCGTCGTCACGGACGAGGTCCTCGGCTCGGTACAGCGCAGGGGGCTGCCCCGTGGCGCTGGCATCGTTGTGCTGGCCTGTGGGCCCAAGGCACTCGTGGACGACGTGAGGAGCACGGTCGGCGCCGTCGACGAGGGCAAAGCCGTCGCTGTGTGCGTTCCTTTCTCCGCTCGCTTCCGTCTCGTTGATCTGACTCTGACAGCCCATTGACGTACTTCCAGCGGCGGCATCACCTGCCACACCGAGAGCTTCGGCTGGTAGCCTTGTCCCTCTCGTGCGAGGCTGGCCTCGCCCTCCTTTCCCTCTCCTCCACTTTCGTCAGTGCCGCAGTCGGACTCGTCCGTAGGGAGTTGCGCAGTTCCCTCCCAGTCGCGTGCAAAGGCAGGGCCTGGTTGCCGCGCACCGCGAGGAGCATCACATGGCTCGAGAACTCGCGACGAGCGGCGCTCTCTGCGAGGTCGCCTTGCGGTGCGGGCCAGAGACACGCCGACAGAGAGGTCCGAGCGAGGCCAGCTGTGTTGCCGGGCCGCCGTCCGCTCGAAATTACGCCGCACGCGTCACGCCGCGCGAGTCGCGGACGACTCCGAGCCGTCGCCCCCTTCAATCCATCGTCGCTCACTCGATCTGCTGTCCATCGCGCTGCCGGTATCTGCGGGTGCCGTGCCGCCTCAGATCGCTCGGGCCTTGGCCTCCTCAAGCCGTTTCACAGGTTCCCACAGCTTATGCGGCGAGTCGCTTGCTCGCGCTTCCGGGTTCAACCACGTCTTCAAGCGCCGGCGGCTCGACAGGCTCAACCTCTGAGCCGGCTCGGTACAAGCCAGCTGATTCGGAGCTTCGCTAGCCTGTCCAGCGAGTGGAGGCTGCCGTCGGCGCCCGACCAGACCGAGGACCGAGGTGGGGCTCACGAGAGGTGTGCGGGGACTCTCTCGATGAGGAGGTCGCGCAGGCGGACCCATTCCTTCTCTTCCTTCACTCGCTTGCTTGTCGAGCTATCATCGACATGCTGCACGGACTCGCCTCCCTGGCCTCCCTCGCGGCGGCGCTCCAAGTCGCCTCTGCCCTCCCGACTCTCTCGCCTCGCACCAACCCATCCGAGCCTCCTCCCGTCGTTGACGTTGGGTATGCGCGCTACCAGGGCGCCCTGAACGAGACTGCCGGCGTCTACACCTGGCGCGGCATCCGCTACGCCTCGGCCGCGCGTTTCCAGGCGCCGCGCACGCCCGACAAGGACTCCTCCGGCAGCGTTCTCAACGCGACAGAGTACGGCGCCATCTGCTGGCAGGCTTCCGTCGGCGCCAACACGACGGAAGGGCTCCCGCAAAACCGGACCGTCGATAACGAGACCCAGCCCGAGTCGGAGGACTGCCTCTTTCTCGACGTCCTCGCACCGGCGGGCTCGTGCGAGGGCGCTGATCTCCCCGTGGCCGTGTACATCCACGGTGGAGGTGCTTCGTGCTTCATCGTGATACGCAGCGAGCATCGCTGACCCGTGCGACCCTTTCCTCGATTCCACGTCACGCAGGGTACGCCGCGGGCGACGCGGCAGCTGGCACCGAATTCGAGGCGTTCGCGCGCCACGTCGGCGAGGGCGTCGTCATCATCCGCATCCAGTACCGTCTCGGTCCTTTCGGCTTCCTCGCGGGCAAGGCGATCAAGGACAACGGCGTCCTGAACGCGGGCTTCCTCGACCAGGTCTGTCGCCTGCGCCTTTCCCTTCCGGTTTCTTGGACCCTCTTTGACGTTTCAGCCCGATCACACAGCAATTCGCGCTGCAGTGGGTCCAGCGGCACGTCAGCAAGTTTGGCGGCAACCCGGAGCACGTTACGATCTGGGGCGAGTCGGCCGGCGCAGGCTCTGTGCTCAACCACGTCATCGCAAACGTGCGTGCCCGTCCTCGGCTTTCTCCTGCGCGCTCTCACTAACAGTCTGCTGTTCTGCAGGGCGGCAACACGGTCAAGGCTCTCGGGCTCAAGAAGCCCCTCTTCAAGGGCGCCCTCGTCTCGTCCGTCTTTGTCCCCCTCCAGGTCGAGGGCACCTCGGACTGGGCCGAGAAGCTCTACGACCAACTCGTGTCGACGACCAACTGCACCGGCCAAGACTCGTCCTACGCGTGCCTCGAGTCTCTCGATGAGTCGACGCTCGCCGCTGCGGGCTACAAGGATTCGGCCAGCTTCCCGTACGGCTTCTGGGAGTACGTCCCGGTCATCGACGGCACATTCTTGACCGACCGCGCTTCTGTCCTGCTGAAGAAGGGCAAGAAGAACCTCAATGGCGTGCGTCCTCCTCCCGCTCCTTGACGGGGCTCAGTCCGGCGCCATCTTGCTTTCCCTCTCAGGTTGCTCACTCCGCTCGCCCGATCTGCAGGAGGTCTTCCTCGGCACGCAGAACACGGACGAGGGCTTCGGATTCACCGACCCGACGCTCCTCAATAGCGAGACGACCGACAAATCTGCGCTCGCCTCGCAGTTCGACTCGGTCCTCGCCGGCTTGTTCCCCCTCCTCACGACCGAGCAACGCAAGTCTGTTGCCGACCAGTACCCCATCTCGGAGGCGCCAACGTCGCCCTCCGGGACCAACAACATCACGTTCGACCGCATCTCGACCGTCATTGCCGAGAGCACGTTCGTGTGCGTTCTGACCTTTCCTTCTCTCCTCTTTCTGAGCCACCTGCTGACACCCGCTCGCTCCCTGACCAACGACAGCTGCCCGACGTACTGGTCGGCCGAGGCGTTTGGCTCGTCTGCTCACAAGGGCATCTTCAACTATGGCCCCGCGACGCACGCCTTTGACACGAGCTACTACATCGGCCGCGTGTGGGACGGCAAGAAATCGGTCTCTTCGGTCCAGTCGTTCACGGGCGCGCTCGGCGGCTTCGTCAAGGCGTTTGATCCGAACAAGAACCCGGCGAGCTCGTCGGTCAACCCGTTCTGGCCGACGTTCGACACGGGCAAGCAGCTCATGTTCGACACCGAGGTCGACGAGAACACGCTGTCGCCGGCGGACCCGGAGGTGGTCAAGACGTCGAGCTTGACGAGCTATGGAACGAGCCAGAGGGCCAAGTGCGACTTCTGGCGCGGGTCCATCTCGAAGAACGCCGGCCTCTAGTCGGTAGACTCTCTCTCGCTCTCTGTGTACATATCCGTCTGCACTGTCAAGAAAAAGCCAGTTGTCTCGGCCGAGTCTCCTTTGCGAGCTGACGAAGCACGACTTGTAAGCGCGAGCACCGTGCGCGCTCCTCCTTGACTTCCGCCCTTCGCCTCTCGAGCGCCCGCCGCGCACAGGAGATTACCTCAATGACCTCTGTTGAGGTACAGCGCCCCACAGGCGTGCATGACCTCCCCGAGGAGTTGCTCAGCGCCATCTTGTCTCATCTCGCCCCCTCGGATTCGCCCGTCGACACTGCGACGCTGAAGAGCTGCTCGCTCGTGCACTCGTCGTTCCGCAACCCGGCACAGCAGCTCATCTGGGAGGCGGTCGAGATCACCACCGAGGACGACGTGCGCCAGTGGACCGTGACGAGGGCCAGGAGGAGGGCCCCACCCAAGGAACTCGCGCTGCATGCGTTCAAGACGCGCAAGGGACTCGCGAGGCTCTTCGACGGATGCGACGGGCTCAGGTGGCTCATGCTCGCGACCCCGAACCGCGACGTCGACCCTGCCATCCTCGCGCACCCTTCCCTCCACGGTGCGTTCTCCTACCCTCCTCCATCTGCCCTGTGCGAGCAGTGCGATGAGCTGACCGAGCAATTCGAGACACACAGACCTGCGGACGTTGATCGTCCAAGGCTGGTTGCACAAGCCCCAAGCATCGCTCTCCTTCCCCTTTCACCTGCGTTCCCTCGTCCTCGCCGACCTCTACCCCGGCTCGCCCAACTTCGCCTCTTGGCTCCGCGCCCTCGCACCCTCGTCGCTCCCCTCCCTCCGCTCCATCTCCCTCCCCGCCTGCTCCTCCGCCGCGCACCCCGCCGTCGCCGCCGCGCTCGTCCCCTTCGCCCCCCAGCTGCGCCACCTCGGCCTGTCCATCGCGACGCGCGACGATGCGACCCCCTACGGCGCCGTCCTCGACGCAGCGACCTCGCTCCACTCGTTCGAGTGCACGTCGCTCCCCGCCGCGCTCCTGCCGCACCTCCCGCCGTCGCTCGCCGTCCTCGCGACGACCGAAGACGCGCGCGCGATCCCGGGCGAGGCACTGCGCGAGGCGCTGCTCGAGAGGCCCGGGGCGAGGATCACGAGGCTGTACTTTGCGTGCTCGAGGGCCGAGTTCTTGAGCGAGGTGCAGGGCGGGAGGGGCCTCGTCGAGGAGGCGGTGCGAAATGGGGTCGACTGGCGCTTCCAGGGCGAGGCAGAAGACGAATGAGGCTGAGGGGGACATAGGTGCGTCGTGCTGCGCTTTTTTCTCCGATGGCCACTCCCTGGCAACTGACGTTTACGGCCGCCAGACTCCCGGGAACGCCGTAGCGCTAGACCATGCTCCTCGTCGGAATGCCTCCACACAGAGAGAGCTCCGTATGCATCAGAGTGAAGCCTACCACTTGCTCGCGACGCTGGCTGCCCGCCTCTCCCTCTCGCCCGACCCGCCCCCGACGAGCGCCTTGTGCAGCGCCGGGAACGCCTCGACCTCCTTGACGACCGCCTTCGGCACGTTGAACGGCGGCGAGCGCGGGTCGACGAGGATCTGCGGGAGGCGGGGGGGGGGGCGGAGTCAGGCGGAGCTCGAGGCGAGAAGGAGGCGGCAGAGGGGCGCACCAGCACGCCGTAGGGCATTCGGTCGGTCGTCGTGATGGGAGGGACGTGCGCCGTCTTGAGCATGACAAACTCGAGCGAGCGCAGGACAAAGTCGTGCAGCTGTGTGCGCAGTCCTGTGTTTTACCTCCCCCGCCGCGGCGAGCCGGTCAGCCCTCAGTCCGAGCACGGCTTGAGACGACGGGAGAGAGGAGAGAGGGGGACCGGGACGCACGCTCTTCTCCCGCAGTAGGCGCCCTCGACCTGCTCCGCTGCGCATCCCCCAAGACCTCAAACTCGACGCACCACCCCTCCCACGGCCTCGCCCCCCTCGCCTCGAGCGCCTCCCTCATCCAGACCTCGTCCTCCTGCCCCTCCTCGCAAGCGTTCCCCGCCTCGCTCGCGGCCTCGTCGCCCCCGCCGCTGAGGGCCGCGCGCGCAGAGGCCGAGAACCACCCGAGCGCGGAGGAGACGGCTGCGGGGGCGGCCTGCGCGAGCGTCGCTGCTGCGCCGGGGCGACGGGTCGGCGAGGCGGAGGGCGCGGCGGGGGAGGCGGCGCGGGGGCCGCTGCTGAGCGGCGTGGTTGGGTGTCGGCGCGGACGGGAGGACGATGCGGGTGGGGGAAAGGGGAGCGGGGTCGGGTAGAGGGAGACGTAGAGCTGGTGAGTGGGAGGGGTCTGTCTGTCAGCGAGGGACGATAGGAGCCACGGAGAGGTGCAAGGACCTTTGCTCGTCGCGCTGGAGCGTCTGCAGCGCCCGCGCCGTCGAGCAACACACGGGCGAGCAACTCGACCTTGGCGGCGATCAGCTCTTCGAGCTCGGGCTCGGCCGGGGTAGGCTGCGGGACGAGGGGGAGTGGTCAGTGTCTCGTGTGCGCGCTCAGCGAGAGGGTGACGGGCGCACAAAGGTGACGGAGGCGACGGCGAGCGAGTCCGGTCGCAAGTTGCCGCACACGCGGTGGAACAAGATCGTGCCCAGCACGGCTGCACAGTGCGTGGTCAGTACAGTCTTGGGCGGAGGACTGGACGAGTGCAGCGCACCTCGGACGACCTCGCGGAGCCAGGAGCGCTCGACGGCCTGCCAGTGGGCCGAGGTGGGGCGGGAGTCAGCTGGTGGCGGTCGAGGGGCTGCCGGGGGCGCAGCGAGAGCGAGTCAGGGCACGCACGATTGAAGCTTGGAAGACCTCGGGCTGGGCGGGAGCAGCAGGAGCGGGAGCCATGGTGAGAGCGGGGGAGAGAGGGCGCCGCGAGCCTCCTGTCCTCTGCTGGGCGGTGACCGCTCGAGACAACGTTGAACCTCTGAGAGAGCAAAGCAGACGCGTACGAATGCAAACATGGTGCTACATACAGTCAGGGCAGGAGCGAGAGTGTACACAGATTAAGCGCACGCGCCGACACCAGGCGAACCCCCTCCGAGAACACTGGCCCCCCGGGCCTCGCTCAGATGGGCGGCGTCGCGAGCCCACTCGTCCTCGACGCCGTCGACACGTCGCCGAGGTCCTGTTGAGGAGTCGCACCGGCGGTCTTGGCCGCGTCGACGGGTGCGGGCTCGTCGTCGTTGAGCCACGAGGACGTGATGTAGTTGCGGAGCCTGCGCCAACGTGGACAGTCGCTTCAAGTCAGCACGCTACTTAGAACGGGAGCAGCACTGCAGACGATGTGAGCGTGACGGCGCGACGCACGAGTCTGGCAGGACGACAACGACGTTCTTGCCCTTGACGCCGCCGATTTTTGCAAAGCCCTCGTCGCTCTTGAGCCACTGGAGCGCGGCGCCGACGCTCGCGCCGCTCGAGCCCCCGACGAGGAGCCCCTCGGTGCGGATCAGGCGCTTGCACGTCGCGAACGAGAGGTCGTCGGAGGACTTGATCCAGAGGGTGACGGCGTCGTGCGAGAGGACGGCGGGGACCTACATGCGTCGAGCGTGCGTCAGGGTCAGTCCCGTCTCGTCCCGTACCTCTCTTGAGAGAAGGACGCACAAAGTCGTAGCCCGTGCCCTCGACCTGCAGGGAGCACACGCTCGGGTCAGCACTCTGCGACGGCGACAGAACGGCGAGAAACGGAGGACGTCGGCGCGCGCACCTTGTAAATGCTGCTCTCGCCCTCCTTGAGCACGTTGAGGCTCTCTGGCCTCGCCAAGATACTCCCCACGGGGTCCACCCCGAGGCTGACGAGCGCCGGGTTGGCCTCCCTCAGACGCTTGCTCAAGCCCGAGAGGGTCCCGCCCGTCCCTGCGCCGGCGACGATCATGTCGACGGTGCCGCTCGAGGGTCGTTGAGGGGTTGACGGGACGGAGGAGACGGCGGTGAGGATCTCGGCGGCCGTGTGGTGGTAGTGCGCGTCCGGGTCTGCGAGTGGGAGGCGGGTCAAGGTCAGTCTGGCGGGGCCTTCGCAGCGCAGCGGGCTTGTCGGCAGTGGCCCCGCGCAGGGACGCACTGGCAGGGTTGTTGTACTGGTCGAGCATGACGGCTCCGGGGGTGGTCTCGACGATGCGCTTTGCGAGGCTGATGTGCGACTCGGGCGAGTCCCAAGCCGCCTCTGTCGGGGTGCGGTAGATCTCGGCGCCTGAGGTGGACAGGGGCACGTGTGAGCTCAAGACGACGTGCTGAAAGCTAGAGAGCAACGCACCGAGCGCCTTGAGGGTGTTGGATTTCTCCTTGCTCATCTTCTCAGGCTGTGCATGACGAGGCGGGTCAGTCGGGACGACCCACGGCGGCGACAAGCAGACGTGCTCGCGGCGCACCATGGTGATGATGCAGCGGTAGCCCTTGACAGCCGCGACAAGTGCCAAGCCGATGCCGGTATTTCCGCTCGCTGAACGGGGGAGGCGACGGGTCAGCGAGGCGGGAAAGGTGCCAGCGCAAGACGGGCGGCGACGCACTGGGTTCGACGAGGACCGAGTGCCCTGGGATCAACCTGCCGTCCTTCTCTGCCTCCTCAACCATGCGGAGCGCGATGCGGTCCTGCAGGCGAGGTCACGTGAGCTACCGTCAGCTCGAGCGGGACCTCGCGAGCAGCCCTCCTCGGGTGGGTCTGCTCAAGGCGCCCGCTGCGAGGTTTACGACGAGGAGCAGCGCACCTTGACGCTTCCACCTGCCGAAAACCCCTCGACCTTTGCGAGGAGGTTGCACTCGAGCCCTTCCTTGCGCGCGATGCGGTCGAGGCGGACGAGGGGCGTGTGGCCGACGAGGCTCAGCGCATTGTCGTGGATCGGGGGCTGGATGGGCGTGTAGCTGCTCATTCTGCTGCTGCTGGTGTGTGTGCTGTCGTGCGTGTTCTGGTGGTCTGGGAGCGAGCAAGAGGTTGCGCGCGTAGGATGTCGAATGTCGAGCTCGGAGTGGTGCAAGCCAAGCCGAAGGTGGGGGGGAGGCGACCGGTGTAGGAGGACTCGAGGGCGACGCTGGCAGTCGAGTGCGTCAGGTCGTGGGTTCGCTGACAGCTGCAAGAGAAGGACGAGCTCACCTGGTGGAGGGCGGTCGGGCAAGCTGAGGGCGAGAAGACAGAGAGACACGGGATCGCTCGCTCCCCCCGCTTCGTACCCCGCATCCGAGCAGTAGGCGGCATGCCGTCTCTCGACAGCGTGCCCTCGCGGTGCCGCCTCTGAGCCTCGCTCGCACGCCGACGTAAGCCGCGACAGACAGCTGCTCATGTTGCCGCTCCTGACAGTGCCCAGGGCAGGGAACTTGCCCCTGCAGTCTCGCCCATGTAAACCCACAAGCTTGCGCGTCCCTCGCACGCACCTCAATTCACGTGCAACTCGTCACCGCCCACGCTCGCGCCCTCCTCTCTTCACTTTTTCCCGCTCGGGCATCTCTGGAGCTCCTTATGTACATGTCTCCTGAGAGGCAGCGCCGAGCATCACCGCTGCGGATTCTTCGGGGCGCCGAGCTCGCTCCTACCCGGCGTCCGCCCCACGCCGACCTGCGTACGGACCCCCTCTCCAGCGCACCTCCACGGACGCGAACGCTTAGAGGGCCTCCTGACCGGGGCCCTCGCCCGCTCTTCTCTTGTCTTCTGTACACAGTCCTGTGGACGAAGGCTCGCCTGGCATGCCCAGTCCCGCACACGCGGAATGGCCGCTGCCAGCCGGGGGACTGCCGTGGCCTCCGCCAGGTAACGAGCAAGAGGTCCTCGCCAATCCGCGTCGCTACCCGGACTCGAGACCTGGTCGACACGCGGCCGTGAAGAGCTCCTACCCTCTCATAACCGGGCCCTCGTACGACGACCTCCCGCCCGAGTGGCCACGGGTCAAGCCGCTCAAGTCCCTCATGCTCCCCGACTCGCACTTCGAGTTCGTCGACCAGTCGCACGAAGCCGGCCGCGAGTACCCGCACGAGGCGGACCCGCGCATCCACTCGCCAAAGTTCTACCGCCCGTCGGCGGCGCGGGTCATCAACTACCTCGACGAAGAGGCAGGCCTGGGCGACCTCGTGCCGGAGAACGGAGACGGGCGCGGGCGCAGCACGAGCGCGCACAGTCGGCACGACAGCGGCAACTCGAGAGGCGCGGAACGCCGCAGTCGCAGCCGCGACGGCACTCGCAGCTTGAGTCGCGGTCGGCGCTCGAGCGGGTCGAGCGAGCGCGGGAGGCGCACACGTCGTCGCAGCGCGAGCAGCGATGTCTTTCCTCGCTCGCCGTCCTCAGAGCGAGGACGCTCTCGCACCCGAAGCGAAACGGGCGTGTCGCGCGAGCGGGAGGAGCGCCCTCTCGACAGGCGGGAGGAGGAGGACGACGACGACAAAGGGAAGCCCGGCGTCGAGGATCCACTGCTCAACATCCACCCCGTGCTGCGCCCCATCCGGACAGGTCCCCTCGCGCACAGCGGCGATTCTGGTCGGGTTCCCCGCACGGCCGGCTCGAGCTTGGCGTCCGAGCGTGCTTCGCAGCGCGCAAGGAACGAACGCCGAACCGGGGACGACGGGCGCGACGGCATCGAGCTCGAGTCGTACGAGGACCCTTTCCGCGAGAGCGACGAATCGTTCGAAAACGCGCGGCGACAGGTCGTCGCGGCCCGGCACGAGCGAGACCGCCGCCGAGCCGTCACCCCCGGGCCAGGCGAGTTCCCCCGCGGACGGAACATCTCGCCCCCGCCGTCGAGAGCGGCGTCGCGCGGCCCTTTCGACGACGACGACGGGGACCGCCTCGAGGCGGCGAGGAGGCGGCAGGCGAGGTCGCGCCGTCCCGAGCGGAAGTGCTCTCGCGCGTGGATGATGCACCACCAGTGGCCTGTTGGCGGGGCTGTCGTCCTCGTGCGTCTGCTCTCTCATCCCTTGTACGAAGTCGTCGCGAGGAGACTCGACTGAACGTGTCTATTGTTCAGGTCCTCGCCGTCTTGTCGGTCGGAGGTTGGGCAGCGTGGTACGTGGGCACGGGGCAGCACAACAAGGCGTAGGCGCCGGCGAGTTCGCTTCACCAGTCGGTTCCATCCAAGGTTGCTTTGTGCGTCAAGGGAAGCGAGCGAAGGATGCAAGGCAGGCGAGCGCAAGGGTCAGGCGCCCGAAGACGCGTTTCGTGGTCGCTTTGACCTCTGCTTTTGGCTCTGACGCTCGCCCGTGCTCGAGTAGCTTTGCTCAAACCTGTGACACGACTCCTGCGCCCGCAGCCACACTCGGCGGACTCGCCGACGCCGCACGCTCCCCTGCGTCTGCCTCTCCACGGCCCGGTTCCGGGTCCCGCGGACCGTCTCTCGGCGCCCACGAACGCTTGCTCGGGCTCCGATATCCTCTCCCTTGCTTCCACCACACGCTCGCCTGCACGATGTCGCGACCAGGTTCGACGCACGGGGAGGTGCCACCTGAGCGAGTAGCCGACCGGCACTCGAAAGGGTGGTACGAGGGCCCTTGGGTGCTCGAGGACGCGCACGTCCCCGAGGATCGGCAGCCACGCGCACTGAGGCGCAGGTCTCGCGACGAGCGCTTGCGCCGCAGCGGCAGCAGCAGCAGGAGCACCATTCGCCCGCCCAGGCGGCCCGACTCGCGCGGGGCGAGCGACGGCGGGCTCAGCGACGACGATCACGAGGACGACGGCGAGCCCGAGCCAGACTTTAACAACGGCGAGGTCGAGCACCTGCGCCTGCCGACGTCGCCGCTGGGCCTGCCCACGGGGCGCCGTCGGGGCGAGTTCGTCGGCGAGGGCGGGGACGACAGCGCCATCGACCTCTCGGCCTTCCCGACTCCGCCCACACACGGACGTGGGCGCAGCAGCAGCAGCAGCAGCAGCAGCAGCAGCAGCAGCAATGCGAGCGTGCGCACTGCCAGGCGCATCAGCTCGATCGAGGGCGAGCGACGCGAATCAGGCGAGGGCCCCCGTAGTGCCTTGTCTGGCGAGGAGTTGCCGCGCCCCAGTCCGCCGGCGCGCCCTTTCGAGCGCGGACCCGACGAGGATCGGGCGCGGACCCAGCAGCGTCTCAAGGAGCAACAGCAGAAGAAGGCGCAACCCCTCGCTGGCGGTGACACGCACGACCACCGCGCGTTCCTCGCGGCCGTCGAGGCGCACAAGGCGCAGCTGGCGGAGCAGCAGCACAAGCGCTCCCAGCAGGAGCTGCACAACCAGGCGCGCGCGGCGCTGCAAGAGATCGAAGTCGCGCGGGTGCGCAACGCGGCGGATCACCTGCGCCTGCAGGAGAAGCTCCGGGGGCGGAGGGGCCCGCTCGCGGGCATTGACGAGTCGCGCGAGGACGACGACGAGGAGCCGAGCGAGGAGGAGGCCGTGCGGGAGCGGGCGGCGGCGCGCCTCAACGAGGCGGACCGGCGCCGCCTGAGGCGCGAGGCGAGGCACCCGAGGCGCGCGGAGAGCTTTGTGGGGAGGTCGAGCTCACGCGGGCGGTCGAGCTCTTCCGAGCACGAGCGCGAGCGCGGCGCATCGTCCGACAGCGCGCACTCGGACGATGACGGGTCCGGCAGGAGGCTCCTGGGCAGGGGCGAGCACGACGGCGGGGAGGCGAACGCGGACGCGGGCGGCCGCGAGCACCAGCGTCTCACCTGGGGATCTTTGCGCCCAGCGAATACGCATCGGGCCGCCGAGCGCCCAGTCGGGAACTTCACTGAGGCTGCGGCCGGTGTCCGCAAGGCGAGCCACCGGAGCAGCGGAAACGACCATCCTGACCGGCGGCGCCTGCCTCGGGGCGCCGAGATCGAGCGGCCGGCGTGGACGCGCAGCAACAAGAGGGCGCGCAGGCCGCAGAGGCAGCCGTACGACGGCGACGCCAGGCTCGAGGCTGCGCGCGAGGAGCACGCGGCGAGACCGCACCGTCCCGAGCGGAGGTGCTCGCGCGCGTGGATGATGCAGCACGAGTGCGCCGTCGGTGGCATCGTCGTCCTGGTGCGTCTTCTTGCTTCGATGAGGCCTGTCGTCGTCGACGTGGCCACAGGGCTGACCGGCCGATTGTCTCCCTCTCCGCGTGCAGGTTCTCGCCGTGTTGGCGATTGGTGGGTGGGGCGTGTGGTACGCCGCAACGGGGCATCAGCAAGGGACGCAAGTAACGTCGTGAGGTGGATGGGTCTGTGCATCGCGGGTTTGATTTGTGCCGAAGAGGTCGAGGGAGGTCGAGAGGGAGCAGGTCGCGGACTCGAGAGTTGTGAAGACAGCACGCGCGCGCGCGACCGCCCGCGGGTCGTCAGGGCGACTTCGAGAAAGAGGAGAGCTTTGCGCGCTGCGGGTCGAGAGCAAGGCGGGTGACCTTGCAAGTGGACCACAGACGCGTCGCACAGAGGAAGGGACGGGGGTCGGGCCTCGTCTCCCTCGTCGTCCCGCTCCGTTTTGCCAAGATGCAGCAGAACGCCTACGTCGTCAACGGTGAGCTCCTCTCCACGCCCCCGTCATCCTGCCACAGCTCGTCCCGCGTCGTGCGGCGCGGCGGTGCGAGCTCCCCCTCCTCGCCGTTCCTCATCTGGCTCCCTCGATCTACCCGCGCTTCGAGCTGAGCTGACGCACTTGTCAACGCTCCAGTTGGACCGGAGCGCACCTCTGGCCGCAAGGCCATCACGCAGAACATTGTCGCCGCAAAGGTCAGTCCTCTCGCCTCCCCCTCTGTTCGCTCATCTCGCACCGACACAGCACGGGCCCACCGATTCACGAGGGTGGCCTGCTCACGCACTCTGACGCGCACAGACCGTGGCCGATGTCGTCCGGACCTGCCTCGGTGCGTGGACTGCTCCTCCCTCGTTCTCATCGCGAGATGAAACGCGCTCAGGGCTGCAGCTGACCCCTTTGCGTGCACGACAGGCCCGCGTGCCATGCTCAAGATGATCCTCGACCGTGCGCACTCACCACTCTGCCCCAGTCGCGCGATGTCCGCTTCGTCAAGCCGCGCGCATGCTGACCTCCCTTTCGCCTCCCCCTCCCCTCAACAGCCATGGGCGGCATCCTGTGCGTGCCCCTCGATGCAGACTTCTCTGCGCTGAGCAATGCCTGACCCCACGTGCCCGCTCTCAGCCTGACCAACGACGGCAACGCCATCCTGCGCGAGATCGAGGTCGCGCACCCGGCGGCCAAGAGCATGATTGAGCTCTCGCGGACCCAGGACGAGGAGGTTGGCGACGGCACGACGAGCGTCATCATCCTCGGTGCGCGCTGCTCCCCACCGCTTTTTCGCACGCACTCTCGCTCTTCGCGCTGACCGCACCTGCCTCTCCGCAGCCGGCGAGATCCTCGCACAGGCGCTGCCGTACCTCGAACGCAACATCCACCCGGTCGTCATCATCTCTGCGTTCAAGCGCGCGCTCGAGGAGGCGCTGCGCATCATCGACGCGATCTCTGTCCCCGTCAACCCTTCGAACGAGGACGACATGCTGCGCCTCATCAAGACGTCGATCGGGACAAAGTTTGTCTCGCGCTGGAGCGACATGATGTGCCACCTCGCGCTCAAGGCAATCCGCACCGTCGCCAAGGACGACAACGGCGCCAAGACGGTCGACATCAAGCGCTATGCCAAGGTCGAGAAGGTCCCCGGCGGCGAGATCGAGGACTCGCGCGTGCTCGACGGCGTCATGGTCAACAAGGACGTGACGCACCCCAAGATGCGCCGCAGGATCGAGAACCCGCGCGTCGTCCTCCTCGACTGCCCGCTCGAGTACAAGAAGGGCGAGAGCCAGACCAGTGCGTTGTCCCTTGTCTCTCTGTCAGGTGTCGAGGCTCGTCCTCTTTGCTGACTGGGCGGGGAAACACCGTTGACGCGGCGCAGACATCGAGGTGGCCAAGGAGTCGGACTGGAACCGCCTCCTCGAGATCGAGGAGGAGCAAGTCAAGCAGATGTGCGAGCGCATCATCGAGTTCAAGCCCGACCTCGTCTTTACCGAGAAGGGCGTTTCCGGTGCGTCTCTTTTGCCCTCGATCTTGTGTTTCGGAGGGGTACGGCGAGGGGAAAGAGCGAGGTGGTCCCCGCGACAGGCTCTCCCGCGGGCAGCCCCTTGAGGACCGCTTCGCCCCCTGGCGGTGTACACTGTCCTGAATGCACCGAGTGCTCAGCTCGGAGAATGTGTCCCTCGTGTCAAGGAACTGACCCCGTCCTCCCTCGTTCCCTCTCTCCCCCTTGTTTCTCCCCTCCTCCGACTCTTGGCCCACCCCCGGCGACCCGATCCTGCCGCGCCACAGACCTCGCACAGCACTACCTCGTCAAGGCCAACATCACTGCGATCCGCCGGGTGCGCAAGAGCGACAACAACCGCATCGCGCGCGCGACGGGCGCGACCATCGTCAACAGGGTCGACGACCTGCGCGAGTCGGACGTCGGGACCCAGTGCGGCCTGTTCCACGTCGACAAGCTCGGCGACGACTACTTCTCGTTCCTCGAGGAGTGCCGCGACCCCAAGGCGTGCACGATCCTGCTCCGCGGCCCGTCCAAGGACATCCTCCACGAGGTGGACCGCAACCTCGCCGACGCCATGTCGGTCGCGCGCAACGTCGTGTTTGACCCGCGCCTGGCCCCCGGGGGCGGCGCGACCGAGCTGGCCGTCTCGGTCGGGCTGGCGCAGGCGGCGCGCGGGATCGAGGGCGTCGAGGGGTGGCCGTTCCGGGCCGTCAGCGAGGCCATGGAGGTCATCCCGCGGACCCTGATCCAGAACTGCGGCGGCAACGCCATCCGGACGCTGACCGAGCTAAGGGCCAAGCACGCCGCGGGGGAGCACACGTGGGGGGTCGACGGCGAGACGGGCAAGGTCAGGGACCACCGCGAGGGGCTGATGGAGTCTGCGGCGGTCAAGACCCAGACGCTCAAGACGGCCATCGAGAGCGCGTGCCTCTTGCTCCGCGTCGACGAGTGCGTCCACCCCCCGCTCTTTCTCTCTCTCCCCAGACCGACCAAGCGCTGACTCGTCCCCCATGCTCGCTCGCGCGCGCGCACCCGCAGCATCGTCTCGGCCAAGCGTCCGCAGGGCGAGGGCGGGCCGGGCGTGCCCCAAGGAGAGGTCGGCGGCGAGGGCCCCGAGCAGTGATGGATGGCGCAACTAGAAGGTCCCTCTTTTTGTTTCCCCCACCACTAGCAGCAACGCAACGCACTTGTACCACGAGGTTTTTTGGGCTGGGACGAGGGAAGCTTGCGGAGGAGGAAGCGGAAGCGGCTGATGCCCACATCGAGAGCGAGTTTACTGGATATCGAGCGCCGCGTCCACGAGGGACACGCGTACCAGTCTCTCGAGCCGCACGGTCGGTAGAAAGTTACAACAGGGAACGACGTTGCAGAGGCTTGCAGAGATGCTGTGCGCGAGAGAGAGAGAGAGAGAGACGGGAGCGGAGCGGCGACAGAGGCGGGAGGGAAGCTCACGCCGCGATGGGCGCTGCGCCAGTCGCCTGCTGCTGCTGCTGGAACTGCCCCTGGAGGTGTACGATCTGCGAGCGCCCAGGAGGGGGCTTCAGCTCGTGTGCGCGCGGTCGAGCGGTGACGCGACTCGTCCCCGTGGAACAGTGGCGATTCCCGAGGTCAGCGGAAAGCGGGAGACGACGCACCTCCATGCGCTTGGTCTCGACCTTTGTCTCGAGGTCCTTGAGGCTCGCCTCGACGCGGGTGCTGCGTCACGAGCGCACGCGATCAGCTCAGGAAGGCTCCGCAGCGAAACGAGTGCGCTCCCCCCCCCCCCGAGCGCAGCAGGACGCACATCTCGCCCGCGATCCACTCGAGGCGCTTGTCGACGTTGTGGCGGGCTTCCGACTGGTCCTGCTTCATGAGGACCGGGCCGACGAGCTTGAAGACGTGGTTCTTGTCGGTCAGGTTGGCGAGCTCCTGCGGGCGCGTGTGGGTCAGCGCAGGCGACGAGGAGAGGGGACAGTGAGGAGGGGCGCGACCTTTTTCACGCCCTCGTTCTCGGTCTTTTGAGCGTCGAGACGCTGGCGCGACTCTACTGCGCGGGCATAGTCTGCGGGACGATGTGAGGCGAGGTGAGGTGAGGGGGAGGGGTCATTCCCGAGTGAGGGAGGAGAGGGAGCGGACCGTTTTCGAGTTTGGTGTAGGCTGACGTGGCGGCCTGGAGTTTGGCTTCGAGGGAAGCCATGAGGGGAATGAGGGTCCGGGACCAACTGATGAGGATGAGGGAGGAGGAAGAGGGTGCGCTCAGGGCGAGTCGGTGGTGCGGGTGGGGTCCCAAGTCAAGTACGCTGTAGAGGCACTTGGCGAGTAGTGCACGGGGCTGCACTGATGCTCTCTAGAGTGTCGACGGCCTTGACGAGATGATCGTCCAACCTCGCCCGTCCCCCTCCCTTCCCCTCGCTGTCTCCTCTTACTCTGACTCTTGCTCCCTGACTCTGTTCTGCACCTGCACCACATGCTCAACCGACTCAGCGGCCTCTTCCGCCCCTCCCCGGCACTCGCCGCCCCCATCCCCACCCCAGTCTCCACAGCGCCCCGCCCGCCTCCGTCCGGCTCCAGCTCCACCGACAACAACCTCGACCACCTCAGGCCCGCGTCCACCTCCTCCTCCAACTCGACCGCCCCCGACGACCACCACGCCAGCCGCAAGCGCCGCAGGTCGTCGGCCTCGCCCGCAAACGCTCGCAAGCGCAACAGGAGGGCAACCCAAAAGGTCGGCTTTGTCGACAACGCACACATCATTCGCGGCTCGTCAGAGGAGCAAGACGACGACGACGACGACGAGGAGGACGAGGAGGACGAGGAGGACGAGGAGGACGAGGAGAGCGGGACGGACAACGAGGATGAGCAGGAGCAGGAGCAGGAGCTGACGGACGAAGAGCAAGTGGCCGAGGTGGAGGAAGCGGCAGAGACCGGGGACGAGGAGGAAGAGACGCAGGACCAAGAAGACGAGACGGACGACCAGACGGCGCCGTTGCGCGAAATGACGGCCGCCGACGTCCGGCGACTCGAGGCGGCGGGCCACAGCGACAGGTACAAGCGCCTGCGACGTGCGTTTCATTTGCTCTCTCTCTCCCACTGTCGCTCCCGCCGCGTGTCCGACTGACGGGCACGCCCCCACAGGCGGCGACGCACACGCTCCCCCGATCTACCAAGGCGACGCCGTCGAGCTCCACACCGGCGGCCTCTCCTCCGGCTGGTACGGCTGCGTCGAGCGCATCCACTCCCTCCCCGAGGGGATCAAGACGCTCCGCCACCAGGACGGTGACGGCGACGGAGAGAGGGGCGAGCGCCCCGTCATCGAGAGCGCCGACGTCGCGGTCGAGTTGGGGTGGTTCTACTCGAGGCAGGACTTTGAGGAGCTCGGCGGCGCGGGGTGCGCTCCTGGCCTCTCTGTGCTCTCGCTCTCGCAACCTCGGTCGACTGACCAAGGAGAACGTGCGCCATGTGCGCAGGTGCCAGGCATGGCAGACGCCCGCGAGCGCGATGGGCCCCAACGAGCGCGTCAAGACGGACCACCGGCAGTGGAAGTGGGAGTCGATCCTCAAGTCGCGCGGTGCGTGCCTCGACTCCTGTCTCTGTCTCTCTTGCGCGCGAGGGACAGGGGGCTCCCGGCTGACGACGACGCACTCGCTTGCGCGTCTGCAGAACCCGAGAAGTACGCGCGCAGTCCCTTCGCCGACGGAGCTCTCTCTCCCCGCGCCTCGACCCCCTCACTGACTCGTCCGTCCGTGGCGCAGAATGTACATCTTCGACGACTCGTACCCGGCCCCTTCGACCCTCTCCTCGATCCCCTCTCCGCACCCGCTCGCGCACTTCTCCCTCCCAACCCTGCAGCGCCTCTCCCCCTCGCCCTTCCCCCTCCCCGCCCTGTCGACCCCGCCGCGCAAGCGCGACACGCCCGACCCGGCGCCGCTGCCGCACTACTTCTTCGGCGTCGGCGCGGGCGGTGGAGGGGGAAGGGAGGCGCAGGACGACGCGCTCGGGAGGGGGGACGGGACGCGCCAGGTCCCGTATGTGCGCGTGGGGTTCTCGTTCAGGGCGCAGGAGGACGCGCCGAGCGAGGAGGAGAGGGACGGCGACGAGGGCAGGGCGACGAGGGCGCCGCTGAAGAAGAGGAGGCGCAGGCGCCGGGTCAAGCGCGTGCAGCCTCTCGTGCGTCATCCCCCTCCCCCTCTCTTTCGCGTCCCTACGTCCGCGCATGCACTGACCGCGCCGTCCCTCACTCCTCACCTTCTCTCCGCGCCCCCCCCCGCCCGCAGGAATTCGCCCCGCACTCGCTGCACGCAACGCCCTACGACCCGCGCACGGTGCAGCACTTCTCGCGCGGGTCCATGACGTGGTACGACGTGACGGACCTCCTTGCGGGGGGACACTACCGCTGGGTTGGGCCTGGTGTCGCCGCCGGGGCGCGGGCGGGGGCGGGGCTGGACGGGACGCCGACGCCGACGCCGACGTCGGGGGGACGGCTCGCCCGCAGGGGCGTCGAGCCGAGGTTCGTGATCGAGCTGCCTACGCCGCGGACGCCGTCGGGGCGGACGCCCGTGCGCGGGACTGGCTCTGCCGCCGCCGTTGCGGGTCCGAGGAGCGCCGCGCCGGCGTCTGGCGTGCGGCGCAGCGCCTCCCGCGCATCGCCGACGCCCTCTTCGACAGACTCGTCGGAGGCCGACGGAGAGGCCGCCGAGGAGGACGACGGCCCCGCCGCGCAGGACCCGAGCGCGAGCGCGAGCGCGAGCGCGTCGCTCCTCTCGTCGCTCGACGCGCTCTCGCGCGCGCGCATCGTCCGCGGCGGGGCGCACGGCCTCACGGGCAACGCCTTCCTCGTGTGGCGCGCGGGCGAGGTCCTCCCCCTCCTGCGCGGGCCGGACGGGGACGCGGCGGCCCTCCTCCGCGCGGAGGGGACTGCGCTGCTGGCGAGTGAGAGGGCGTGGGACAGGGAGGTGCGCTTGAGGGTGAGGGGGCGAGGAGGCGCGGCGGGGCTTGCGGGGGTGTGGCGCAGGAATGGGAGGGAGGGACTCGAGAAGCTGTCGGGGAACGGGAAGAAGGGCGCAGGAGGAGGAGGAGGGAGGTACGAGTGGGTGTGCCCTGAGACGGGGAGTGTCATCTGAGAGCGCGCGCGCGGGGCTGGAGGGACTCTTTGTCGTTGCCAGGTGTTGTCCGACTCTTCTCTTTTGGACTGTAGGGGTGTCACTGGCTGTCTGGCTGCATGCATTTCGCTGTTGACTTCGAGTGGGACTCGAGCCTCTTGCGCGCCGTGCGGGATGGCGCCCGCTCGACAAATTCTTTTGCGGTTGCAGGCCTCTCTCGTCCGACCAGCTCAAGCGCTGGCAAAGTTGGCTGTGTGACAGTGGCTGCCGCGGAAAACGTGGAGGGCCGGGGACCAGCGCGCGAACAAGGCCGGACGAAGGAGGGGGGGTACGAGGACCGTACCTGACCGCTTTGACGCCTCGTTGTTGCTTCTCTCTTTCCGTGCCATGCAATGCTCTCGCATCAGTGCAGGCGGTGTCATGTCTCGAGCGCGTCGTCCGACCGCCCGGCTACCGGCCCTCTCCTGTACCAGCCGCGCCTTGTTCTCCTGCTCCTGAGCCGCGCCGCGCAGCCCACACCTCCCTCGCCTCCCGCGCAGCGACGGTGCCCCAGGCGGTGACCGCCTCTGCGAGCATGCCGCGCCAGTCGACGTCGGGCTTGCGCGCTGCGATGGCGCGCGGGTCGAACGACGGCGGGAGCGGGTGCGCGTAGCGGTGCTTGAGTGCACTGCCGCCAGGGACGACCTCCGCGTCAGTTCGGCCGCGAGCAATGAGAGGGAAGGAGAGGGCACGCACGCGCTCCACTGCGCCAGGTTCTCCGCCCGCCGGAACGTGCTCCCTACGCGCTCCCCTCCGTCGCTCGTCGCGCTCGCGGCGCTCGCTGTGCGCTCCATCCCCGCTGACTGGGCTAGCGCCGCGGGGGGGAAGACGTGGATCGAGGACGAGGGGATGAAGCCCCAGGGGCGGGACAAGGGGGATTGGCGCAGGATGGAGTTGAAGGAGTGGCACAGGAGGGTGCCGTCGCTGCGTGGGGGGGAACGAGGACATCAATCAGGTGAAGCCACTGCTTGGAGGAGCGCGACACGCACCTGAGCGCGTCGAGGAAGGCATCGCGGCTCACGGCCGGGTCTGGAAGAGGGTGCTGTGCCGCCGGGGCGTGAGCACAGGTGACGGCGTGAGCTCGTGCTGCGTCGCAGGCATCAGGCGTCAGTTCCACACGCGCTTCGAAGCGTGGAGCCAAGCAAGAAGTCGCAGGCGCGACGCACCGAGCCCGTCCTCCCAGCCCGTCTCGCTGGCCCACTCTGGCAGCGCCTCCTCCTCGCCCGCGACGTCATCACCCTCTCCCTCCCCGCCAGCAGTACCGCCGCCGCTTCGCCTGCGGGCCCCGACACCCGCCCCCGCGCCGACGGCCTCGCTCCGCTCGAGCTCACTCTCGACAACGCGCACCCACCGCTCGACAACCTCTCCCTCGCGCGCAAGCGCGGGGAGGTCGACGTCGGCGCTGTACGTCGCCGTAGTTTCGGCCTCTGCGGACACCTCGCGGATGCCAGGCAGGCGGTACCGCGCCTCGAGGTCGCGCAGCATGCCCAGCACGTCGAGGCTCGTGCGCCGCAGCCCTACGAGCGCGTCCTCTCCCTCTCCTTCTCTCCCCTTCGCAACCCCGAGAAGGCGAGACGCGCCCGCCCCGCTCGAGGAACCCGCGCCGACGGAGAGCGGCAGCGCCAGGGACGTCCGCGGCCGTGCGGCGGTCGAGACGTCGAGCGGGTGGGGCTGGGGGGGTGAGGGCGGAGGTGCGCCCGAGCGGGGGTGGGAGTGCGCGGGGAGGGAGACGGCGAGTGCTTGGATGGCACGGACGGCGAGGGTCGTGGTTGCGAGGAGGGTCGGGATCAGGGGGAGGGCGTCGGGCTGGGACGGGGGAGGGGGGCCGTCGATGGGGCTCAGAGGGGCGATGTCGGATGCGGTGGAAGGGGCGCGGGACATGGCCGTGGAGGAGGGACGACGATTGGGCCGAGACGGCGAGGGAGAGATGGACCAGCTGGAGGGGGGCAAGCGCGTCAGGAACGCAGGCAGTCACTAGGCGATCGTCTCGTGAAGGGCGCACCAGCCACAGACGGCGTCGAGCGCCTTGATCGCTTCAGCCCTCAGCTGCTCTGCGTCCTTCAGAACCGGTGTCGCCTTCGCCGCGTCGCTCCGTTCCCACGGCATGCGCAAGTCGACCTCTGGCCTGTCCGGCTGCGGGCCCAGCTCATCCAGCACATCCGCCCCGGCTTCATCTCCCTCGGTGATATTTTCCACAGGCTGCAGCACCCCGCCGGACTTTCGCCTCCTCACCGCGGGGCCCGAGCCCTGCACAGAAGGACGCGACGACGACTCTGCGAGGAGGCCCATCTTGGCAAAGCCGTGCTGGAGGTGCTTGATCGACGGGAGGGTGTGGACGCTCTGGCGCTGGAGTGCACTGCGCGAGAAGGGGCGGGAGGACGACGTCGTGTAGAAGCGGGAGCGGGTCGACGTCGACGCGGATCCAGAGGTCGAGGTGGTGGTGGGGCCGGGAGGAGGAAAAGCTGTCGCCGACGCAGCTGGTGGGGATCCTGTTGGGCCTGTATCACTCGAGGGCGCCTCTCGCGTCGACGGGTATGTAGCTGCGTCACCCGACATTGCGGCAGCGCACCGTGGGGGGAGGGAGGAGCGTGTCGAGGTGGGGGAGAGAGCCTGAGCGAGGTGAGCAAGGTGTGGTGAGCTGCGCGCTGGTGAGAGGCTGGATATAGATGTGTTGATTGCCTCACAAGTCTCGCACACGCGGTCAAGGTGGGGCGATAGGGAGAAACGCTGGTGAGATGGATGTCGAGGTGATGAGGAACCGGCAACAGCGACTACGCCTCGTGATGCGCTCTAATCTGGGCGAAATGTGCTTGTAAAGTATTCATGCTACCCACCGCAAGTACACTGGAATTTCCACTGGGAGAGCACCGCCTCGTCGCTGGGGCCATGAGCTCGAGCACGGCCACTCGCCCCCTCGTCCCCCTCCACCCTCGTCCCGCTCGGGCAGGATCACCTACCGTTTCCCTCACTCACCCTAGCAATGGGCAAGGTCCGCCACCGCAAGCAGACCCGCGCGGCCCGCGTCGCCGCCAACGACGCCCCTCTCCACCCCACCTCGACCAACTCCCCCAAGGCTCAGGGTCACTCGAACCAGCTCAAGGAGGGCAAGAAGGGCGCTCGCAGGGATCACGAGATGCAGGAGCTCCTCGACAAGCTCAGGGCGCCAGAGGGCCGAGACCGCGTCTTTGCTGCAGTGCGTTCGCACCTCGTCCCTCGTCGGCTCGCTTGACAGCGATCAACTCACGAGTCCCCTCCCAACAGTCGACCTTGTCGTCGTTGATCTTGTCGCTCCCGCCCATGCAACTGCGCCTCCTCCTGTCGCGCAACCTCATCGGCCTCCTCATCGAGCGCCTCTCCGTCCTCGCTGCCCCGACCCCGTCGACGACGTCGACCCCTCCCCCCGCCAGCGACCTCTCGACCGCCATCGAGTCCCTCGGCGCCCTGCGCAACCTCGCCGTCTCGTCCCCGCCCCACATCCTCTCCGAGATGCACAACAAGCGGCTCCTCCTCCCACTCGCCACCGTCCACCTCCCTCTCCTCGCGCGCTTCCTCCCCCTGCAGCTCGCGCCGCCTCCCGCACCCGTCAAGCCCGACCTGCCCGCGACGGCAGAGCAGCGCCGCGCAGCCGAGGACGCCAACGAGGCGCACGACACGCTCCGCCGCTCGTTCTGGGACTGGACCGAGAACGTCCTGACCCTCTTGTGGTGCCTCGCCGAGAGCAACACCAAGATCCTCGCGGGCTTGAACGGTCACGCAGAGGCCATCGTCGGTCTGTGCATGGCGTTGCTCGACGAGGACGCGCTCGGAATTGACAGGCACGGGGGCGACGAGGCCGACGACAGTGCGGCGGGCCGTGGAATGGACGTCGAGAGCGCGGGCAAGAAGAAGAAGAAGGACGCCAAGCGGGAAAAGGCAAAGAAGGCGCGTGTGCCGCTCTTTGTTGCAGTCGCTGCGGGTGCGTCGTCTTTTCCTCGCTTTCGCCCTCGTTGTCCTTCTCACGCTCTCGCGCGCCGCAGCCCAAACTCTCCACGCCTTCATCTCGTCGAACCCTCCTGCGCACACTCACCTCCTCTCGTCCGCCGGCTCCTTCACCTTCTCCCCCTCTCTCTCGACGCTCCTCTCCCTCCTCCTCACCCCCTCCCCTCCTACCTCGCCCGCCTCCCGCTCCGGCGCTGAGGCATCGACCACGTCCTCCCCCGCCTCGGGCACTGACGCATGGGTCCAGCTCCGCGTCCTCGCCTTTGGGTGCCTCCTCGAGATCGCAAAGGGACGCTCCAAGCGCCGCGACGTCGAGACGGTGCGAGAGGCGCTGCGCAGCCCCGTCGCGCAGGACGTCTTGCTTGGGCTGGTCGGGCAGGCACAGCTCGAGCAGGCGGTCGACGACGCAAAGAAGGTCGCGGGCGAGATTGTGCGTTGCGTTTCTTTTCTTTCGCTTGCCTCCTGCGGCTTCTGCCCCGTCGAACCCGGCGACTGACTGACACTGTCGATTGTGCCCCCAATCAGGACCAGACCGCGCTCCCCGGTCCGCAAGCGACCAAGCCGGACTCGCCCGCAGGCAAGCTCGCGTCGCTCGAGCGCCACGCCCAGACGCTCCAGCTCGCGCTCGAGGTCCTCAGCGAGTGGCTCGCGTCGGGCCTGCCGGACGCGGCGTCGTTCGACGCGGCGGACGGCCCTGGCGCTGGGGACGAGGACGAGGAGCTCGAAGGGGAGGGCGAGGAGGCGTGGGGCGGGATCTCGATGGAGGTCGAGGCGGGGGACATCGACATGGGTGGGTCGGACGACGAGGGGGACGAGGACGCCGCGATGGGCGGGGACCAGGTCAACGAGGCGGACGGGGTCATCCGGCGCAGGCGGGGCGACACGCCGACGGGCGCGGACGACAGCATGCTCGATGACTTGGCGGCGACGGCGGGGGACGGCGCGGATGACGGCGACTCGGAGGACGACGACGACGAGGAGGACGACTCGGCGGCCGAAGGCGCAGAGGGCAAGACGGCGGCGCTCGCGCTCCTGAGTTCGCTCCCGCTGCAGCTCCTCGCCCTCTCGCGCCCGACGTCGCTCTCGTTCCTCTCTTCCTCGTCCTTCGCCGCCTCGCCTCTCGACGCACCTGCGACTGCCCCCTCGGGCCTGATCAGCACGTCGGCCTCCGGCACCGACCTCGTCCCCGCCAACCTCGCCCCGCTCGCCGAGTCCCTCACGACCGTGCACGTGCGCGCGACCGAGGCGCTCAACAACCTCTATGTCGTCCTCTCTCGCGCGGGCGCGGCAAAGGGCAAGGCGAGCCGCCGCGATGCCAACGAGCTGCAGAACGTGTTCGAGAGCGTTCTGCAGCTCATGCTCGGTGCGCTCGAGGGCGCGCGGACGCACGTCGTCAAGCCCGCGGCGAAGGAGACGGGAGGGAAGAAGGGCAAGGGCGTGGCGAAGGAGACGCAGCAGGCGGGTGCGGAGGAGGTCGAGGAGGTGCAGGAGCGGAGGCTCGAGGTCGTCATGGCGGGCGCGGGCGTCGTCTGGGGCTGCGTCCGCCTCGGGCTCGACCCGGAGCACGGAGCTGGCCTGGTGCGTTGACCTGACCTCGGGAGTTCCGCCTCGCTCGTGAGCTGACCCGCCTTGCTCGCCCTCGACAGGTCGTCGGTCCCGACACGACGCCGTTCTTGATCCAGCAGGTGTACGCCTCGCCTTTCGCGGCAGAGCAGACGCCGTCTGGCGAGGCGATCCGCGTCAGGACGCTTGGCGCGTTGGGCTACCTCGGCCGTCGCAAGGGTGTCCCCGCCGAGGAGAACGCTGTGCGTGCCAACTCCGTCCTCCATCGCTCCACTCGCTCCGTTCGACGCAACTGACGCTTTTCGCTTCACCCCGCGCACAGCAAATCGGCCGCTTCCTCCTCTCGCTCCTCCCCTCGTCGCGCGCGGCAGTCGTCACGGGCACGAGCACCGTTGCGTCGACGCCCGACGTCCTCCTCCAGGCCATCGACTCGTTCATCGACCTGTACGCCGACGAGGAGCGCGAGTACGACGTGCGCGTCTTCCGCGAGGGAGGCATGCTCGAGGCGCTCGAGGGCGCCGTGGCGGGCGTGCGGGCTGCGGTGCGTCCCTTCCCTCTCTGCATCCCGTTCTTGTGACTGCGGGACCTGGGGCTCACGATGCGTCCGCTCGTTTGCTCGCACACTCGCAGATCAAGAAGGTCGACCGCAACAAGTTCCCCGAGCTGCGCTCGCGCGCCGACGGAGCGCTCGAGAACTTGGTGGCGTTCGTCCAGTACCGGAAGGACGTGGTCAAGAGGCGTTGAGCGGGCTGTAGGAGGGGCTGAGTAGCTTTGCGGCCTGGAACAGCGCGTTGCTCCACCGTTGCAGGGGCGCTCGTCTCATCGCTGGCTACGTGCGGAGAGCAAAGTGGAAGAGGTCCTCGCGCGCGTAGTGCGCCGAGCCCGCGCCGTCCATGTCGAGCTTGTAGCCGAGGATGTCGTCGACGTCGATCTGCGCGAGTCGGCACGGTGAGCTCTGTGCGCACAGGGGGGGAGTGAGCGCAGAAGCGATTGTTGCGCACCTCGGCGCACACGATCCCCTCCCTGTCCCACAGCGGCCCTGCGAGGATCTCGCCTAGCGGATTGACGATGCACGACCCGCCGCGGGACCACACCTCGTCCGGCCCGTCGCCGCCCTCTCCCGCCGCAGCCCGCGCAACGCGGTAGGGGTAGTCCTCGGGGAAGTCGGCCGCGCGCTGGAACTGGTTCGCGCTGACGACGAAGCAGCGGCCCTCCTGCGCGATGAACTGCATGCTCGGCGCCCACGTCGGGCGCGCGTCGGCGGTCGGAGCGACCCACACTTGGACGTCCTTGCGGTACAGGGCGTAGCGGGTCAAGGCGTTGAAGTGCTCCCAGCAGATGACGCCGCCGACGCGTCCGACGCTGGTGGGGACGACGGGGAGGTTGTCGGTCGGCGGGTGAGGCGAGTCGATGGCCTGCGGAGGGTTGGTCAGGCTGCTCGACGCCCAGACGACACGCTCGGCGGCAGTCGGTATGAGCTTGCGGTGCCGGCCTGCGGCGCGAGCGCGAGGATGTGAGTCTTGCGTGCGCACGGCGGGGTGGAGCGAGAGGAGTGGAAAGAGAAGACAGCGAGGAGGTAAAGGAGGAAGGAAAGGGGAAGACGGGGACAGGAATGCAGACAAACCGAGCAGGATCCCTTTGTCCGACACGATGAGGTTGGTGCACCAAAGCGTTGCGCCAGTCAGCGAACGCTCGATGATGCCGACGGAGAGGTTCTGCGGGACAAGAGAACCAAGGGTCAGTGCGAGTCCGCTCGGGCAGCTGCAACACGCCCCGGGCTCCCTCACCAGGTTGTTGATTTGCGCATTCCCCAGGATGAGCTTGAAGGCGTAAAAGTCGTCGCCCTCCCGGGTCACTGCCTCAGCCTCGTCCGTCTGGAGCCAGTCGACGCCCTCTGAGCCGTCGGGGACCCTTACCGACAACTCGACATACTTGCGGTACCACGTCCTGTTTTCGTCGGTGCGGGCCCCGACCTTGAACTCGAGATGCCGCGGGTACGCGCTGTCGAGCCCGCTCGCTGCCGTGGTGAGCACCCGACCTCTACGGCAGTGGGGGACTCGGAGGCCTGGAGGACAGGGTTGACGGACCTGAGGAACGCCTCGGGGAAGACAGCGAGCCTGGCTCCTTCCTCGGCAGCTTCCCTGCAGTAGTCAATGAACTGGGGATCACCTGAGGAGTCAGTGAGGTCGTGGCTGCGTTGCCGTGGTTGCGCGGAGATGTGGAGAGAAGCGCGGCTGACCTTGGAGAGCGACCCTGCGAGGTCAAACGCGGCAGACGCCACCTGGACAGCAGCGACCTTGACAGGGGCCATGACCGTGAAAGCGCACAAACGCGGGTGTGGGTGAGGATAGAGAGAGAGCCGTGGGCCGACGGCCGGGTCCGAGATCCGAAGGCTTGTGGGGGAAACGTCTCGAGGGGTTCGCTCTCCAGAATCAAAGGCCGAGCATGCGCGGAGAGTACAGGCAGGCTGCAACAAAAGCGACTGCCTCTGGGTGAACGCTCTATGACGAGCGAGGTGTCGAGAAGTGCGCCGCCCGGACCCCCCGGCGCCGCCAGCTCCAAGGATTCGAGTTGCATCAGCGCGCGCAGACTTCCTCTCGCAAGGCCTGTGTTTTTCAAACCGCCACGTTGCACAGTGTGCGCACCTCTCCCCTACCGGACCTTCCGCAGCAACGCCTCGGACCAGCCGAGGTGCACCAGGTGCCCTCGCTCTTTTCGCGCATAGACGAGGTACGACAGCGCGCCGAGCACGACGGACCCAAACGAGATGAGGACCGCCCCTGCAGCAACAGCCGGTTCAGCGATTGAGCCAGGCCATGACAGAGAGAACAAGGGCGCACACTTGAACTGCGAGGGTCGGTCGAGGACGATCGTAACGGCGTACCTGCGAGACGGGCAACGGACTCAGCGAGACTCGCACGTTAGAGGCAGTAAAGTAAACGAGCGCACTTGACCAGGTCAAACACGTTCTGCAGGCTGAACTGCAGCGCCATGCTGCGGCCGAGGGCTCACGAGCGTCAGCAAAGCGCATGCCAAGTGCGGCCGACAGACCCGACGCACATGCTGTTCCTCTGCGGGTGGTCGTCGAGCGCCTCCTGCAGCTCCTTCAGCTGGCACAAGTCGAAGCTCCACAGGCCGATGCGGCTTAGGGCCATGCCTGGGCAGGTTGAGCGTGAGCAGCTGCAGGCGGAACGTGGGACGACGGGCCGTGCACGGCGCACCTGTGAACAGCAGCGCGTCGTTCCAAGGTGGCCCTCGCTGGCCGTCAGGAGGTGCGCCCACAAAAAACGCGAGCACGGCAGGGACGAGGGTAACAACCTCGGACCTGTGTTGCCTCGTCAGGAGCGGGCGATGCGGCTGTCGAGCGAGGCACGACGCACAGGATGCTCCACGTCCCAGCGCGGACAAGTCCGACGCGCTTCTCCAGCAGGGGCATCGCGAGCGTGCCCAGCAGACCCGTCACGACCCCTACGCCGCGCATGCCCGCGACAAAGGCGTCGTCGTACCGGTGGCTCTTGAGGTACGCGAGCATCGAGCCCTCGAAGCTGGGCCGCCCCGCGCAAGACAGGTCAGTTGGTCTTGCCGAGCGCGAAGAGGGAAAGTGACAGCTCACGAGAGGACGGTGAGGTAGAGCAGCGAGATGGCGAGCGACGAGAAGAAGACGGGCGCGCGGACAAAGGCGAGCCAGTTGCGCGCCTCGGCGACCATACGCAAGCGCAGTCGGCCATGCAGCAGAGTGAGGGGGAGGTGTAGGAATGTGCGGGACGGGCGATCGGCCAGCGGACGCTCGGCAGATTTGTCGACCGCTTCAGGGCCCTCTGAGGCGGGAAGCTTGGGATTGTCGGCAAGCATGGGGAAGCGCCGGTACACGATATCGATCCCTGCGGACCCCATCCGTCAGAACAAGCCCTCGTAGAAGGCCCATAGCTGGAGCACGTACAGGTCCACTCGAACGCCGTCGCCCCGACAGCCATGCCGAGCAGGAAAGCCGCGGCAAAGGTGTAAGACGCGGCGGTCGTAAGCAGCGAGACAAAGAGCGGGGCGAGGAGCTTTGAGAGCAGGTCAATGCGTCGAAGGTAGCTGTGCGTGAAGCAGAATGAGCGCGACAGGCGCGGGAGTCAGGAGGAGGGAGGAGCGCACGTGTTAAGGAGGGTCAGGCGCGATCCGTCGCCCTGCGCGATGCACGTGACCCAGTCGCGCTCAACAGCGACTGAGATGCCGATCTGAGACGGAGCAGGTCAGACTTGGACGTGAAGACGGGTCGAGGCCCAGAGTCGGAGCGCCGCACCGTGGCCAGGTTTTGCGCCATCGAGAAGAGCGTGACGACGACAAACAGCCCGATCAAGGTCGGCTGCTCGCGTCGCTCTTGTGCCACAGCATACAGCCGCACGAAGCACGCCAGGAAGACGGCGTAGCTGCACGCGAGCGTGCCCTTCTGCGCGAGGATCGTGCCCCTCACGAACCGCACGCGCGGAAACTCGTCGACGAGGTGCCCGACGGTGCCGGCGAGGACAATGGCGGCGCCTGTGGTGCAGAAGCCGAAGATCGAGGGCTGGAGCGTCGTTGACGGGAAGAGCTGCACCAGGAAGAGGTACGAGGCGAACTCGTACGAGCGCTGCTGCCAGGTGCTGCAGGCGTAATGGGGGTCAGACAAGAAGGTATCGAGTGGCCACAGGGTGCAGAGGAGCTCGTCAGATGCTCGAGCAAGGAGGTGAGACACGGTGCCGGAGGCTCCGACCCGTCGCAATCAAGAAGCAGGAGGCAGTGCCCGTCATCGCAGAGCGTGCGACGCAACATAGACGTAACGGCCGGCCTTACCTCGACAAGTGCTGAGCGAGCAGGCACAGCAACGCCCGTCTGTCGAGAGGCGGGGGATCTCGAGTCGACGAGCCAGGTGATGAGGATCCGGCCTCGTCCCCTGCCGCCTCCGCGACGGCGCGAGAGCCAGGGCGATGCAGTTCGAGCCCTTCTTGTGGAGCTGCAGTCGACATCGGCCCATGCGGAGGTTGACGACGAAGTACGAGGGACGCAAGCTTTAGGAGGACCCTGGCGGCGACGACACGCACGCTGGTCACCGCGATGGCCTGCCGACTCCTGCTCTCGAGCTTGCCATTTACGAGGCCACTCGCTCAGTGTCACACACTCGCCTCCCTGCAACGAGCGCGACTCGTCAGCGACAGCGCACCGACCCGCGTTGCACGCCGTCCTCCCCTCGCCCGAGTGGACTAGTCTATCAGGCCGAGCTGCTTCTGCCGGAAGCTGCGATCAGGCAGAGTACACACAGTCAGCGCTGCGACAAAGGAGGGACAGGAGGACAGCGGGGAACAGGACGTACCGCGACAGGCGTTTGGGCTTCTCCTCCTCGTCCCGCGGCGCCTCGCCACCCACCGTCGACGCCTCAACCGTCTCCCGCGCCTCGACCTCCGCATCCCCACCCGCAGCCGCAACTGCACCCGCAGCCGGAGGAGCCTTCCGCTCTGTCACCACCGTCTGCACGACCTCGGGCGGCCTCTTCCCCGCCGTGCGGTCCCTCGCCGCCGCCGCGCGCGCGGCGACCTCCTTCTCGCGCGCGAGCTCCTCCCGCAGTGCGACCTCCTTCTTGCGCTCTGCCGCCTGCTCGTCCTCGGGGAGGGGCCTCCCCTCGGCGAGGGCCTCGAGCGTCCTCCTGAGGCGCTCTTGCTCCTCCTCATCGCCTCCTCCTCCTCCTCCTCCTCCTCCTCCTCCTCCTCCCGTCTGCGCCCCCAGCTCGTCGTCGTCGGCGCGCGGCGGCCCCAGCGGCGTGTGGCTCATGCTCAGTGCCGGGTCGGCCGCGAGCAAGGACGGGATGATGAGCTGTGCGGACTCGAGGTTGCGGTTCGACTGGCGGAAGCGCGAGGGGCGGCCTTCCTGGGCCGAGCCGGCCGAGGGGTACGTCCCGAAGGTGGTCGAGGCGAGCGAGGGATCGAGGGATTGGAGGGTCGCGTCGGCGGGGACGAGCTGCGTGCGACGAAGGCGGCGGGAGCGGCGGCGTGCAAGTGTCAGGGAGGGGAGGCCGCGTCGGGGCGCATGGCGAGAGAAGAAGCAGGAGAGGGAGAAAAACGCACCGCCTGGTCCGCCTCGCCCGCCGCGGCCCCGAAGGGGTTCTCCCCCTCGTTGTGCCACCCTCCGAGCGGGCCCGTCCCCCGTCCGGCACCGAGCATGAGCCTCTGCCGGTGGTACGCGAGCGCGACCTCGCGCTGGTGCATCGCGAGGTCAACGTCGAGCTCTTCGTCGTCGAACTCGTCGTCGTCGTCAAAGTCGTCCGAGTAGTCCCAGTCCTCGTCCCCTGCATCGTCGTCGTCCTCGCCGTTGATGTCCCCCTCAGCATGAGGCGCCTCGCCTTGCCCCTCCTCCTCCTCGTCCGAGTCGAACGGAATGTCCCCGAACGAGACGGTCCCCTCCTTGCGCTCCGAGCCCGACGACGGCCGCGCCGACAGCGAAATGGTGTGCACCGGCGCCGGCACGGCGATGTCCGCCTCCACCTCCTCCGTGCGCGGCGCAGCGGGGGCCCTCGACGCAGCGACGACGGGCACAACGGCGGGCGGCGCCGCACGAGGCGCGTCCAGCTCGTCTCCGCCCGCGTTCGCACGCCCATCCGCCGCCTCGTCCTCCTCCTCCCCCTTGCCCGCCCCCACACCCGCCCCCACACCCGCCCCCATACCCGCACCCGCACCACCAACAGGCGCGAACCCCTCCCTCCGGAACCTCGACAGCCTCTTCTCCCTTACCGGCAAGGCCCTCCCCGCCCCCGCCCCTGCCGCGGGACCGGGCGGGACTGCCTTGCGCAGGGGCCGCTCGATGACCACGTCCCTGACGGGGCGCTGCACCGGCTGATGCGTCCCCTTCCCCGTCTCCTTGCCCTTGCCCTTGTCCTGTGCCTTCTCCTCCTTCGCAGGCGCAGGCGCAAGCGCACCCGAGGCATCCGAGGCAGACGGTGGCGGCCCGAGCAAGATCGGCGCCCTCTTCGTCGTCGTCGCAGCAGCAGCGCGGTCGTCCGCCCCTGGGTCGCCCGACGTCGGGGCGGGCAGGTCGAACGCGACGCGCTTCTTCTTGTCCTTGTCGGCCGAGGCGCGCGAGGGGGACGCGGGGCGCGAGAGGGCGGGTTTGAGACCTGCTGGTGCTGCTGCTGCAGCGGAGGCGGGCGTGGGCGTGGGTGCGGGTGCGGGTGCGGGCGCGAGTGCGGAGGCGGAGGCGGAGGGCGCGAGTGAGTTGGACGGGCGCTTCTGCTTCTTCGACTTGGCGAGGAACCCGGCCGAGAACCCGCCGAACCCCCCAGACGCTGCTGCTGCCGCTGCTGCGCCGTGGCCCTTGCTCGCCGTAGCAGCAGGCGCAGGCGCAGGCGCGGGGGCCTTCGCAGGTGCAGCCCCTGGCGAGGGCGGCAGCTCCTCGACCTTGCCGCCCTCGGCCACACCCAGCGCCTCCGGTGGCGCGTCCCCCTCCGCACCTGCAGCACCTGCACCCGCACCCGCACCCGCAGCGGCAGCGGCAGCGGCAGCGGCCTCCTCGGCCTCGAGCTCGTCGAGGATGGCCTTGACGTCGAGGGGGGGCCGGGCGGGAAAGGGGTTGGGGTCGACCTCGGGGTCGGCGGCTGGGAGAGAGGCAGGTGCGGGTGCCGGTGTGGGTGTTGCGGATGCCGCGAGGGGAGACGGGGCGGGACCGCGCGAGGGCGCAGGAGGGGGGAGCGACCCTGCCGGAGCGCGAGGTTCGAGTCAGTGGGGCCAGCGAGTTGCGAGAAGGAGGGCGCAAGTGTGGAGAAGCGACACCACGCACGGACGACCTGTTTCCCAGCCTTCTTGATCAGGTATCGCCTCTTGGGCGCACCGGACGACGAGTGCTGCGCGGGAGCGCTCGAGGTCGAAGCGGCAGGACTGGACTCGAGGGGCAGGTCTTCGCGGATGTCAAACATGGGGAGGCCTTCCTCGTTGATGACCTGTAACGGGGGACGTGACAGCGCGTGAGACAGGGCGAGGAAGGACAGGGCTGTGCGCTGTTTGGGGAAAGGAAGGAAAGCCGACGCACCTCGCCCTGGGCATTGATAGTCCAGTCCTCGTCGCCCAAGTCTGCCGTCCCACCGCTCGTCGCGACTCCCTTGCCCTCCTTGCGGTCTTGGTCGCGCTTGTTGCGCAGGTCGGCCTCGGCTGCCTCGATGTCGCGCGTGAGGGCGGCGACTGTGGCCTCGAGGTCTGCGGGCGGGCGGGCGCGCGGGTCGAGGAAAGGGTCAGTGTGCGGTGCTCGGCTTGGGTGTTGATCGGAGAGGCAGCTGTGTGAAGCAGAGGGGTCGACGGACCGTTTATGGCCTGGGTGGCATCTTCCGAGGCCTGCTTTGCGCTGCGGAGGACGCGCTCGGGGTTGCCCTGGGCGGGACCCTCGGCGCGAGGGGTGACGCGGGTGATGTCGTTGGTGTGTACGAGTTGACCTGGGAAGTAGGCGAGTGGGCCAAAGGGGATCTGGGCGAGGATTGGGGGCAATGTCAGCTCGACGGGCAAGAGGAACGAGGAGGCAGAGCTCACGTAGGCGTTCCAGGTGGGCTCGTCGGTCAAGGTGGCGAGCTTTGTCCTGACCTTGTCGTAGCCGTGGATCTGGTCGTGGGCATGGTCGAGTGCGAGTCGCAGTTGCTGCAACTTGGACAATTCGGGCGAGAGCGAGGGGAGCGTCAAGGGGCGCAGCGCTGCCTGGGTCGGGTCCATTCCGGGCACGGCCTTGTCCACCGTGTCAGCCTGGCGTCGACCAAGAGAGGGCCGAGTCGGTGCTGCTTGCGGTCGTCCTCGCTCCGGATTCGACGCGGCGCGGGTTGACCTCGTCCGTTCACTCGTCCGCCCTCGCTCTTGCTCCTCCCCCCAAGGCGAACCCTGCGAGGCGGCGGTCTAGTCGGTCTAGTGCACTCGCCTGGCGTCGCTGCATGCTCACTCGCACCCGCGCGGCTCGAACCGCCGTCCGCACCGCCCACGGCTCATCGCCTCGCTCCCTCCCCCGGTGCCCTCTCTGCTCCGATGCAGCACCCCATGCCCGCGCGCCACCATCCACCGACGAGCCCAGGGTACGCTCACGCACACTCGCCAGCTGGCCCCTCGCGACCTCGAGCTGACCCGCTGCTGCCCCCCTCCTCACTCCAGCTCGCGCGACCACCACCTCGCCCCGCACCCATAGACTGGTCACAGGTACCCCACGCACTCTCTCCCCGTCAAGCCACATCAGCAAACTGACCCAGCGCCGCTACCCCCGCAGCCCTCGACCTCCAAGGTCCCCTACTCGCCCTCTCGACCCTTTTCCTCGGCGGCTCCCTCTCCACACGCCACCTCCCCTGTCTCGCTCAACGACGACTCGACAAGTCCACTGTCCACCCTCGAGGCCGCCCTCGACGCCCCGAGCCCCAAACACCGGCGCGACGTCCTCCGCACCGTCTCAAAGTCGCTCGAGGCCCTCGCGTCTCCGTCTCCCCCGCCCGGTACCTCCCCCCTCTCCCGCTCCGCGTTCGACGCCCTCTTCGCCCGTGTCTCCACCCTCCACGCCGCCGAACCAGCGTTCGCCATCCCGGTCCTCAAGCGCCTGCGCGATGTTGCCCTCCGGCGCGGGTGGGCCCTCTCGCGCGCGCAGGCGCGGGCGGTGCTCCTTGCGCGGGTCGAGCAGGAGGAGCGAGAGGCCCTCGCGAGGCGCAAGAGGGGGTGGGCACACACGGCGGGGACGGGGAAAGGGGAAAGGGGCAAGCTGCGCGCGAGGTGGGCGTATGTCGACGAGTGTGCGGAGGAATTCTGGGCCCGGGTCGAGCAGGGTGAGGGGCCGGGCACGCTCAGGGGTGGTGGTGAAGAGCGAAGGGAGGCGGCTGCGCTCCTCGAGCGGTACGCCCGCGCCGTCGCCGCGCGACTCGCCGCGTCCCACCCCCCCTCGACCGCCCACTCCCTCGCGTCCCTCTCGGCCCGCTTCTTCACGCGCGCCTCCTCCCTCCTCCCGCACCCGCACCCGACCCCCTCCCCCTCCCCCGCCCCCTCCCCTCCCCTCGCAGACCTCCCCGCCCCCGCCCCCGACCCCGTGGCGTCGGCCCCGCTCGCCCCCCTCTGGGCGCACTCCCGCCCCGCGGCCCTCGCGTTCCTGCACGCGCTCCTCGAGCGCGGCGTCCTCCCCGCCCCGGGCGTCATCCGCGACGTCGTCGGCGCGCACTACGCCGAGCGCGACGCCGCGCTCGTGGCTGCCCTCCGCGGCTCGTCGTCCCCCTCTCCCTCTCCCTCCTCGCCCACGGACGCCGAGGCAGCCGACGAGGCCGCGTACGCCCACGCGCGGTCCGTCCTCGACGCGGCGTGCGCGCACGGCGGCGGTGGCGGCGGCGGCTCGGGCGCGGGCACGGGCGTATTGTTCTCGACGCGCGGCGACGACGACAACCAAGAGGAGGGGCTCGACGCGCTCCTGGCGCGGCGGCTCGAGCGCGTCGAGCGCGCCGAGGCGCTGCAGAACGACCCGGTGCTGTTCTTTGTGAGGTGGGTCGGGGTGACGCTCGGTGCGGAGGAGGCGCGGGGCGCAGTGAGGGAGGGGGAGGGGGAGAGGGAAGGGGGAGGGGCGGTCGAGCAGAGGAGGGACATGCTGCGCGCGGCGATGGCGCTGTGGGAGGCGAGCCAGGCCCGCGGGCGCAGCGAGTGGGAGGTCACGTCGCGGCGGAACCCGCGCAGCCAGGCCGCGCGCCTGCTCGAGGACCTCGTGCGCGAGGCTGTGCGCCTCGAGGAGGCTGCTGCTGCTGTTGCCGCCGCCGGGCGCGGGGGCGGGGCCGGGGGCGGGGGCAACGGGCGCCCCGCGGCGGCGTCGAGGTGCCTCGTCGAGGCCACGAGGCTCGCGACGTCGTACCTCCAGCATCACATCCTCGTGCACCACTCGACGCCGCTCCTCCGCGCGCTGACCGTCGCGGCGCACGAGCCTGTCGTCGCGCTCGACCTCTTTGAGACGCTGTCGACGCCGCCTCGGCCCAGGACGACGACGCGAGGGGGGGATCACCCGCCGTTCACGTGGTCGGCGGCGCTCCTCCAGACCTTCACGTCCCTCTTCCTCTCGGCCGCGTCGGCCTCGTCGTCGTCGTCCCCCTCCGCCGGGCGCGACGCGTCCCTTCCTCTCCGGCTGTACCTCTCGTGGACCTCGTCCGGTCTCTCCTTCCCGACCGGGCTCTGGCCGGCCCTGTGGCGCTCCGCCGGGCGTCGAGGGTCCCTCCCCGAGCTGCGCCGCCTCGTCGCCGACTGGGAAGACACGGGTCGAGGCCCCGTCTCGGCGCGCATCATGCGCTTTGTCCTCCGCGGCGCCGCGACCGACGCCCGGCGCGTCGTCGCCCCGCTGCGCATCCTCGCCTTCTTCCGCGCGCGGTACGTCTCCCGTCCCGGCGCAGGGCCCTCGCCGCTCGTGCTCCACTCGCAGCCTTACCTCGTCGTGCCCCTCGAGGGAGGGTACGAAGCGGTCCTCGACTCGCTCGCGACGTCGCACACGGACCGGCGCCGCGCCATGCACGCCGTGTGGCGGTGGATGACCCTCGACGGACACGCGCCCTTCTCAACCCGCGCCTACAACGCCCTCATCCGCGCCAACGTGTCGCGCCCAACGGGCCAGTTCTCCCTCGACGACCTCGACCGCGCCGGCCTGGCGTACAACGCGCTCGTCCGGAGCGCGCGGACGACGACGACGACGACGAGGCGTGGCGGCGGCGGCGGCGGCGGCGGCGGCGCACCCGGCCCCGACGGCGAGACGTTCGCGCTGCTCGTGCGGGGGTTCGCGCGCGTCGCGGGCGGGGGAGTCCGCCTGGCGAGGTCGCGCCAGAGGCGGGTGCTCGCGCTCGAGGCTGCGCTGAGGACGTTTGACGCGGCGTGCGCGCGGGGACTGCATGTCCCCGGGGTCGAGACGGCGCTCCTCGTGCGGTTGCTCGCCCGCGCGGGGAGGTTCGAGGACGCCAAGACGGCGCAGGAGAGGTGGTGGAGCTCGGTTGTGGCGCTCGAGGCGCGCGAGGGAGGCGAGGGCGGGAGGGCGAGGGCGAGGAAGGGCGAGACGGTGTGGGAGGACAAGGGGGTCGAGAGGGGCATGAGGGAGATGAGGTGGGCGAGGGCAGAGGCAGAGCTCATCGAGGCGAGGTGGGTCGCCGAGGGATGGGAGCGCAAGGAGGCGGACGAGGACGACGCGTGGGAGGACGAGCGCGAGGGGGACGACCAGGTGGCGGGCCCTGTCCCCGAGGAAGACCTTGCGCCGGCGTTGCGGGGGGCAGGACCAGAGCAGCACTAGATATCTTTTCTCTCCTTAGCACGCACGCACACCGCACACACTCGCACCTCCGCAACTCGCAGCCTGTTGTATTGCTCCCGCTTTCCGACTGGTCCTCCTGACGAGTCTCTCGGAGTAGCGAATGCGCAGAGGCATTAGCTGGACGACAGCACTGCGCGTTGCGGCCGATGGGGACAGCGAGGAACGGCAAGGTGCGAGGACACGGACGAGCATACAGAGGGAGACCTGTCTAGGAAAGCAAGGGGGCGCTCAGGCGCAGCGGCGCACGTCCTCCTCTGTCGGACCGACAACGGGTACGCTCGCCGCCTGGTTGCATTGCCAGACTGCGCGACAAGGAGGAGGGCAGAGACAGCTCAGGGTCAGCGGCGAGTGCATCCGACGACGGGGACCGCGCAGGGGGGAAAGAAAGAGACGCACAAGCGCGGACCTCGTCCTCGGCAAACGCGCCCGTGATCGAGTGCAGCGTCCCGCGGTTGTGGAACAGCGCCAGCTGCTTTGGCTTCCAGTCGACGACGTAGACGAGTTCGGGGGCGATCCCGGGCCGCTGCATGCTGTACATGAGCTCACGGACCTCTTTGAGGTCGGTGAGGTGTGCGCCGTCGGGGTAGAGGGTGTCGGGAGTGCGGGAGGCGCCGGCCGGAAGAGGGTCGACGAGCTGCGGAGACGGCGAGGGGGAGACGCCAGTTGCGAAGGTCAGTCGCGGCGCAGCGAGGGCCAGCGGGAGAGGAGGAACGACGCACCAACTCGTGGATTGCGCTCGGGTGCACCTGGAAGTGCAAGTGCCCCGTGACAGGGTTCTTCCAGCACACGGGCAGCGTCTTGACGTGCTCGTCCTTCCACGGCGGCAGGTCGTCGAGCGCCATTTCGGTGCCCTCGGACTCCATCCCGAGTCCGGTCGACCTGGCACGGGCGCTCCCCATCCAGACGTAGGGGTGTGGAGCATAGCGGACCTTTGTCCGGACCGCGAGAGACTTGAGGTGTGCGGGGAGGATGTCAAACATGACCTTGCCGCTGACGAACGCCGTCCCGCCGAGCGGCACCTCCAACTCGTCGCCTGTGCCGTCGTCGTACCGGACCGTGTTGCGCTTGGCCGTCGGCATCTGCAGGCCGTACAGCGTCGTAACCTTGGGCGGGTCGCGCTCGTACAAAGCTGCGTCGATGTGCCACCGGTAAAAGCGCGTGAACCCCTTTGCCGAGTCGTCGTCGCTGATTCTGGTGCGGTGGAACGTCTGGTGGCTCGGGTGCCGGAGCTTGCAAGGGTTGGCGAGTCCCTGCAAGACGTGCTCGTCCGTGACGAGCCCGTTGCCAATCAGCTGGACCTCGGTGCCGGGGATCGTGCGCAGGTCGGGGTGGAGGATGCTCTTGGACGCCTGGTCCGGGCGGCCGACCTGCGTGTGCGAGTGTGCCCTTTGTCAGGCTTGCGTGCGACGGAAGGACAGGCCGCAGCTCGTACCTTGCCGTGCCCGTACTCCTGCGCGTCCGGGTCAAACGCGTTCGTCAGGGCGTGCTGCCCCGCCGGGGTCAAGTCGACGTCCTCGAAAACGACGACGCCGTGCTTGTAGAGGAGCTTCTCGATGCTGCGATGGGTGCGACGAGGAAAGGGAATCGACCGGAGACCAGGGAGAAGACCGGGGAGCGCAGGAGAGAGGTGAGGCCGCGGAAGGTCGTCAGCAACCATCCCTCAGCGTCGCAGCGCAGCGGAGTCTGCATCGACGCACATGGCAAACTCCTCCTCCGTCAGCCGGTTGATGTCCTTGATGCCCTCGACGACCACTCCGAACTGCTCGTCGCGAAGTCGCTTGCCGACGGTCTCAGCGTAAGGGACGGGGCGCACGGTGATGCCGCCAGCAGCAGCAGCGGTGGCGGGTGCGGGAGTGAGCGGGACGGTCATTGTGAGAGCCTCGACGAGAGCGAGTGAAGAAGCAAGAGGCAAGAGGAGTGGCGAGAGAAGGATGAGAAGCGACGAGCCGGCCGAGATAAGCGCAATCCAGCGGAGTCCGGCCACCGCGTCCCGATTGATGATTGTCCGCTCGGCGCACGTGCTTGCGGTTACCCGGCGGGGTCCGCGCCTTCATGCTTCGCGTGCTGGAGTGCTCGTCCCGCTACGACCCGTCGACCCCGCGCCGACCTCCGCGCATCGCTCTCTTGCGGTCACCAGCTCTCGACGCTCCCGCACAGGCCTCTATGGTCCGACGCTACCGAGCACAGCTTGTTTTATTCACTGCCGTCGTCCGTCTGCACACTGACTGCTGCACTGAGGAGATATCCCGCCACGCTCAGAGCACCGCCAGTCACTGCTTCTCCGAGAGGGCCGAGACACCGGGGAGGTCCTGCGGGCGGAGCGAGCGAAGGCAGAGCGTGAGCGTCAGCGACACTCCGACCGTTACTTCGCCGCTCGGGCGCTCGCTCGAGCGTCGAACACCGGAAGGGAGCAGGACGACGCACCTTGCCCTCGAGGAGCTCGAGCGACGCGCCGCCGCCGGTCGAGATGTGCGAGAGCTTGTCGTCGGCGCCAAACTTGGCGCAGACGGTCGCCGTGTCGCCTGCGGGGCGGGGAGAGCAGGTCAGAACCGTGCCAGCGTGCACCACATGTGCGGCTTGCACCCGCAGGCCCGAGACAAGCAGGACAGCAAACGCAGAGAAGGGCAGACGCACCACCACCGACAATGACGGTCGCGCCCGCCTCCTTGGCGGCAATGCACGCATCGAGCGTCGCCTTGGACCCGCCGGCAAACTTCTCAAACTCGAACACGCCCGCGGGGCCGTTCCAGAGGACCGTCTTTGCCTTCTTGATCGTCTCGGCAAAGCGCTTGCGGCTCTCCTCGCCCGCGTCGAGGCCCATCCAGCCGTCGGGGATGCCCTCCTTGTCGGTCGCCGTGCCCGTCGTGGCGTCCTTGTCGAACTTGTCGGCCGTGATGTAGTCGACGGGGAAGACGAGCTCAACGTTCTTGGCCTTTGCCTTCTCGACAAGCGAGGCGACCTTTTGCGAGCCGGGCTCGTCAAAGAGCGAGTCGCCGATCGAGACCTGCTCGAGCGTCTTCTTGAAGGTGAAGGCCATGCCGCCGCACACGATGAGCGAGTCGACCTGCGCAAACACGAGTCAGCCGCCCAAGGATCTTGCTGCTGACGGGCACCAGAAGAGCTCGACAGAAGAGTTCTGCGCAGGAAACACTGGGCACGCACCTTGTCGAGGAGGTTCTCGATGAGCTGGATCTTGTCCGAGACCTTTGCGCCGCCGAGGATGGCGAGGAAGGGCCTCTCGGGCTTCTCGAGGACCTTGGCAAAGTACTCGAGCTCCTTGGTCATGAGGAGCCCGGCCGCCTTCTGCGGGAGGTCGACGCCGACCATGGACGAGTGGGCGCGGTGCGCCGTCCCGAACGCGTCGTTGACAAAGACGTCGCCGAGCTTGGTGAGGCTCGCGCGGAACTGCTTGACCTTCTCCGGGTCCGCCTTGGTCTTGTTGCCGTCCTTGTCCTTGGACGAGCCCTCCTCCTCGATGTGGAAGCGCAGGTTCTCGAGGAGGAAGATGTCGCCGTCCTTGGCGTCGGCGACGCGCTGCTCCGTCTCGGCGCCGACGCACTCGGGGAGGAACGCGATCGACTTGCCCGGGAGGAGGCGCTCGAGCTCGGCGGCGACGGGCTTGAGCGAGTACTTTGCGACGGCCGAGCCGTTGGGGCGGCCGAGGTGCGACATGAGCACGATCGACTTGGCGCCCTGGTCGATGGCGTACTGGATCGTCGGGAGCGCCGCAGTGATGCGCTGTGGGTGGGGGGGGCGAGGGAGGACGAGAGGGAAGAGAGTCAGTCTCGCTGGTCGTGCCATCGCGGGTGCCAGGCTGTCGCGGTGTGCGCCCGCCTCGACGCCATCGGCACGGCTCATGACACCAGCTTGTCGACACGGAGCGAGAGAGGAGGCCGGCGGACGGGGTTGCACCGCCTCGCTGTCATCCATCGATGATCTCTCTGGCGGGTCCGCTCGAGAGTGCACGCCCTCGTCGTCCGAGCGGGTCCAAAGCGGGCCACTCGACGAGCAGAGGGGGACACAGGAGCGCAGAGCGAAGAGACGGCGAGGCTCAGGAAGCGGGAGAGAGAGTCGCGCACCTGGTTGTTGGTGATGTTGCCCTCGCCGTCAAAGGGCACGTTGAAGTCGACGCGCATGACGACCTTCTTGCCCTTGAGGTCGACGTCGCGGATCGACAGCTTGGAGGAGAGCGAGGCAGGCATGCTGAGGGGCGTGCGCAAGGGGGGCGGGGACGGTGGGTGGGAGACGGCGGTGAGGTCGACGGTCGGGACGAGGCGGGGGAAAGAGGGACGACGGCGAGAGGGGCGAGAGCGGGCGAGGAAGATGGTCAGCGGGATGCGTCGAGCTGCTACTGCAGAGTGAGGCTCACGTGAGGGTGATTGCTCGGGTAGGAAGAGGGGGGGTGGAGAGAGGGAGTGAGGGTGAGCGACAGGGTGAGGGCCGTGAGGGTGAGGTCGGGTCCGAGGCTGGGCGCGCCCGGGGAACCCAAGTCCCGCCGAGAGAAGGCGCCTCCCCTGGAGCTGAGCCGACCGCCGGCGTCGCGCTCGCCCGCCATCCCCTCTCGAGATCCCCCTCCTCGAGCGAGCCCCTCGTCTCTCTGCACCAGCGGGCTCCACTGTGTGGCACACCGCCTGCGTCGCTCACATCGGCACACTCCCTCTCACCGCACCCGCCCATCACACCCTCCCTTCCTCTTGCTTCACTCGCCCGTCGCCTCCCTCGCTTTTCCCCCCAAGAGGGCACGGGCTGTGCTCATCGTCGCTCGCGATTCCCATGACACCCGCCAAGCACCTGCCGACCGCACCAGTCCCCTCCCTCTCGACCATCGACCGCCGCTCGTTCGTCCCCTCGGACGAGACCCGCGCGTGGCTCCACTCGTTGCCCCTCCCGCCCGGGTGCGCCTCGCAGCCCATCCCGCAGACTCCAGGGGACTGGGCCCTCGTCGAGCAGTACCGCCTCCTCGTGCACGGCCTCACCGTCCTCGGCGAGTACGAGCGCGAGCGCCGCAGGAGGGAACAGGCGGGCGAGGACCCCTTTGCCCGCGAGTGGGACCCGCGCAGTGCGTCCGGCGCGCTTCACTGCTCTCTGATGTCTCTCACTGACCTGGGAACTGCACCACACACAGCCTGCGACAACCCGGCCGTCATCTCTGCGGTCGAGTCACTGTTCAAGGACGTCTTCCCCTCGCCGTCGTCCACTTCCTCGTTGCCGCCTACCATCCCGCTCGATCAATCCGCCGCGCCACACGGCATCGACACCCGCGCAGGCGAGGCCACCAACGCAGCCTACCTCGGGGCGCTCAGCGCCGTGCAGGCCGCCCTGGGCGGCAGCGCCGCGGGGGTCCTCCGTCCGCGCGGGGTCTCTCCCTCGTCGCGCTCGTCGTCCTCCTCCGGCGCCGCCCCCGGCGCTGCAGGCGGGGGCGCGCGCCCCGGCTCGTCGACGTCGACCGCCCCGACCACGGTCGATTACGGCAGCGGCGGCGGCATCGGGGGTGGTCACTCGTCCGCCTCGATCCGGCTCGACCCCGCCACGGGGGACATGATCGCCTCTCTGCCGCTCTCGGTCTCGGACCTCGCGTCGCTGCCTTCGCACCCGGACCCGTCGCAGATCCCCGCGGACGGGATCCTCGCCGATCACCTCCCGCTGGACCTGTCGGCCCTCGTCGCGGGAGGAGGCGGCGCCGGCGCAGGCGGGCCGGCGAGCCTCCCGAGCCTGATAGGTGCCATCGCAGAGCTCGAGCAGTGCGTCGCGAGGCTCAGCCTCGAGGCCAACGAGGCGAGGACGCTGCAGAAGACGCTCAGGATGGAGATGGCTGCGCGGTCGGGCGGCGGCGGCGGCGGTGGGTCTGCGGGAGGTGGGGCAGCTGCGCCAGGGTCGGCGCGCGCCGCGGCCAAGAAGAAGAAGAGGAAGGCCAAGAAGCGCGCGGCGGCTGACGCGGCGGCATCTGCGTCTGCCGCAGCGTCTGCTCCTGGCACCATCGCCACCGGCCACGCCGCCGCCGCCGCAGATGCGTCGACGGGCCCGCCGGCTGCGTCGATGACGGGCGACGAGGCGCTCGTCAGTGGCCTCAGCGGCCGCGCCGACGACTGCTGCTCCGAGTGCGGCGAGTCGCATGCCGCACCGCCTCACCCGCACGACGCTGCTGCCGCCGCCGCGGCGGAGAGTGCAGGTGGCCTCGGCGTCACGGCGTGGGAGGACGGCGAGTTGATGAAGGCGCTGCAGAGCGTCAGTCAGCTCGATCGCCGTGCGGACGAGTACAGGGAGAGGCTTCGGGTCCTCAAGGTGCGCCACGCTCTGCTCTTGCTCCTTCTCAGGGTCTCCTTCTCCGACAGAGGCTGACTCGCGCATGCTCGCCGCACTCAACCTGCAGGAGCAAATCCACCACCACGCCGCGATCGCCGACTCGCTTGCGGCTGCGCCGAACGGCAACGGCGGGGTGATCGAGGGTCTGTGGCCGGTCGATGCGAGCGAGGGCGACATGTACGAGATTGACGAGGAGGAGGAGGAGGAAGAAGAGCTTTCAGATGAAGAGGCGGATGGGGAGGAGCTGGGGCGGCAGCAGCGCCCGGGCCCGTTCGGGTCGACGGCGTCGGTGCGCTCCTCTTTCTCTTCTTCTCTGCTCGCCCGCTTGGTCCTCGGCCGTCGAACTGACAAGTGCCGGCCGGAACAGGACGCGGGCTTCAACTTTGTCTCGGTCGAGGAGCACCGCCGGCAGCTTGCGCAGGCGGGGAGGACGTGAGGCGGAGCGAGGGGTTCTTGACGGCGGTCGCGTTTGCGGAGGGAGGAGAGGCGCGCCTGCGTGAGTAGAAGGACGAGCACAGCAGCATTCGCAACTCATTTCGCATCACCCCTCTCGCGAGCGCGCTCTCGGGCCATGGCGCGCGGCCGCGGACAGCGACGGAAATGTCCGCGCGCCCCCTTTCCCAGGGTTCTCCCCAGCGAAAGTGAGCCTCCCCGCGTGTTCTGCTGGACAAGATTGCCCCCGATCCTTGCGACGTCCGTCCGCGCGCGGATCAGCTCAAGCGCTCAGAGCTTTGTAAAGCGAGTTCCTCCACAGGGTCGGCCACGTGAAAATCGCAAGCCGAAGGAGGGGGCCGCAGGTCGGCGAGAGCTGCAAGTGCCGCACGACTTGTGCGGCCCTTGCGGGGGCTGCCGTTGCTGAGAGGGCCGCCTTCCGTAGGTCAATTCCCCAGCGAGCGGTGTGGTAGCTACGACGAGCGAGGGAAGAGAGAGGGCCGTATCACATGTCAACGTTCGAAGCCGCGCGCCGGCCGTCTCTGACGCCGATTTTTCGGCGCGAGGTCAAAGACGCGACCTCGGCCACGCGGGAGAAGGTGTCTCGGCAGGGGCAGAAACTTGGATCCTCGCCGCTCATCTCGTGTTGCAATCGCTCGCCTTGCCTCGAGAGGGCAACTCGTTGAGGTCATTGCCTCGGCACCGGCCAGGGAAGCGTGAAGAGCGTTTCCTGCCGGGCACGCTGAGAGGCTCGGGGTCCGAGGGCACCAAACGGGGAAAAAAAGCGCGCCCGTCGTCTGGCCAGGTTCGGTCACCGAGGCGGTCCCGAGCAGGGGAACGTCTTCAAGTTCGTCGCTCGCTCGCCCTTTCTTCTCCCCTCTCCCTCACCCCTCGCTCACGTGCTCCTTCACCGCCCTCGCTCTACCACCCCTCTCAAACACACAAAGACGCACTAGCAATGGCCGGCGAGAAGCCCGACGCGTTTGCCGAGCAGCAGGCGGCCCTCAACGCGCCGCCGCCCAAGAAGTGGGTGCCATCGGCGCGCGCCTTTGGCTACGCCATCCTCCTCTTCCTCCTCTTTGGCGTCGGTGCGTCTCTGTCTCTTCCTCCGCGGCGTCCCTGCTCGTGCGCGCGCGCGAGAGACAGAGAGGGACGGCAGCGCTGACACCCCTCGGGCTTCCCGCCCCGTCCTCTCTCGACGACAGCCTGCGGTCAGCTCGGCATCTGGTCCTACTTCTTGCAGAAGCTGGGCAACATCCGCAGGGTCGAAGACTACCCCAACCGCGAGACGATGCAGGTGCGTCGTCGTCGTTTTTCTCACCTCGTCCCGCGCTTCCTGTCTCGGCCTCGGGACTGATACGCTGACCCGGGCCTTTCATCGACGCTCACAGACGGGCAACATGCTCTTCGCGACGAGCCTCATGTGCGTTTCTGCGCAGGCTTTCCAAGCCTTTCAGCCAGCGCGCCGGGCTGACCTTCTCAAACCTCTCCGCAGCACGATCCTCGTCGCCCTCGGCGCGCCGTTCTCTCCGCTCCTGTTCCTCGCCTTCCTCTTCTTCGTCGTTGCCGTCATGAACATCGTCGGCGCCGGTGCGTCTTCTCCTCCTGCTCACGGGCGGCTCGAGCGAGGCGGGGCGGCTTTGTCTTTCGCCTCGCGGACACGCCTTCACTCGCTTGGTGCACCTTGATGGGCACACTGCACGTCCTGAGAGATGCCAGAAGCAGCGCGCTGACGATCTGTCGCGTCGGAAACGCAGGAATCCTCACCGACCAGATCCCCTTCTCGACCGGGTGCTCCGCGGTGTCGAGCCCCTCGTGGCAGCCTCAGCAGGACGACTGCAAGAAGTGGGTGGCGTACGAGGCCCTGGCGTGGACCAACTTTGCGCTGGCGTGGCTGCTGCTCTGCCTGCTCCTCGCCGATGTCTTCAACAGCAAGAAGAAGGCCAAGCGCGACTCGGAGGGCGCACACAAGCGCCACTACCTCCTCGGCCAGTGAACGCGGCCACCTGCTCCTCCGCTCTTGCAGAGTGAACCCTCGTAGCCACTTTGCAGGCCCCCGCCCGTCGCCGCCCGCGACACTTCTCTGCTCTCCTCGCCCTCGTCCCCCTCAGCTCCTCTCCCCTTTCCGTCCCCCTTCCCTCACCCCTCCCCCTCCTTTCTCTGTACAAAGCTCCACTCTTCCGCATGCCCTTTAGACTACTGCTCCGCGCCCTAATAATCACGCGCTTTTCCCCCCGTCGGTGCGCGCAACGTCCCTCGCGAGTGGACTGAGTCCGAGTCGTCCGAAAGTGGTCGTCTCGAGGACCAGGCGAATGACTCTCGTGTCACCTGTAGGACCTGGTCATCTGAGCAGGAGAGAGAGCACCGTGTTGCGCATGAGAGAGGCCCCGGCGCTGGCGACGGTCGCATGCAGCGAGACTCGCAAGGTTGGCGCACTGCTGCACGGCGGCTCTTGGCTCACCTCACGGCTAGTCGCGCGCGCTCGCCCAGGATCTACATCGGCCACACCAGTACTCTGCTTGACGGGCCCCCGTACAGCTCCCCAGCCGCCTTGACCACCGTCACCCGCCCTCATCGCCCTCTCTCCTCTGGCAAGCCGCCTGCGAGATAACCACGTCGCTCGCACCACCTCGAGCGACCGCACCAAGCACCACAGTGCATCACTGGTAAGCAACAGAGCACCCCGCCCCTCTTGCCGGCCCACCCGAGGCCCGTCTCATGGCGTTTTTGACCCATCTGCTCCACTCACCACCCTCCGCGTTCCTCTCGCGCAAACAGCTCCGCCGCACGACAGCTCTAGGACAGCCCGGGCGCTAGCCACCTCTGCTGCAGGCTGGATCATCACCTGTGGACCCGTGGTGCGCGACTTCCTTCTCCCCGCGAGGGCGGTGCCCGGCTACCCAGCCCGTATCGCCCCCCTCCTCCAACCCTCTGCGCAAGCGGCCTCTCGATGCCTGATAGCGTCAAACAGAGCGCTGACTCGTTCGAGGCCGTCTGACTGCAGCTCGCGTTGGGCGTGGGCTGGCCTACGTCCCCGTCGTCGAAGTCGCTGCGCCCGTCACGACCGACGGCAACGACGCCTCGAGCAGGTGAGGCCCTCCCCCTTCTCTCTCGCCGCCCGCACCAGCCTGACATCCGTTCGTCGACAGTCGCAGCAGGAGGTCGAGCGTCAGTCATCACCCTCGCATGGGCCCTAGCTCGCCGTCCATCCACAGCAACCGCAGCGCATCTATCGTGGCGCCCTCTGAGCACTCGACCGCGTCGGCCGGGCAGCAGAGCGAGGAGCATGCCCCGCCCACCTTCTTCAAGAGCATCCGTCGCGCGATTGTCAAGGCCGCCACGGCGGGCTCCGAGCCGACGCACGACTCGTCGTCGTCGTCGAAAGGTCGCGAGCGGAGCAACCGCGTGGGGACCTCGAGCCGGGGCGCGGGAGTCAAGCCCACGCGCAGCGCGACCTCGACCGACCTCCCCGTCACGAGCGAGGCCATGCTGCGGCGTGAGCAGAGCGCGCAGTCGCACTCGTCGGACCGCATGACGAGCAGCGGAGCCTTCGTCGCGGGCCCGTCCAGGGGTGGCTTCATCGTCCAGTCGCACGCCAAGGCGACGCCGACTGTCGCCACGACGACTGGCGACTCGACCTCTCTGTCGGACCTGCCACCGCTCGCGCTCCCGCCGAGCGGGCCGTCGTCGTCGTCCAAGGCGGGCGGCGACAGCAGCAGTCGCCCCTCGTTCGACCGTGCCGTCACGCTCGACGTCCTGCCTTCGTCGCCGACACACAGCTCGGTCGGCGACTCGGTCCTCCCGCCCTCGACTGTCCTCACGCGCCTCATCGACCTCGCCGCGCAGAACCCGGCGCCTGAAGCGTTCGTGCCCCTGGTCCGCCTCCTCGCCCGGAGTATCAGCCTCTTCCCCTTCCCTCCGCCTGCACTCGCGGCGGCCACACTGTCCGAGGTACTCGCCGCCACGCCGCTGTCCCCTTCGCGCGCCTCTGCTGCACACGGCACCGCGACGCCGCTGCCGACGCCAACCCCCGCCCAGATCTACCTCTCCCAGTCGCACCACCTCAACGAGCACGCGCCCGCCGCGCTGCGAAGCGCCATGCTGGAGCTCATGACAGCGTGCGTCAACGCGTCGCTCGAGTCGACGGGCGGCATGCGCGAAACCGAGAAGGCCATGTTCTGGGACGAGGCGCGCCGCTGGGCCGACGAGGCGCGCATCGAGCTCGATGACGGCCAGGGTGGCAAGCGGTGGGTCCTCCCCGACGCGGACCGCGAGGCCCTCGTCGGCGTCCTCGCGGCCATGACCCGCGGCGGGCGCGACCTGTCGGACGTGCCCGGCCTCGTCGGGCTCCTGTGCCTCTTCGTCACCGACTCGCTCCCCGTCCCGCGTCCCCCCTCTCCGCTCTTCGACCCCAACCTCGCGACGCCCTTCATCCGCTCCGTCCCACCCAGGCCCTCCCCCCACGCGAGCTCGCTCGCGCTCCTCACGGCGCTGCACAAGTTCTGCGCGCCCCACATCTACACGGCGTCGACGCTGCTGGCGCTGAGGGCGGCGCTCGAGGTGGCCAAGCTGCGCGAGGAGCAGGACCTCGGCGGGCGAGACGGCGTGCTCGACTTCCTCGGCGTTGTCGTCCGCTTTGGCGAGGTCCGGGGCGGCAAGTCTGGGCAGCGGCGGCGCGGCGGCAAGGAGGGCGGCGCGGGGCGCGGCGGCGGCAGCATCATGCGGCCTGGAGGGTCGGTCGAGGCCGAGCGCGCCGACCTGCAGCAGGACCGCGACGAGATCCTGCGCGAGGTCGTGTCGACCGTGGCGCGCATCATCGGCTGCGAAGGCCTCGTCAGCGTCATCGAGCTGCACGAGGGCCAGTCGCTGCGCGACGTCGGCAACCCGCCGCACGCGAGCGCCGTCAAGACGAGCACGCTCCCCTCCCAGGCCCTCGACCTCATGCGCGACCTGATCCGCTCCCCTGCCAACCAGGCGACCAAGTCCCTCCGGAGCACGCTCGTCGCGCCCCCTCCCCCCGGGCCCGACGGCTCTCGCCCGCGCGCGCCCGTCCTCCTCCTCGTCGGCGCGCTGCGCTCGCTGCGCAAGGCCATGGCCGAGCACGCGGCCGAGCTCGAGGCCGCGCTCGTCTCCGAAGCGGGCGGCCTCGGCGGCGGCAGCGGGCACCACGGCGGCGGCGGGGGCGCGGCGGGCGAGTCGCGCTGGCCGTCGATGCTCAGCCTCGGACTGCCCTTCCTCTGGAACGGGATCCGCCGCGTCATGCAGTGGGAGAGTGGTCCCGTCGACGCCGAGGTGCTGCGCCTCGTCGAGGAACGGCTCGACGCGGCCGAGCGCATGGCCCTCCGAGCCAAGGAGCTTGCGGCGGGGGCGCAACACGCTCCTGCGCAGTCTTCTTCGGCGGCGGCGAGTGGGCCCAGCGGAGCAGGGGGTGGGCAGGCACCCAACAAGGAGGTCGAGGACGTGCCCAAGGGCATCTCGTTCGAGGAGTGGAGCATGGCGATCGAAGTGCTCGACAAGGCCAAGAAGCACATTGGGGCATGGGAGCAGCAGAACCTGCGCCAGTGGATCGTCTCGGACGATGGTGAGCTTCTTTGGACCTCCCTCGCGACAACGACGCCCGGACACTGACGTCGACTTGCTCCTCGCGTGCAGTCGAGGTCAACCCCGTCACGCCGCGCGTCGAGCGCAACGATCCGGGCGAAGACCTCGGTACGGCTTCCTCTCGGTCCCGTCCCACTCTCTTGCGTCTTGCTGACACGCTCGAGCGCGCTCAGACTCGGACGAGGAGGAGGAGCTCGGCAACGGCGAGAACGACCAGTTCATGGCCCGGCCAGGCGTCCTCATCGCCTTCACGTCGCTCCTGCGCAAGGTCGTCCGCGCGTGGTGCGCCAGCGACTTCTCCGGCCCGCCCGATGCCGTCTTCACCCTGCTCGTCTCGCTCGCGTCCCACCTCTCGGACGCCTACGCCCGCCTCACGCTCGACCAGTGCCGTTCGGGCACACTCTGCCTCCCGACCCACCCCGAGTGGCTCGAGCGCACGCAAGAGCTCGTCAAGGCCTTCTACCTCCCGCCGCCACGCGCCGGCACGACAGGCGCAAGGTCGCTGCGCCGAGGCGCGTCGCCCGTCGTCCGCGCGCGCATCCTGTCGTCGGTCGCATCGATCCACTCGCACGTGCGCTTCCTCCCCAAGCAGCGCGAGGAGCTCGTCGACTCGGTCATCATGCCCCTCCTCGAGACGAGCCTCGAGCTTGAGACGGACCCGCAAGTAGCCGAGGCCATGGTGTCGCTCATGACCTCGCTCGGCCGCGACGTGCTCGACGACGTCGTTGACGAGGACGCTGGCCCGCTCGGCTTCTTCGACCGCCTGCGGCTCCTCCTTGTCAAGATGGCCAAGTCGGCGGACCGCACGCTCCATCGCCGGACCGCGTCGGCGCCGTCGACGCCCGCCAGCAAGCGCGCGGGCTTTGCGCCGCTGTCACGCTACGCAGGCAAGGAGGGCTCGCCGTCGTCGAGCCGGGTCGGCGGTACCGCCGCGCCGCCCGTCCTCGACGCGACCGACCCGCCCGAGGTGTCGTCTGTCGCCGTCATGGGGCTCATGTCGATCTTCCACTTGTGCCTCGAGCATTCGACGCCGGCCTCTGCCGAGAAGGCGGTCGTCATCTACCGCGACCTCCTCCTCCTCTTGTCGCCGAATCACCTCTCGCCGTCGGACGCAGCGCCCGAGCCCACCATCTCGATCCGCACCCGGCTCCTCATCCTGCAGTGGCTCGTCCGCTTGCGCGCCGACGCCTCGCACCGCGTGCACTGGATCCACGATGTAGACATCACCGGTCCCGCCAAGGTCCTCGGCCGCCTCGCCGCCGCCGCTGCCGGAGAGGCCCCGGGCGGCGCAAACGAGCCTGGCGCGCCGGCCAGTGCTCGCGCGTCCGACGAGGGACACGGCGAGCCGCAGCGTGGGCGCACGAGCCGCCAGCCGTCGGCCGCCCAAGACGCTGCCGCCGCACGGTCGAGGAGCGCGAGTCGTCTGCGCCGGCTCGCCAACGAAGACCGGAGCCCCGCTCGCGCCGGCTCGATCCGCCGCAACGCAGCTGCGCCCCCTCCCGCCGCAGCGCCCATGCTGTGGACGATCCCGGAGAAGCTGCCGTTCGCGTTCGGGGCGGCCGTCGGGGCGATCGGGACGAGGGGCCTCGCGTCGTTCGACCACAACCGCCTGCGCAACTGGACCGAGGAGGAGGACCCCGGCACGGGCCTCATGAAGGTCGTCGAGGCCGAGGAGACGCTGCCGCAGAGCGAGTGGATGGTGGTCCTCCCCGTCTCCGAGTACCTGCGCGCCGTCAACCACGTCCTCCAGGTCGACCAAGAGTGGGAGCTCGTGTCGTACATCCTGTGCCACCTCCCCGAGCAGCTCAGCAACAAGCACTTTGCGTGCGGGCCGCGGTGCGCCCAGCAGATCCACGTCCTGCGCAAGTTCCTGTGCGACGGCCTGCGGGCGGGCGACCGAGGCGAGCGCACCTTCCCGCACACGCTCCCGCCGGGCATCAAGCGCGCCGAGATCCACGCCGTCGCGTACCAGTGCCTGACGGCCCTCATCGCGTACCGCTCGCTCTTCATCAAGCAGCACCAGGACGACATGGTCAACGCCTTCATGTTTGGCTTGGGCAACCCTCGCGACACGGCCAAGCCCTGCATCCACGCGCTCACGATCGCCTCGTTCGAGCTGCGGCCGTCGATGACCAAGCACCTGGCCGAGACGGTGCGGCACCTGCAGAAGATCATCTCGACGGCCGAACTCGGTGTGCACATCCTCGAGTTCATCGCCGGCGTCGGGCAGGAGCCGGCGCTGTACGCCAACTTTACCGACGTCGACTTCCAGACCGTGTTTGGCATCGCGCTCAAGTACATCCAGGCGCACAACGAGCGCCTCGTCGACGACCCGGGCGCCGACGACGCGCAGGAGGGCATCGAGTACGCCTTCTCGCAGTACGTCTTGCTCCTCGCGTACTACAACATCGCCGTGTGGTACCTCGCCTTGCGGCTCGCCGAGCGCCCCAAGTTTGTCCCGTTCCTCACGCGGCGACTCGTCCAAGCCAACGAGGGCAAGGGCGAGGTCGACGAGGCGACCGAGGTCATCCTCGACATGATCGCACGCTACGCCTACTCGAACGCCGACCCGCGACCGCGCGCGACCGACTTTGACAACCTCATCACGGGCGCACCGGGCACGGCCCCTCTCGCGCCGCCCAAGACGTGGATCGTCGGCCTCGCGACCATCACGATCCGCAAGGTGCACGCGCCGGCGTGGGTCGAGGTGACGGTGCGGCGCTCGTCGGGCGTCGTCCGCATGCTCTGGGAGATGCAGAACATCAGCATGACGTCGTCGGCGCCCGAGAGCGACCTCATCGCGGCGCTCCTGCGGCACCGCGAGACGGCCGGCCTCATGCACCAGGTCCCGACGGCCGTCAGCGAGGCGCTCGCCATCCTGCCGCAGCACGCCAAGCCGCTCCACGTCGGGTCGCGCGCACGCGCAGCGTCCTTCTCGGGCACGCCCGCCGCCGACGACCGGCCGTTCAAGGCCCGCATCGAGGACAACGCGATTATCGATGTGGCCAACTCGGCGGTGCATGACGTTGCCCAGGTCACGATTGAGTCGGGTGCACTCACGGTCGACCCGAGCTTCTTCGTCGTCCAGATGTCGTCGTTCCCGCACGTCGACTCGCGCATGCGGCCCCTCCCCGTCCCCAACGACCCGGCGTCGCAGCGCGGCGTGACGCTCCTCGACACGATCCCAATCGTCGATTTTCACAAGGTTGGCGTCCTGTACGCCGGGCCGGGCCAGACGACCGAGCGCGAGATCCTGGCCAACACGCACGGCTCCAAGGCCTACGTCGAGTTTGTCAGCGGGCTCGGCGGCCTCGTGCGGCTCAAGGGGTCGCGCGAGCTCGGCATCTACACGGGCGGACTCGACCAAGAGAACGACATCGACGGGCGGTGGACCTACTGCTGGGACGACGACATTTCGCAGCTCGTCTTCCACGTCGCCACCCTCATGCCGACCAACTTGGCGACCGACCCCCAGTGCACGCTCAAGAAGCGCCACATCGGCAACGACTTTGTCAAGGTCATCTTCAACGACTCGGGCGGCGACTTTGCGTTCGACACCCTCCCGGGCGACTTCAACTTTGTCAACATTGTCATCCAGCCTCACACGCCGGCGGGCAACCCGTGGATCGGGCCGGGCATGTCGAACAACACCGAGTTCTTCAAAGTGTCGATGCAGTGTCGCCCGGGCATGCCCGAGATCGGGCCGCTCGGCACGTTCAAGATGGTGACGGGGTCGTCGCTCGCGAGCGTCGTGCGCCAACTCGCGCTCCACTCCAACATCTTTGCCCAGATCTTCCTCGCCTCTGTCGGGTTCGAGACGCAGCGCCCCGCGGGCACGGCGGGCAAGACGCACCGCGTCGAGTACTCGAGCAACTGGCGCAAGCGGCTGCAGCAGATCAAGCTCCTCAAGAAGCGCATCCTCGACGCGCAGCTGCAGCAGGCCGGGGGCAGCGCCGGCGGCGGCGGCGGCGCTGGGGCCTCGTCGTCCTCGTCTGCGGCCACCGGTACCGGCGCGGCGGGCCAGCCGCAGTCGCCGTCTGCAGCGTCGGCGCCCGGTCAGCCCTCCTCGGGCGGCGTTCCGCCTGCGCCGTTCGACCTCGACCAGGCCGAGGCCGCGCGTCTCTTCACGGCGTGGACGTCGTGAGCCAAGAAACCTTGTGCGTGCTCCTCCCTCTCTCTCTTTCTTTCGTGCCTTTTGCACGCAGTCCTGACCCGTGCGCGCTCGCACACAGATCTCTCCTCCCCCTCCTCCGTCTCTGCTGTACATACCGCTCCCGCCCCTCAGCGCCGCTCCTCTGTCGTTCCCTTCCTTTGTTCAATTCTCCCGGTTCCATTCGTCCTAAGTCGTCCGAACCCGCCATGCAGTCACCGCGCGCATCCCCGCAATCGCAACCCTCCCCTGTTGTCGTGCTTTGCCCTCCTTGTGCCCCACGGACCCTCGAGAGAAGCGCCAGAGGCACGCACCTCTGGACGACTCTCGCTCGGACGAGGAACAGCTCGAAGCGACAAAAGCGAGTGACAGCACTCCACGTGAAGCACGACAACGACGACCCCCCTCGTCCCCTCCCTCCCTCCACTCCCCTCCTCGCCTTCCCCCCTCCAGAGCCCTCCCTCACTTCCTCCCCAGCGCCGCACCCTTGAGCGGCTTGAACCCATACACGTCGCCCAGCCACCGCTGCCACTTGTCGAGCTGGCTCGGCGGGCCCGAGAACTGGAAGTGGATGTGCTTGACGTCGTCGAAGCCTGCTTGGGTCGACATGCGGCGGGGTGGAGGGCGATGGCGATGGGGCGGAGCGCGCGCGGGCAAGGTGGGGGGGGGAAGGCGAGCGAGAGGGAGGGAGGGAGGGGGTGGGGTCAGCGGGGACGGTCTTGTGTGTCTGGGCACGAGCGCGAGAGAAGAGAGAGAGAGAGAGAGAGAGAGGGACGTGAGGCAAAAGCGACGCACCCTCGTCGAGGGTGGGCACCTCGAGCTTGCTCTTGTACCCCAAGAAGGCCGCCATGGGGAGCACCTCCCTCCTCTTGACCGCCTTCCCCCCTTTGCCCCTCTCCTCACCCGCGGCGGCGCTCGGTTCCGGGTCAGGGTGCAGCGCGCGGTACACGCTGTTGTGCATGGCGAGCTCGATCGGCGCGGTGAAGTACAAACACCGGACGCGGACGCCCCCGGACCCAGACTGGGGGAGGTCGAGCGAGCGCACGAGCGAGAGGTACTCTGCGCGGACCGCCGCAGAGGGGGACGTGTTGTCGACGACGACGGACCTGGGCGGGGAGGAGAGGAGCGAGGCGCGGACGAGGTCGAGGCAGGCGGCGCGCGTCTTGAGCGTGTCTTGGTTCTGCGCGGGCGTGGGCGCGGATGGGGCGGGGAGGGTTGATGAGTGAGGAGATCCAATGCGCGAGAGAGAAAGGGAGCGCAAAAGGCTGCACAGAGACGCACGACGTGCACGTACCCCCTCGGGGCAAAGTGCGTCCGGTAGAAGCTCGTCTTGCCGACGCCCGGGAACCCCACAAAGAGGACGACCTCGGGCTGCGGGTCCGGGTCAAACTCGCTGTTGCGTCGCGGGAGGAGCGGCGGCGAGCAGGGCGAGTAGAGCGGGGCTGCCGGCACGGGCGGTCGCGGGTTAGTGGGAGCCTCGGCTGGCGCGGCGGGAGAGGGAGGAGGGAAGGGCGCACAGGTGTGGTCGTGCGAGCGCGGGTCCCAGCCCTTGAGGGTAAAGTCCCTTGGCGGGGGCCGGTCGAGAAAGAGCTCTTCAGGGGTGACGAAGCGCAGGCCGCAGTTGAGGGCGAACTCTGCGCGAGAGAAGTCGCGGGTCGGGCGGCGTTGGTCAGAAATCATCCGAGGCGAGTAGAGAGCATTGTGGTGGTGGGCGCACTGTGGTCCGTGTCCGAGTGGTCCCCTTGGCGTCCTGCCGCGTCGCCGACAAAGAACGACGCCTTGTAGTCTGCACACTCGCCCTCCCGTCGTCAGTTTACTCATCCACGAGCACCAGAGCACACCATCATCGAACCGAGACGCACCGACCGGCACGCCGCCGTTGAAGCGCTCCTCAAAGGCGAGCCACATGCCCGGCGCCGGTTTGCGGAACTCGTTGTAGTCGAACGCGGCAAAGGCGCGGAGCGGGATGTCGAGCGCGCGGGCGACGAGGGGCATCTTGCGCTTGAAGTAGTTGATGCGGTTGTCGAGCTTGAGGCCCTGGTTGGAGAAGAGGACGATGGCGAACCTGCGAGGCAACGGAGCGGGGGAGAGCGGGGTGAGTCCCCTGCGTCGAGGAGCGGCGGACAAGCACAGCGGGTCGAGCGCGCACCCATCCGCGTGGAGCTTGCGCAGCTTGGGGACGACGTGTGGGTTGAGCCACTGCCAGTCGGTGTCGTTCTTGGGGTACTTGCGCCCGCCCTGAGGCTGGATCAGGGTGCCGTCGATGTCTGCCTCGCCGCGCCGCGTCGCGTCAGCGCAGGGCGACAGACTGAGAGCCTGCAGGAGTGAATTGGACGCACCAAAAGCGGCGACCTTGCGTGAGGGAGCGGGCGAGCGCCACTCAAAGTGTCCGCAGCCCTTGCCCGAGCCGAGGTGGGACAACCACGAGCCCTGGCTGGGTGCGGGCGGGCGAAAGAGGGATGCGAGCGTGTCCTGCTTGGTGTGAGTTGGTTTAGGCGGCTCCTGGGGCTGGCAGGAGGGAGTGGGGTCGTCATCAGTGGTGAGGTCGATGTCGGCCGAGAGGCGACGCTTCTTGGGCGGAGCTGCGTTGTGGGTGGGTGTCAGCGTGTCATGAGCCTGGCTGATGGAGTTGACAGAGGCATACGCTGTCCCATGACTCGGGCGAGAGGTAGGAGGACGCCGACAGAGCCAAGCACGAGTAGTCGGCGCGTCGCCTGCTCGCGCGAGCGCCTCTCTCTTGTCCTGTCCGAGGCAGGCACTGTCCAGAGTGGTACAGGGCAAGCACACTCAGGCTGTGCGGACTCAGGATGCCGCGAGTCACTCTGCTCACCGCCCCCGCCGTCGCCACCTCCGAGTCGCCCTCCCCCTCTTCCCCCACACCTTACCCGCGCACCCCAGCCGACCGCTCATCGTTCCGCCGCCGCCCGGGCACAAAGTGCTCCCCCTTCCAGTGGCGCGTCCGTCCCTCCCTTTCCCCCTCTTCCTCTGTTCTCACAGCCTGCGAGAGGTGCTCATGCCCCTCGAGGTGTGACTTGTCCAGCTGTACGACCTCGTCTTGAGCATCCCGCCCGGGTGCGTCGCCACATACGGCCACCTCGCGACCCTGCTCGACTCGTCTCCCCGCGCCGGTGCGTCTGCGTCTCTGGGGCTCTCTCGCACGCACAGAGCGACACACCAGCGTACGTGGCTCACCCTCTCGCGCGCTCGCTCGGCCCCCGGCCCTCAACAGTCGGCTCCGCCCTGCGCAACAACCCCTTCGCGCCTTTTGTCCCCTGCCACCGCGTCATCGCCTCGTCGCTCTACGTCGGCGGGTTTGGCGGCGAGTGGCTCAAGCCGGGCGCGGCGCGTTCCTCGCAGAGTGGGTCGGCGCGGCGCGCGGGCGAGGGTCACCACAAGGAGGGCGAGCGCACGGCGGACAAGGTCGAGCTGCTTCGACGGGAGGGGGTCGACTTTGACGAGAGGGGGTACCTCCGGGACAAGGGCAAGCTGTGGAACGGGGAGAAGCGCGCGGACGGCGACGCAGCGGCGGGGACGAGGGCGAAGGCGGCAGGCAGGACCGCCGGAGGGGGCTGAGCGCTCAGCCCGCGTCCTCTTCCTCGTCTCGCTCTCCCGTCTCGTGTGTGTCGTACCCCTCCGCCAGCTCAGTGCAGTCCAACCTGTTGGCATCCCCGCCCAACGCCCCCGCCGCCGCCCCTCCAGCCTCGTCCCCCACGGGGCGCGCTCCACTCTCCACTCTCCTCCCCTCACGCCTCGGCCGCCTTCCTCCTCGCCTTGCGGCCCCGGGCCCAGGCGACCCCCGGCCCGCCGAGCGCAGCGAGGGCGCTCAGCGCGCCGACAAAGATGATGATGCTGCGGAACCCGAAGCGGCCGTACGAGGCGCTGTGTGAGGCAGGGGAGCGGGGTGTGGAGCGGGGTGTGGAGCGGGTCAGTGCAGGTAACTTGGGACCGCCAGAGGGAAGGGAGGAAAGGGGAGAGAGGGGGCTCGGGCGAGGCGAGGGAAGAGACGCGAGAGGAAAGGAGGAAGCAGGGACGACGCACTGCTCGTCGGACGCGAGCGCCTCGTCGTACAGTCCCGTGCTGACGAACGGCCCCACGATGGATGCCTGCGCGCAATCCCGGGCCGAGTCCGATTCGAGTCGAGCGAGAGCTGCGTCAGCTGGGCGCCGCGGCCAGGGAGCGCGAGAGCGAGGCGAGCGATTCGAGAGGGCGAGACGAGAGAAGGAGAAGAGAGGAGCGGGACCGGACGGGACGCACGACGCCGCGGAAGATGCCAAAGAGGCAGAAGATCATGGTCGACAAGTGAGGGTTGGCGCCCGCTGCGTCTCGCGCCGCCGCCCCCCACGCCCTGTGCGCCCGCGCAGCCCGCCGCGTCAGCCCAGCCCCCTCGGACCCGGGAGGGAAGGGAAGAAGAAGAGAGGCCGGCGCGACGCACGAGCACACCTGCGAGAAGGCCGCAAAGAGGACGGCGAAGGCAAAGACGGCGCCGAGGGACTGGGCGAGGCCCCACGCCGTGAGGGACAGGACGGCGCCGGCGGCGCCCATGACGCTGAGGGTCACGGGGAGGGACACGTCGGACGCGTAGCCCGTCAGGGTCGAACCGACCATGGACGAGAGGTTGAAGAGGGCGACGACGAGGTTGGCGGTGCTGGAAGAGGACGAGAGGGACGAGGTGTAGATGGGGAGGTACAGGGAGACGGGGAGGTACGCCATGCTGCTCAGGAAGGTCGTCACCGTCTGCGCGCCCCGGCCGCCACACAGAGTCAGCAGCGAGTCGCAGCCGAGAAGAGAGAGCGAGAGACAAGGACGCACCATGGCGAGCACGACCGGGTCCCTCACGAACCCAAAGTCGTGAATCGACAACCACGGTGCCCTGTCCCCCCTGGGCCGGACGAGCGGCACCCTCGGCTTGAGGAACGCGAGCGCGAGCGCATACACCCCGGCCGTGATGCCCGCCCACGCACGACACAGCGTCGCGAACCCGCCGTGCTCGAGGAGCGCAGAGAGGAGGAAGGGCAGGACGCAGCCGCCGAGGCCTGTGCCGGCAAAGACGATGCCCGAGGCGAGGCCGCGACGGTCGTGAAACCAGCTGCGGACGGGTAAGGATTTGGGGAGAGGTCAGTGCGGGTGACTCGTCGCGGGGCGAGCGGAGGGGCAGTTCTCGCGGGAACGGCAACATGGACGAGAAGGCGCACGAGTTGAGCCAGAGGAGGACGGGCGCGTAGAGGATCGCGCCAGACAGGCCGCCGAGGACACCGATGAGGAGGACAAGGTGCCACACCTGCGAGCGCCAAGGCCGGCCCTCGGATCCGTCAGCCGGGCTTGACAGAGGTCAACGGGGCAGAGGGCAGCGCACCTCGCTGGCCCAGCTCGCGACGAGCATGCTGAGGCAGTTGACGAGTGCGCTCGTCCAGAGCATGGTCCGGACCCAGTCGGGGTACCGCCGGAAGATGGTGATGACAAAGACGCTGCGTGCCAGCGGGTCTTCAGTGTCGCGTCTTCGGGCGCGGAGACGCCAGAGGCCTGGAGACTGACGGGCAGATGAACATGACAGCGAGGAGCAAGGTGCCAATCGAGGTGAGGGCCGCGAGCGACGAGTTGGACCAGGGCTCGTGTGACGAGAGCCACACCAGGATCGAGGCGTACGAATAGCTGAAGCCCCAGACTGAGCGACGTTCCGAGTGTCAGTTCACCACCTTCTGGACGGAGCGGGCGGGAGAAACCAAGCAAGAAAGGGCGCGAGCGCACTAAAAGTCCTGCGGGTCCGCGCGGGGACGAGGTCAGCGGCGCGGTCGTCACTCGTCGATGGGCACACTGGACACACTCGAGGATAAATCCAGCGACGACAAAGCCCCACGCGCCCTTGCCCCCGTCGACCGGCGGCAACTCGAGGCCGGCACCCTCCCTCTCGTTGCCGCTGAGCCGCCTCAACCTGTGCCCGACCTCCTCGGACGAAGGGCTGCTCGGGCGCGTCAAGCCCGTGTCGAGTGCGAGCTCTGGCGGCGGGGTCGACGTGAGGTCGGGGAGGTTGGCGAAGGTCGAGACTCGAGATAGCTTGTCGGTCGAAGACGAGCGCGAGAGCGTCGAGTCGGGGCGGGTCGTGGCCCGTGGGAGGGCTGTGAGCTCGATGTCGGTGGGCTGTGGGGGCATGAGTGTGGCGGTGCCAGTGTGAAGGAGGAGAGCAAGAGGCGAGGTCTGCGAGCCGAAGGGAGGTCCCCTCGGCCGGGTCAGGGTCGGCTGCCGTCGGCTCCACCTACCTCGCCTCGACTGCACCTCCTGGGCCAGGGTCGCTCGCCAGAGAGGACCGCACAGGCCCACAAGGACTTTGTCACTCACCCGCGCGCCGTTCAGAGCCGTCGTCGCTGTCCTCGCGCGCTTCATCAGTTGCACCATGTCCTCCCCTCCTCACTCGGCAGCAACCCCCCTGGGAGAGTACTTGGCTCGCGCAGGCGGCTACTTCCACCCTGCACTCGTGTCCAAGCAAGGTGCGCTAATCCCCTGCTCTGACACGGCATCGAAACGCTCACCCTCGACCTCTCCCTCCAACAGACGACTGCGGCACGTCCGTCTTCAACGGCCCCGAACCGCTCAAGGCAGGCGCCAAAGTCGTCAACTGCCCCTTCTCCCTCGCCGTGACGCCCACCCTCGCCCGCCGCTGCATCCCGACTTCGCTCTTCTCTGCGTCCCCGTCCTCGGGCCGCAAGTCTCGCCAGCCCAACCACGAGCTCATGGCGCTGTACCTCTGCCTGCACACCCTCCCTCCCTCCACTGTCTCTCGCATCCCAGGCCTCGACCTCGAGCACCGCACCTACATCGAGCACCTCCCCGGTGCCGCAACGATGCGCACGACGCTCTACTTCTCACCGCGAGAGCGCGAACTGCTGCGCGGGAGCAACCTCCACGGCGCGACCGACGAGAGGGAGCAAGGGTGGCGGGACGAGTGGGACGAGGTGCGTGGGTGGCTGCAGGACGAGAAGGTGAGGAGCGAGCTGGGGTGGGACAAGTGGCTGTGGGCGTGCACCATCCTATCGTGCGTGGGAGTTCGGTTCCTGTCTCTCTCGACGCTTTGAAGGGCTCACCAGGCCGTGTCGCCAGGTCCCGTGCGTTCCCGTCGTCGCTCATCGACGGCGACAAGGACAACTCGACGCCGGTCCTCTTCCCCGGCATCGACATGCTCAACCACCGCCCGACCGCCAAGGTTACCTGGTCGTCTGATGTGCGCAGTGTGGCACCATCGGGTACGGACGGTGACGGCGGCGACAAGGGCAGCTTGACCATCGTGCTCGACGAGGATGTCGGGGCAGGTTCGTGTCATTCTGCTCGCGACATGTGATCAAGCGCTGACCCCACCGCACCCGCACAGGTGAGCAAGTCTTCAACACGTACGGCGCCAAGTCCAACGAGGAGCTCCTCCTCGGCTACGGCTTCGTCCTCTCCCCCAACCCCGCCGCCGTCTTTGCCCTCAAGCTTGCCCTCCCTCCCTCCTGCCCGCCTCTGCTCCTCTCCCTCCTCGACACCCTCTCCCTCTCCAACACGCGGCACTTTGTGCCCCCGAGCGGGACCCTCCCGCCCGCGCTCCTCGCGCAGATGCGCCTCGTCGTCGCACAGCCAGACGAGCTCGACGCGGTCGAGGCGCGGGCGGTCGACGCTGACGGGGCGCGCCCCAAGTGGGAGGACGTGGCGGGTTTTGTAAGCTGGGAGAACGAGCTCGACGTGCTGGATGCGCTCGAGGGGATGCTGCACAGCAAGCTCCGTGCGCTGCAGCAGGGCGCGGCGGCAGGCGGCGGCGCGGCGGCGGCGGACGGCGTACGACCAGAGGTGGCGCGCATGGTCGAGGTCTACCGCCAGGGTGCGTCTCTCTCTATCCATGCAGTGCAGTCCTTGCGGCTCGAGCGCTAACCACTCGGATGAGCAGGCCAGGTCGACATCCTCGAGGCGGCGATCCGGTACCGCGAGCGGCTCTTTGAGGAGACGGTCGCAAAAGCGGAGGAGGAAGGTGTGTCGCTCGCGTTTGAGGACGACGACATGGAGGACATTGAGGAGGAGGAGGAGGAAGACGAGGACGAAGGGGAGGAGGAAGATGGGGAGGAGAGCGAGGAGGAATAGAAACGCTGGCCGGTCCAGCTTTTGGTCGCGCTTTGTCGAGACTGCTCTCTGCAGCGTACACGTGAGATGATGAGGGCCCTGGCCATATGGAGCTGAAAGCGCGTTCGGAGCCGCGGGTCTCGCGAGGAAGCTTTCACTCTCCTCTTGCTCGCGACCCCCACCTGGAGGCCCCGCTCACCGCTGTACGATGACCAGCAACCCTCTCAAGCTCGGCCTCACAGTCTGCTGGATCGCCACGAGCGCTGTGCGGCTCCCGGCTTCTTGCGGCCCCACCTCCCTCGCGCTGACCTGGCCCCGCTCCTCGCAGCTCCAGTACGGCTTCCACATCGCAGCCCTCAACTCGTCCGCCTCGTCCATCATCTGCGACGCGTCGCGCGCCCCGACCGAGCGCCACGCCGCGCTCGGCCGCCCCTCGTGCGTCGACATGTCGGACGCGGCGTTCGGGACCGTCACGAGCGCGTATACGGTGGGAGGGCTCGTCGGGAGTCTCGGTGCGGGGGGCATGCTCGAGCGGTGGGGCAAAAAGGGGACGGCAGTGCGCAGTGCGGCGCTCGTCGTGCTGGTGCGCTGCCGGCGGCTTCTCTTCTCGCTGCTCTCGTGGTAGGTAGTGCGCTGACGAGCTGTCTCCTGGGTGCAGGGTGCCAGTGCAGTGTCGTTCGGGTCGTCGCTCCTCGTCCTCGTGCTTGGGCGCATCCTGATTGGCGTCTGTGAGTCCCGTCGGCGCCTGTCCGGCCCGCTCAGCGCGCTCACCTGCGCACCTCACGCAGCTTGCGGCATCGCCACCGTGCTTGTTCCTCTGTACCTGAGCAGCGTCGCACCCCCATCGATCGCTGGAGGTATCGGTGAGCCCCGCCATTCCGTCGTCGTCGGAGAGAAGTGACGCCCGGCGGCGCTGACCCTCCTCCCGCGACGTGCAGGCATCCTCACTCAGATCTCCATCAACGTCGGCATCTTTGCCGCACAAGGCTTCTCCAGTACGTGGTCGGTCCCGTCGTCGTCGCATCATGCGGTGCATTAGCTGACGTGCGCGTCCGGGCAGTCCCGCTGTCTACGCCTGGCACAGGCAATTGGCGCTTCGTCTCCCTCATTTCGATCGCGGTCGCGGCTGCCCAGGTGCGTGCAGACTCGGTGGTGACCCTGCTCGCTTGTCCGCCCTCCTGCTAAACGGACCATCCCGCAGATCCTGACGAGCCCGCTCGTGCCCGAGAGCCGAGCAAAGGACGCGTCTTCCGCTCGAGGATACGAAGAGATCGCAGACGAGGGGCGCACGCCTCTTGCAGCCGATGACGAAGGTGCGAGATCCATCCGTCCGTCCGTCGGGAGAAGCCGCCTGACCGGTGCCTTCGCGCAGCGCCGGCCCCTCGCCGCAAGGACGACGACCCGGACCAGTCGCTCAGCGTCTCGGAGATCCTGCGCTCACCTGACCCGGCAGTCCGCAAAGCTCTGTGGACGCTCGTGGCCGTCATGCTCTTCCAGCAGTTCTCGTGCGTGGCGCCCTCCCTCGACAAGGAGGCACTTGCTGACAATTTCTTCTTGCCGTGCCGCAGCGGGATCAACGCAGTGCGCTCCATCATGGCTGCTGGCCCCGCCGTTGACCAGGCTGACCACCTCCGCACGAGCAGGTCATGTACTACAGCACAAAGTGCGATTCCAATCACGGCTACCTCCGCTTCCCTTGCTAATGCTGTCCCTCTCACGCAGGATCCTCACGGCGGTCAACCCAGGCAGCGCCAAGATGGTGTCGCTCTACGTCACTCTCGGTGCGCTGCGCCCCGTCCTGTACCGTTCGCTGCGCCATGCTGAGAGGCTGGTCCGCTCGCCGCACAGTCAACCTCGTCATGACCTTCCCAGCCGTCTCCCTCATCGATGTGCGCAATCTCTCCTCTTTCCAGGTCTGATGTGACCTGACAGCGGGTGACCCCCCCGCAGCGCCTCGGCCGCCGCACCCTCCTGCTCTTCTCCCTCGCCTCAATGTCTGCCTCGACAGCAGTCCTCGGCTGGGCCATCAACACGGACCACTTCACCCTCGCGTCTGCGGGCATCATTGCCTTTGTCGTGAGCTTTGCGCTCGGACTCGGACCTGTGCCGTTTGTCCTCGTCGGCGAGCTGCCGCCCAAGCAGGTGCGTTCGACTGCTCGCGGGCTGCACCCTCTGTCTGTATCGTGGACTGCGACCTGACCCTGTTTTCCACAGGCCAGCTCGGCGACCGCCTCCATCGCTGTCGCCGTCAACTGGCTCTCGAACCTCGTCGTCGGCGTCGGCTTCCTGCCCCTGCGCGACTGGCTCGCCGGCCCGAGCGGAGACAGGAGCGGGAGTGTCTTCTGGGTCTTTACAGCGCTCACTGCGCTGGGTGTTGTCGTCGTTGGGCGGCTCGTGCGGTAATGCAGAGTCCTGGTGCTGTGCTGTCTGTGCGTCCGATGCCGGCATCCTGCCCGGCGACCCGCGTGGGCGCGCACCGTCTGCATGTGGGCAAGGCGCGCTCTTTTCCGCTTGTCGGACTCGCGGAAAGTGTCTGAGCAGCGCCTTGCAGGGTCAGCCGCTGTGCATCGTGGTTTGAAGGAGGCGAAGACCCGCCCCTTGCCTGTGTTCGGTCGCCTCTCGGCCGTCTGTTCAGCGCCCGATCGCGTCCCTTAGCGTGGTGCTTCTTTAAGCGTGTTCTTTAGCTCGCGGGAGAAGGTTCCCAATTCGCAACCCTGCAGATCCTCGAGCAACGGGCCCTTCGCACGGGCCGCCCGGGCGTTGCGCCTGAGGCCTCAGACCTGCCTGCTCCGCTCGTGCATGTAACAAGACGACCGACGACGCTGGGACTCTCGGGCGACGGGGACGCCCATTGCACAGCGTTCGCAGCGCTCAGCGAACGCATGCAGGAAGCTTCTTTGTCGCTCGGTCTGCCACGTGGGCTCGAGTGGAGTTATGAAAGAGCGCGCGGGGTGCTGCTGGGGTACGTAGTGGCCAAAGCGCGTGCATGCAGACACGGGAGAGTCGCGCAGCAGCAAAGAGGCGCTGAGCTCACTTGGTCAAAGGGCCTTCGGGCCTCGAGCCTGCCTGAGAGGGAGCGAGACGAGCCACCAACCCCTGCGAAGCTGATTCAGGGCGGTTCGAACGAGGGCGGCGACGTCGACCACGACGTCGAGGGACGATTTGTCCGAGCAAGGTGCGGAGCTCCGCGAGATTACGAACGAGACTGGGCTGCGTCGCATGCCTCGTTCGCAGCAGGCGTGGCCTGAGCCCGCAACTCAGCGTCTCGCACTCGCACCCACAATGAGTGCACCAGCTGTGCATCAGCCTGCACCGCCGTCCAACATGGCCCTCCCCGGCTCACCAGCGCCGTCGAATGGTCGCGCGAGGTGAGTCTCCGTCCGTCCCGCTCGGCACTCTCTCCCGTCAATGCACTGCGCCCTCGCACTGTGCCTCTCTCTCCACTGGATGGACCTGCAGTGCCACGCCAGGGACTCGTCCAAGTCGCTGATCACTCGCCAAACCCCGCTGCCCTCAACAGCCCCAGCCTGTACCACCTCGACGTTCGGCAGTGCGTGCCCCACCTCTTTCAACTCTCACCAGACTTGCCCAGGCTGATGTTGTCCTCTCGTTGACAGGCAGCCTCGCCAAGCACGCATGGCTGGCTCGGGCGAGAAGGCAGACCGGCGACCGATCGACCCGCCGCCCATCATCCGCCTACGCACCCGGCGCCCCTCGGCGCGCAAGAAGCCCGCCCACCTGCTCACCGACGACGACCTCGCGACGCCGACCCTGACGCACACACTCTTCATGTTTGCGTCGCTCGTCGAGGAAGACAGCGAGGAGGAGATGTTTGAGGTGCACGGGTCCAAGAGCGCCCTCGTCGCCGGGAGCGTCGTCTCGAGCCTGTTCCACCTGCGCGACCAGAGCTGCTTCGTCTTTCCCGACATGAGTGTCCGCATGGAGGGTCGCTGGCGGTTCAAGATGAGCCTGTACGAGGTCAGCGAGTGCGTCGGGCCTTGCGCCTCTTCCGCAGCTCAGCCCTCGCTCGACGAGCCTGACCCTGTGTGCTTGCGTCCCGCAGAGAGGGCGTCGAGTTCCGCACGTCGATCCTCACCGACGTCTTCCAAGTCTACTCGAGCAAGCGCTTCCCCGGCATGGGCAGTGCGTCCTCGGCGCACGCTCCCGCTCCCGGTCGGAGTTTCCGCTCACCCCGCTTCCTCGTTCGCAGAGTCGACCGAGCTTTCCAAGTCGTTTGCTCAGCAGGGTCTCAAGCTGCGCATTCGCCGTCCCGGAACCAAGTGCGTCGTCCCTGACGCTTAGCAAACCGGGTCGCTCGCTAATTACCTTCGGTCGGACAGGGACGACGAGACCGAGGACGCCGCAGCCCCAGCGCCCAAGTCAGCGCCGAAGAAGCGCACTAGCCGGCGTCCCAGTGACGAACAGTCGTTCGCTGCGCCGCCCGCTCCTCGACGGCCGTCTGCGCCCGTCGCTTCGACCTCTCAGACCGTCAGGCTCCCGCCGCAACGACCCTGGGCGTCGTGGGACGCAGCAACGGGCCCTTCGGCCGCCCTCTCGGCACGTCAACCGCAACCAGCCTATCAAGGGCGCGCAGTGTCGTACGGCGCGGGTGTCCCCCTGCGACCGCCCGTCTTCGAGGACCCGTCAGCGGCATACGCGTCGGCTCCCTCTTTGAGCGGCCCGCACCGTTCCGTCTCGGGGTCGTACCGCGCACAGGCGCATCCCTACGGCGTGCCACCTCCACCGCCGGGCCCTCCTCCGCACGCCGCCTACCCATACCCTCACCCTCACCCTCACCCTCACCGTGCGCATGCCTTCCCGCACCACTCTCTCCCGCCCTCTCCGCACGCCTTCCCGCCCACGCATGCCCCGCCACCGCCACCGCCGCCGTCGCACGCCCGAGCGCCCCAGTCGCACTCACCGCCGCCCATCCTGGCTCCCATTCGGCACCTCGCGCCGCCTTCGACCTCGTCCGCGCCCTCGAACGCTGCGTCCCCCGGCGCCGCATCCGGGACAGAGTCGTCCCGCTCTGCGTCGGCGGCATCCACCTCTGGCACGTCCGTCTCGGCGCACCCGCACGGGCACGGGCAGCACGCGGCGCTTGGGCGGCGCCTTTCCCCGCCCGAGCTGCACACCACGAGCGTCGGCGTCGGCGGCGCCGGCGGCGCACGGCCGCACACACAGGCGGCCGAGTCGTCGCTGCGCTCGACAGACGCGCACGACGAGGGGGAGCGGCCGCCCGCGCCGACGAGGGCGGGGAGCTCGCTCGCGATGCTGCTCGGCGAGGGGCGGGACGCCAAGGAGCTAGAGGGAGGGGACGGAGAGGTCATGTTTCACTGAGGGACTGCGGGGGGCGCGGGTCTTGCGTGGATTGGCGTCCTGCTGGCGGGACGGCCGCCCGGCGGGCCTCTGGGAGGGTGAGGCGGAGGCGACGGCCAGCCGGCGCAGGACGCCTTCGCTGGTCTATTTATTCGGAGGCATCTCATTCATACGCAGTGCATTTGCATGGGCCCTCTTTCATCACTCGGAGACGAGACGACGAGACTGTGCGATGCGCCTTTGACCGGATCCAGGGAGCGAGCGACGGCTAAGCCTCGTGTCGCCGGCAACGCATGCTCCGTCCCACGTGTGTCTAGACTGTGCTCTACAAAAGGGGGCAATCCGTCAAGCTCTGGCGCAAGGCGCTCTGCTGTGCCTTCCCCCCCCCCCGTCGCTGCCTCTCCGAGTCGGCGAAATCCGGCTGCCATCGCTAGGCTCTCGCTCGTCCACGTCGCTCCCTGGCCATGCCCCTGCCGCAGGGCGTGCCCACGTCTCCAGCCCAGCTGTGTCTGCTCTCGTCTCTCCCACCCGCACACTCCACCCAGCCCCCACGCGTCCGCCTCGTCGGCCGGTGCGTCTCAATCCTCACGCCCTCGCTCCCACAAGCCGCTGACCCGCTCAGGAGCAAAGCGCAGCGTCATCGCCTACGACCCTGAGCACGCCCTCGCCCTACTCGCCGACGGGCCGCACGGCGTCGTCGTCGACTTGTCGCTCGTGCTCTTCCACCAGGGCCCGGCCGCGCCGAGGCCGAAGGACCGGCTGATGCTCACGGGGGAGCTCGTCCTGCGCGAGGTGTGTGCTGCAAGCTCACACTCTTCCCTCCCCCGGACTTTACGCAGCTAACCCTCGGAGGGACTCTCCCCGCGCAGGCCCCGCTCCCGCTTCCAGAGGTCGACTCGTCCCTCCCGCCTACCTCGACCACCTCGCCCGAGGTCGATCCGCGCGTCGTGCTCGTCGCTGAGCGGTCGCAGCAGTGTGAGGAGCTCGACATGGAGCGGTGGAGGGAGGCTGTCAGGGCCGTGAGGGAGCACGGTGCCCTGGCGCGCGGCGACTAGGCAGAGGAGGACACAAGAGGCATCGCTACCCTCCCTCCGTCGGTCGGTCTGACGTCCGGAACAGCGGGCGACAGGCTGGGCTGCGTCGAGAGGCGCCCCCTCTAGTCTACAAGGGCGTCTTCTCCCGAACGGCGGCCCCCACACCGACCCCTCTTCACTCCGTCCAGCCCCTCTTCGTCACCTCATCCCTCAGCGCCTTGATCGCTCCCGGCCCCGCCTTGCAGCACCCGCCGGCGACGACGCCCTCCCACTGTCCACTCTCGAGCGCGTCCCCAACCGCATCGGCCACGAGCTCGGCCCACGCGCCGTCCGTCAGCCCCGCCGGGTGCGTCCACGAGCGCGTGCGCACGTCGTACACGGCGCCGCCATCCGGGTACAGCACGAGCCACGGCTTGGCCGCCGGGGCTTGCTCGGCGACGGCGCGCCCGAGGGCCCGGACGACCCCGCGCGCGGCGAGGGGCGAGGTGCAGTTGAACCCGAGGCCGGCGGGGAGGGCGTACCCTTGCTCCGGGGCGAGGAGCGCCTCGACCAGGGGCGGGAGCTGCGCGTCGAGGCGGGGCCCGAGGTGCGCGAGCGCCGCATCGGGGAAGCGCACCTCTGTGGCGTCGCCCGCGGGGTCGGCGCGCGGGAACACGAGCGAGATGTAGAAGGGGAGCTGAGGGCGCGAGGGGTACAGTCGGGAGAAGGTGGCGACTGCGCGGCGGATCGCGCGCACCTCTGCGAGGGAGGGGACCGTCTCGAAGGCGACGAGGCCGACGGGCTGGGCACCCTCTGCGCTCGGGGACGTGAAGTGTTCCAACCGCTGGAGGTGCCACGCCGCGAGGTGCGCCTCGACGTCGCTCACGCCGTCGTCTCCGGCGCGGACGGCATCGAGCGGCAAGGGGACGGCGTCGAGCGCCGCGGCGCCGCTCGCGGGGCGGGCATCGGGTGCGGCGCTCGCGGCGGGTCCGAAGGGCGGAGGGTACGCGCCCGTGTACTCTTGCCCCGGCTGGAGCGCCGAGCCGTACGGGCCCAGCGAGAGGGCGACTTGCGGCTTGGGGCCGGAGGACGACGACGACGAGGCGGCGGAGGAGGAGGAGGCGGAGGCGCACGAGCCGCACGCGACGGGCAGGGCGGACGTCATGGTGTCGAGGGCGGTCGAGAGCTCGTCTGCTGTCGGGGCGCGCGACGCGGGGAGGAAGAGGGGCAGCGAGGATTGGTAGCTGCGCGGGCGCGCGGGAATGGCCTCGTCAGGTCAGTTGGTTCCGGGGATGGGGAGAGAGAGAGACAGAGGGCTCACGTGCACGTCTCGACAATGTCGGCGCCGGCGTCGAGCCAAGTGCGGTGCAGCTTGTCGAGCTGGGCGCGGCCTCGCTCCGAGGCGAGCAGCTCGGAGCTCCACAGGGCAGAGTCGAGTGCGAGCTCGAAGGGAGGGGCCTGGAGCGTCGTGCCCATGCCGCCGTCTGCGTGCGCGGGTGCAAGCCGTGCAGGGTCAGAGCGCTGCGACTCTGGATCTGGGTGCGACGACTCGGAGGACTCAGGGAGAAAGACGCACCAAGGATGACGACGCGGCGGTTGGGCGGGAAGAGGCCTGCAAGCGACGACGTGTTGGACGACATGGGGACAGCTGAACGAGGCCTTGAGCAGGTCGGCAAGCGTGACAGGCGGGGAGCAAGGAGCGAGGGACCGCGGCCGAGGCGATCGGAGCTCGGCCGGCAGCCAGCGCCTCTCCCCAGGGCCCCACAGGCTGCGCTGCGCTGTCGGTCGTACGCCATGGCACCTCGCCGTGCCCGCTGAAGCCACCGCCCGACAGCCCGCCACTCCTGCTCTGAGCCCGCCAGAGCGACCCACGACGCGTGCGCTCGTTTATTGCTGGTCAACGCGCGCGACTGTGCACAGCCCGTACGTGACAAGGGATGGCACACGGTGCGCACACTTGGGACTCAACGTTCACACGAGTCGAGCTGACTGGCCGCACTCTTGCAGGCTCCGTCACGCCGCCGGCGGCATCGCCGACTCCGTGCGAGCATGGCGCCAGCTCCTTCCCCTCGTCGACGCGCCAGCACCTCCTAAACCGTCTCACGCTTCGCCAACGAACTCCTCTGAGTGACACGACGACGCGGGCAAGCCGCAGAGGGCTGACGCAGGGGGACGGGCCCAGCCCACGACGCGTCGCACTCCTCGAAGGAATCCGCTCGCGCGCTCGACGACAATGGAGGACTGTCGCGCTGCTCGTCGCTGTCTGCGCAACGATGACTTACCTCTGTGTGCGCGAGCCGCCGAGACCGCCGCTTGTCATCCGTACGTCGCGCGCGCTCACCTCTCGCTCGATGGCCTTCTCAGCTGACGCTCGCACCTCCTCAGCGAAACGCCCGTACGCCCTGCACCAGTACCGACACTTCGACGACGCCCTCCCGATGGACTTGCAGCCGTCGACCCGTGTCCTGCACATCACCAAGGAGTTTGGGCCGGCGACGATGGGCGGCCTGGGCGTCATGCTCACGGCGCTGTCGGTCGCCCAGTCCAACTCGCCGTACCTCTCAATCTCGGTCGCCCTGCCGCATTACTCGTACTTGCGCGAGCAGTACCCGGCACACGAGGTCGTCCCGTTTGCCAATCTCTCGATCCCCTTCACGCCCAAACCCTCGACGCGGCGCAGCCGACCCATCCACTGCCCCGTTTCGCTCCTGCGGTGGCAGTACACGCCCGCGTCCGACTTTCTCGACCCGGGTGCCGTACCTCGACGAGTGCCGCAACGCTCGATCGACGTCTACCTGATCGGCCCGGGCGAGGAGCGGCCCTTCTCGGCGGCGTTCCGAGCCAAGGACCCGGGCGATATCTACTCGGCGTACAAGCCGCTCAAGCAGGAGTGGAAGGACCTCTACTTTGCCAGCGCTGCGGCCGAGCTCGTGCGCTACCTAGGCGCCGGCGGAGACCCGGGCATGGGTCTCGCCGACGGCGGCAGCGGCGACGGTGTGGGTGGGGCGAGTGCTGCGGACCCGACGTCTTTCGCCAGGAGGCCGGTCGACGTCGTCCACCTTCACGGCGCGACAAACGCCGTGGTCGCGCACTTTCTGCGCGAGCGCGAGAGGGACGAGCGCCGGCCGCCGGACCTCGCAGGTCGCGCTCCCGCGATCGTCTACACGCTGCACGACTCGCTCGACGAGGTCGAGTACTCCAACCTGGCGGCCAACGTCGCGCACTTTGTCACCCCGAGCAATGTGACACCGGGCGACGACCTGGCCTCGCTCCGCCCGTACATCTACCGCAGCGGGACACAGCTCTTCACCTCTGCGCTCGGGATCGACCTCGCCGACATGACGACGTTCGTGTCGCGCTCGATCGCAGCCGACATTGTCTCGGGCAAGTTCCGCTTCCACCTCGAGGACCTCGTCATGCCGTCCATCTCGGCGCGGGCAGGGCGCGGCGAGTTTGTCGGCGTCACGAACGGCCTCGACTTTACCGAGCGGTCGCGCAACCCGTTCACGCACGACAAGCTCGTCGCGCAGGGCCTCGCGTTCCCGCGCGTCGGCCAGGACGTGCTCGACCCGTCGACGTACGGCGTCTCGTTTGCGGCCGCCAAGGACCGCGCGCGCGCCTTCGTCGTGCAGCACCTGCCGCACCTGTTCTCGCCCGACGACGTCGGACGCCCCTGGTTCCTCTTCATCGGGCGCTACCAGTACAACAAGGGGTGCCAGCTGTTCTCGTCGCTCCTCGAGGTGCTGTCCTCTCCCGCCATCGACGGCCGCCTCATCCTCCTCGGCGCGCGCAACAACTACCCGTTCGACGAGCTCACCCGCCTTGTCAAGCGCTTCCCGCGCAACATCGTCCTCGTTGACGATCGCTCGCCCTCGACCTCGACGGTCCAAGCCGAGTGGGGCGCGCACCTCCGCCTCGCGAGCGACATCGCGTACGTCCCGAGCCTCAGCGAGGCATTCGGCCTCGTCGCCGCCGAGGCCCTCCTCTTCGGCATGCCCGTCCTGAGCACCGGCGTCGGCGGTCTGCGCGAGTTCCTCGTCCCTCCTCCCGACCCACGCGCGAACTCCTACCTCTTCGACCTCTTCCCGCGCCTTCGCGGGTCGTCGTCGACGACGTCGAGCGCGCAGGGCGCCGAGGAAGACTGGTCCCAGGCGGCACACGACGTCAGGCCGGACGAGGCGCGCCTCGCGCACGCGAGGGCGGAGCTGCGCCGCGCGGCTGAGCACGCGCTGCGGGACTGGCGGGCGCGGCGTGACGGCCCCGCGCACGAACGCGAGCGATACACGCGCCGTCTGGTCGCTGACGCGCTCGCTTTGACGTGGGACCGCGAGGACGGCCCTGTTGACGAGGTGCGCCTGCTCTGTCCCCTTCTCGCTGTCTGTGCGCCTTCGGTGCTGACGGGATCGAGTCCTGCACGCGTTACAGTACCTCCGTGTCTATTCTGAGGCCCTCAGGCTGCGTCGTCGGCGTCTCCGCCTTGCATCCGACGCGGGCCCACCCGTCCTCGCTGGCTCGGCCTCGTCCTCGAGCTCGTCGGAACGAGACGACGCCCCCGGCGCGCGGATCAATGTCGAGCCGGGTCGTACAAATCTGCTCCCGCGGGCAGCCGAGGGGCGCGAGGGCTTGCCCGAAGGCGAGGCTGAGGCCAGGGCGGGCGTCGGGCTCCGGGCAGAGGTGGACGGCGTCGCTCTGGCCGTGCGCGGATTTGCGCGCGCGGCTGAACGGGCGCACTCAGGAGGGGTCCTTCCGATCGTCAAGGTGTGGAGCGAAGAGGCCGAGGGCCAAGTCATGAAGGCAGAGGCAGAGGCAGCTGTTGCGCGGAGGGCGAAACGGCAGGGTAAGAAGCGCGGCGCTCGGGCGGGCAAGATCAGCAAAGGCCCGGGGGCAGCGCCGCTGTCGCGGGGTGCCAGAGAGGACCGTCAACGACGACGGGCCTTGTAGGTAGACTGTCTATGAGCGCTCTTTCGCACTGCCAATGTCAGTACATACAGAAGTGCGCGCCTCGGAGCACACAGCTTACGCGGATCCGGAAGCGCGGAGTCGCTGACTCCGCGGCGCGCGCGCGTCCGAGGCGCCGCGCCGCCCGAAGCTGCCTCCGCCGCATCCCCGCGCCCCGTCCGGCGTGGGTCGTGACGGAGCTTTGCGGCTGGGAACCAGGCTTGGTTCAGCAACCTCACAACGAAGCTGTCGTCCACCTTCACCCGACAAGAACCTGGCAGCTGCAGCAGCTCGCACGGCCCTCGTCAATAGCCGGCTGTCGAGCGTGATCAACAAGCGCGTGCCTCGCTTCGGAGACTCGCTCCCTCAGCCCAAATCGCAACCTCGGACTCGAACCACCCCAAGCTCTCTCAGATCTCTCCCCTCCCTCTCACTCTCGTCCACCAACACCTAGGCATCCCTAGATCGGATGCCACTGTGCAGCTGGCTGCCGGACGTGCCGGCCAACGCACGCGCAGGGATCGTCCTCCTCAAACGGCCATGCACCTTCGTCGTTGCCCTCGTTCTCGGGGCTGTCGGCGCCCTCACGGCTCTCTTCTGCGCCGTCACCAAGTTCCACCCGCCGGCTTGCCCCTGCGAGGAGACCCCCCGAACCCGTCCTCGACCGACACCGCTGCGTCCGGCCTCCGCCGAGCCGCCACAGACGACGCTCGAGTCGCTGCACTCGCTCGTGACGGCCCCCTTCCGCCCCGCGACCCGACGACCGCCGCCGGCACGCCGTCACTCGGGGCGCAAGCATGGTGACTACCCGGTGCACGAGCTCGACGGCGTGCTCGAGGCGCGCGAGGAGGAGGAAGAGGAGGCCGAGGCAGCGACGGAGGCACGAGGACGCGACGGGCGGTCATCGCCGGTGCGCGAGGGATCAGACGACACGTCGAGCGAGGCCGACACGCTCGTCGACGCTGATGCGGCCGAGGCGATGGAGGCGCGGGCCAAGGCCGGCAAAGCCAAGGGGGTGAAGGCCGGCCTCGTCGTCCTCACGCACGGTTTGCGCTGGATGACACCGCACGCGCTGGCGCATGGATACGGGCACGGGCACGAGCATGCGCACGCCAAGAAGGGCGAGGCTGGCGTGGTCGCGTCGCCCGTCACCTACGACCACAGCGAGTCGCTGCCGTCGCCGCCGTCGACCGAGATCCCCACAACCGCCGCCGTCTCTTCGGCGTCGCGCAAGGGCCCGTGTCCCATCAAGGCCTTGCGACACCGGGCCGCCACCTGTTCGCACCCGCCTCGTTCGCCGTCGGCCGCGCCCGCTCTGCCCGCGCGCCGAGTCGCCAGCGACGGGCGCGACTACTTCTCGCATGCCTCTGGCCCGTCGTCTTCGTCGGGCGACACGACGCCCTCGATGCCCGATCTGCACGTGGTGCCGACACCGGCAGACGTGCACGCGCACCTCAGCGCGCCCAAGACGCGCAAGCGCGCGAGCACCTCCCTCTTCTTCCGCTCGCTCTCGCCCCGGTCCCGCTCGCCGGCCACGACCCCCGAGGGGACCCCGCCTCCTTCGCCTCGCCTCAGCCCTACCGAACACTCGACGTCCTTCCAACCTGGCCCTCGACTCGGTGTGCACCGCGCCTCGAGTCTCGACGCCGCGCCAGTCTCTGTCTCGGGTAACAGGCGGCGCACGCGCTCGCCTGCCCCGCAGCGTCCTCCGCTCGTCGCCAGCAAGCCATCGTCAAACGCCGAGATCGACATGCGCGGCTCGAGCGGCCTCGCGTTGAGCGACGTCCTGCCGCAGAGCTTCCGGGCTTAGAGGTGCGCCCGCTTTCTCTCCCCTCGCTTTCTCTGAGGGGCTCGCATTGACTGTGGCTCTCTCCGCTTGCACAGACTTGTCTCTCTCCTTCCTTCCCTCGCCTCAAGATGTCCGCCTTTGCACTGTTGTCCCTTCATCCCTCCGCATCACCACCCTTCGCCTTTCTCTCTTCACTGTCGTTCAATCCTCCCATTTTGCGCCGTTGCGCCCCTGATCTCTCGTTTGAGTAGTACCAAGAACCGTGTCAGCATAGACATCTCCCTTCGCCCTCGATGGTCCGACGGAGGCCTGGCCAGCGAGAGATCGAAGCTTGTTCGCTGGTGATTTTGCTCGTCCGGCACTGCGCACGGGCGCCACCTTGGCTGCTCGTTGGCTCTCGACACCTGGCGTTCTCCTGTTGCAACCCGTTCGCGTCCTCAGGTGGAGCGCGTCCCGCTGCTGGTCCGCGCTTATGGCAACGGCGATCGCACTCGAGAAGCTGACCGAGGATCCGCTCATGTCATCCTCCTGGGCCTCCGCCGTTCCTCCGCCTTCCCGGCTTGTCCGACGGCAGCTGCGATGTGTGAGCGAGCGATCGACGCCATTATGGGCCGGCGCTCGGACAAGCTCAGTCAGGCCTTGGTAACGCTTTCACGGTCAGCTCGCTCCACTTGCGTGAGCCTCCACCTGGGCCCAGCCGGCGTTTTCTCTCGCCTCTGCCGTCCCTTGCTCTTGCTCTTCGTTCTCTGTGTCCCACTCTCCTCCGCCTCCAGAGCCTCCAACGCCCCATCCGCGCCCGTCCGCCATGCTCGACCTCGTTCGCGACTCGACCTTTGGCCAGATCGTCAACTGGGCGTCGAATGGTCGCCTCCTGCCCTATCCCGACCAGCGCAGCGACTACGTGATCCCGGACAAGTACCTGCCCCGGCACTCAACCGCGCCCGGCGCCGCCGCCGACTCGCCCTTGCCGCGCACCGTCTCGCAGGCGCCGACGCTGGCGAGCGGTGCCGTCACGCTCGTCGACGCGCCAGGCGTCTGCCAGGAGCACAAGAAGGTCGGCAGTGAGGCGGGAGACGTCGAGAAGCAGCTGCAAGACGTCGAAGCTCCGCCTGCGCTGCCGCCGTCGGTGCGGTACCCGTGGCTCGTCGACTGGGAGGAGAACGACCCCGACCGCCCTCTGTGCGTCTTCTCTCCCGTCGGGTCGTGCCTCGAGACCGAGACGAGCGCGCTCAGGCGGTACGCAGAAGCGAGGACTGTGACTGACTGTGCTTCTCGCTCGCGCTCTCGCAGGAACTGGTCGCCTCGCAAGCGCCTGTTTGTCGCGTCGCTCGTCATGCTCCTCACCTTCTCCGTCTATGTTGGCAGCGCAATCTACACGCCCTCGATCCCGGGCATCATGGAGGAATTCGGCATCGGCCAGGTTGGCGCGACGAGCGGCCTCACCCTCTTCGTTGCCGCGTACGGCGTCGGTCCGATGCTCCTGTCGCCGATGCAAGAGATCCCTCGGTGGGGTCGCACCCCCGTCTACATCATCGGCCTCGCCCTGTTCGTCATCTTCCAGATCCCTCAGGTCCTCGCCAAGAACGTCGCCACCGTCCTCGTCTTCCGCTTCTTGTCGGGCTTCGTAGGCTCGCCCGCCCTCGCGACGGGTGGTGCGAGCATGGCCGACATTTACCCGCCTCGGCAGCTCGCATATGCCGTCGGCGCATGGTGTGCGTGCCTCGCTCTCTTCAGCCCTTCTTGTCCTTTGCTCGCGCGTTCGGCTGACCCCTTCCTTCACCCCTCCCTTCTTGCAGCCATTGGCGCCGTCTGCGGACCCATTGCCGGCCCCGTCATCGGCGGCTTTGCGGCCGAAGGCGAGAACTGGCGCTGGCCGCTTCTGGAGCTCCTCTGGATCTCCGGTTTCGCCTTCGTCGCCCTCTTCTTTTTCCTGCCCGAGACGATGGAGTCGACCGTCCTCGTGCGCCGCGCCGAGCGCCTGCGCAAGTTGACGGGCAACCCCTTGCTCAAGGCGCCGGCCGAGGTCGACCAGGGCGACGACGACAGGCTCGGCAAGCTGCTCAAGGAGACGATCAGCCGCGCGTTCCGCCTTGCACTCGAGCCGTCGTTGGCAGTCGCACATGGGTATGTCGCCTGTCTTGCCGCCTCGCAGGTGTCGGACCCGCACTGACCCTCCTCTTCCGTTTCTCCCTCTCCTCCCCCTCGACTCGCTCCTCCCGCCGCAGCTACATCGCCCTCGTCTACGCCATCTTCTACCTGTGGTTCGAGAGCTTCAGCCTCACGTTCAACGAGATCCACCACTTCAGCCTTGGCATCGGGGGCCTGCCGTACCTCGCCTTTGTCGTCTCCGCCGCAATCACGGTCCGTCGCACCCCTTCCGCCCTGGCCTGGGCTCCCGAGTCTCGGAGCTGACGCATTCGTCCCACAGTTCACCTTCTACGTGCTTTACCAGAAGTACCACATGAACCCGCGCGCGGACCGCGACCCGAACCTCCAGCCCGAGGCGCGCCTCGAAATCGCGCTCTACGCCGCGCCCTTCATCCCCGCCTCGCTGCTGCTCTTTGGCTGGTCTGCACGCGAGAGTGTGCACTGGTGCGTCCCGCCGCACTTGACTTCAAAGCGTACCGCAGCCTGACTGACCCCTTTGCCGGCGCCCGCCCTCCTTTCCCTCCTGCTGCAGGATTGTGCCGGTCATCGGCGCAGGCCTTTACCTCCCCGGTATATTCCTGGCGTTCCAGGGCATCATGGTCTACGTCTCGATGAGGTGAGCGTCCGTTCGGTCGCGTCAAGCGTCGGAACACCCCGACTGACTCCCTCCCGCCTCGTCCTTGCTCCCTTCTCTTCCACCTTCCTGTCTCTCCCTCCTTCCTATGTCTCGTCCACCACTCAACAGCTACCCGCGCTACGCGGCGTCGATCCTCGCCGGCAACGACCTGTTCCGCTCGACGTTCGCCTCGGTCTTCCCCTTGTTTGGGACGAAGTACTTCAACGCGCTCACCATCGGCGGCGGCTCGACGCTCCTCGCGGGCATCTCAATCCTCATGATGCCCCTACTCTATGTGCGTTGCGCCTTTCTCGCTAGACCGCGCAGCAACGAGACTGACCCTTCGTCCCTTTTCCTCCTTCTCCTCCTCCACCGCAGCTGATCATGAAGTACGGGCCCGTTCTCCGCGCACGCTCCAGCTTTGCGCAGGGGTGAGAGGAGCACGGTCAGAGAAGACCTGCGTCCCTCACGCCTGGGCCCCCCAGCTCTCGGCACCCTCCCTCGTACTCGCGCACTCCCTCCTCCGCCCTCTGACCGTTCTTCCGCCTCCTCTCCTGTCGTAATACTAGACGAGACTGCTGCTAGACCTGCATTTCTACGTGATCACGCTCTTCGAGAACACGGGCGAGCCGCTTGAGCATCTCGTGGGCTGCGCGAGAGAGCTCGGCTTGGCCGCCGTGACCGTCCTTCTCGGCGAAAGAGCCCGTGAATCTCAACCCCTCTGCCGCTGCCGTTCTACCTGTTGGGTCAGACGAACAGTGCGCGCTCCGAGTCGCGAAGAGCTCGGAGTGAGCCAGAGTTACCTTGTCACGGCTGCACAGCGGTAGCAGTGGGCGTTCACACGGCCAGCAGGGCGTGCTGATGTCTAGAAGGGAAAGTTCGTGACCCGAGAGCGCGTGGGAACGCAGCGCCTGCGCAGGCGCGCGGAGGACGGGAATCGGGATGGAACTTCCAGCCGAGAGGCGCTCGGACCCCCTCCGAGTCTCGGTGGAGTATCGAGCACGAGCGCCCCCTGCCACCTCTGCCAGGTGTTGCTGACACGTGCAGCTGCTCGAAACGCGGCAGACGGAGATTCAGGGCTGTTCAACCGCAGCGAGGCGCCGGCTTGGTCCAGGTGCGAGCCTGCTTGCTCTCGGCTTGTGAACGCGGTCAGCAGTGCGGCTGTTTCGCGCCGCCTACAGATGGGTCCCAGCGCGTGCAAGAAAACAAAAAAGGGAACGACGCTTTCGAGCCACACAAAAAGAAACGACCGAGGACGGGATCGAACCGTCGACCACCCGCTACCACATAGGAGGCGGGCATTCTAACCGCTGAACTACACGGCCTGTTTGATGAATGCTGCGGTGCTTGTTACCTAACACATTCACGACTTTTTTGCCCGCGAGCACGCCTGCTCGTCTCGACATTCACCCCGCGATCCCCCTGCCAAAGCTTTCGGAGCGAGCGGCCTGGCCACCTGCAGCGCCCGCTGAGCCTCCCCGAAACAGCGCATCGGGGTCAGCACATCACTCGATCGCGTGCGGCCCTCAGGCGCTCGGGCCTCTTACCTCGGTTGTGCCCCACCACTCCGCTCGCGTTCCGATGACGGCTTCCTCGAGAGCCCGCGGGCAACGCTACAGCCTCCATCAACCCACCTCGAGCCGCCGTAACCCGCCGCCCGCCGGGCTGTTCGCCCCTCCAGGCTTTCGGTCTCCCACTCCCAGTCTCTTTCTCCTCGGTAGCGGTCAGATGCAGGTGGCGAGACTTACCAGACCGCGCATGAGCGACCGGCACTTCTCCTCTGTGTTAGACAACAACGCTCCTGGTCGGGTGTCTTGACGGATGCCGAGGGAGGGGCGCGAGCGCCGCACGGGGGGGGGGAGCGTGGAGGGGGACGAGGGCTGGCTTTCCACGCCCGGGCCCTCAAGCTCCAGCAGTGCACGGGGAGGTGCGCACAAGCTGACGCATCTGTAACGCCTGCAGCCAGATCGGCGCAGCTCTTCGACGTCGCTTGTTCTCGGCGACCCTCGCCTCGAAGCACCCCCTTTGCACCTGCAACACGGACGGGCGAGCACCCTTCCGCTTGCCCTCGGGCTCTCCTCTCCCTAGCCTCAAAACGAGGGCCGCGATGCTCGGACACTTGCGTGCTTCGATGGGACGATCAGCGCGAGCGACCCGGCTGCGCGCTCAGCGACCCTCTGAGGCAGCTTCGACCTTCTTTGCCTGGCTAACCCAACGCGATCACAGCGCAGGCGTGTCGCGCGATCGACGCCTCTGCTTTGCACGCGTATGCAGGACATCCCCCGCCTCGACCTCCCGCTTCCTGCGACCGTGGAGCGCTCCACGCTGCGATGCTTCGCAGATGTTTCTCTCGTCAGTGGGCAATACTAGCGTACGTCTGCTCTTGTGTGGACGCGAGGAGAGCCCGAGGCTTTCCAGGCTCGCGGGCATGTCCCTTGGGGGTCAAAGCGGACCTCTCACGCCTCTTCGCACGGGCCCTTTCTGGCGCATCTGCGGGGCAACACAGGCGCTCTCCTCCTTGTGGCTGCACCGCCGCGAAGTGTGCCTGCATCTCTGTGGTTCTGAGTGGACAAGACAACAGCAGCAGAGAAGCCCGAGCCGCGCAGGAGAGCAGGGATGGCAGCTTCGAGCGTGCCGCGCAGACAGGACGAGCTCTGCTCAACGTGCGCCAGACACCACGCTGATGAAGGACGCTGCTCACGAGGAGACAAGGAAACGGGCAGAACGCGGGCGACAAGCAAGGCGCCATCTTTTGTCTCACGGTCCCGACGACGAAAGACAGAATCGAACGGGAAGAAGGCATGCATTGCGAAGCAACGGACAGCTACCATGGACACGAGAGAGGAGAGAATCTGCGGCGGCGACGGGCGAGGAGGTCAGCGGCGAGTGCGCAAGACGACGAAGACTGTGGTCGACCACCACGCGCGGACGCGCCGACACACACACGCGCAGGGCGCCTCGAAAAGGGGTCAGACGTCTTCATGGCCCACATACGGAAGACGCTGCGCCCCGCCACGCCCTGAAAGAGCGGGCAGACGACCACGCCCTCCACACCCCGGCTCCTCCCGCGACCCGCCCGTGCCGGATCCCCCGCCCGTCCAGCGACCCGCCGCGTCCCATCCCACCCCGGCGCCGTCCGTTTCCCCCGAGGGGTAATCCGAGCGACGAAGGGGGGGAAGGGGCGCAGCGAGGTGATCGTGCGAGGGGGCGCGAGGCGAGGGAGAGGTGGGTTGGCCGGGGCTGTTACCTCGAGGGCACCGGAGGGGGGCCTAGCGCAGCGCCGTGACAGAGTCCGTCGAGAGGAAACTACGAACGAATGGTCGGATAATTCATCATGTTGACGAGGCGCACGAGCGTGCGTGTGTGCGTGTGTGCGCGCGGGTGGCCCAGACGGAGGGGGAGGGGGGAGGAGGACGAGACTGACCGAGCGAGCGAGCAGGCGGGCACGGCGACGAGAGCAAAGCTGCGGGCAAGTGAGAGAAGCGAGGATCTGTCGCGTGCAACGGGTGTGTCAGTGACGAGCTCCTGGCAACGGGGCTGCAGTCAGTGCACACACGACTCCGGAGACGGCTGAGGGCGAGCTCGAGGGGCACCCGAACGAGGGAGGGAGGACGGGGCGCGGCAGTCGGTGCGAGGGATCAGACAAGGGCTACTGGCAAGTATAAAAAATGAATGTTACGTGCAGGGCACCAGCCACGGCCACATGGGACGCGCGGGATGGCCCTGACGCTCTTCGAGGTCTCGTCACGGTCGATGAGATGGGGAAGAGAAGTACGAAGCATCACGCCCAAGCGCACGCGACTGCCGAGTGCCGTCTCCTTCCTCAAGATGCCGTACTCGAGCATGCCCGGCCAACTCCGGATCGTGTGTGCGTGCGAGCGAGGACAGGAGGAGCGAGGACTCACCGAGAAAGAAATGTCGGGCGGTGAGGCGGGGGCAAATGCGAGTGAGAGAGGCGAGAGCGATGCCTGAGCGGGTCGACCGACGACAGCGTGCCAAAGCAGGATGTGGGAGCGCAGCTTGAGGGCGAGCGCGCAGAGGTGAGGGTGAGGAGGTGGTGGACATGCGAGGAGCGCGCCCTTTTGTGCTTCAAGTCGCTGGCCGCCGCCTTGTAAAAAAACGGGCCTCGACCCCTTCCCTCCCTCTCACCGCCCGGAAGCACGCGCACCGAAGCTGGCCTGTCGCGTCGAGTCGCGGGCACCTGCGTCGCTCAACCTGCTCATCTCGCTCACTCTGCAAAGCCACCTGGCTTGCACTAAGCTGCTGCCCCGGAACTCTTGGCTTGGCTGAACGCGTGCATACCCCCAGTCGCGCATCGCCCATCACCCTCCGAGCCACCCCGCGCCCTCTTCCTCATCAACAAAGCGCCCGCTCGCTCCTCCCTTCGGCGTCAGCATGGACAAGGAGAACCGTGCACCCGAAGCAGGTGCGCTCTGATCTGCTCCACACTCTAACCCACACACGCGCACATGGACGCTGACTACCGCTACGCGCCCTACCCGTTCCTTTCCCCTGCAGGCTCGACCAAGGCCTCGTCCTCGTCGAGCAGCGCTCGCGCCCGCAAGCCTGCCGCGCAGAAGTCCGCAGCCGGCACCAAGCGCTCGACGGGTGCCCGCGCGAAGAAGGCTGCGACGGCCGCCAGCGACAACGAGGAGCTCATGCTCGAGGACGACGACGAGGTCGAGAGCGACCAGGGCGGCGCCGAGGAGGACGAGACGATTCTGGTCGCCGAGACGCAGTTTGAGGGCATGGGCGAGTCCGAGGCGGAGCACGCGTCTGCGCCTAAGGGACGCGGTGGTAAGAAGGCGGCCGCACCCAAGAAGGCTGCGCCGGCGAAGAAGGCGGCGCCGGCGGCCAAGAAGGGAGGCAAGGCGGCTGCGGCGCCGGACGACACTGACGATGTGCTCGCTCGTGGGATGGACGAGCTGTCGGTGCCAGGCGAGGGCGTTTCGCCGAGGGAGAAGAAGCTCGAGAAGCAGCTCGAGGTGGTGCGTGTGTCCCTCCGCTTTCTTCTGCACTGCCTTCACCCTGACGCGCTCACCGCTATGCAGACCAAGAAAGCACTCGCCGAGATGCAGGCTGCTCATAAGAAGCTGCAGAGTCTGCGCTCGACGAGAGCCGAGGAGGCCGAGCTGCGCCTGCGCGAGATCGCCGACGAGCGGCAGCAAGGTGCGCGCCTCTGCTCATGCACTCCTCTGCGGATCGTTTCAAACGGGTCCCTGACACTGCTGCGTGTCGCCCGCAAACAGCCGCCGTCAACACGATCGCCGCCTACAAGGCCGAGAACGACGCCCTCCGCTCCGAGGTGTCATCGCTGCAGGAAACAGCTTTCGCCTCGCCGCGCAGCAAAGCCGCCCGCCTCGAGTCGTTGCGCGTGCAAGAGCTCGAGCGGGAGAACGCGGCGCTTGCAGCGCGCGTAGACGAGGTCGAGCGCTTGCGAGGGGAGGAGCAGGCACGTGCGGACAAGGACGCGGCGGAGAGGGAGAAGAAGTGGGAGCGCGAGGTGGCGCGGCGCGTCAAGGAGGCGACGGCTGTGGCGGAGAAGGAGCTTGTCGAGCTGAGGGCCGAGGGTGCGCCGCCCCCTTCCTCTGCGTGCCTCTTTTCGCGCGCTGTCACTCACGCTCGTGCACGGCCCGCAGTGTCGACAGCGCGTGCCGAGCTCTCTGCCGAGGTCGCGCACTCCAAGTCGCTGCAGCAGAAGCTCAAGGCCACCCCTTCCTCGTCCTCTCTCGCCTCGACCAGCGCTGCCCCTGCCGCCTCGTCGGGCTCGAGCGCCGCACTCGCCAAGCTACAGGACGAGAACGAGCGCCTGACGTCCCACCTCAACCTCAACGAGGACCTGACGGGCTTTGCCGTGCACTCGGTCAAGCAAGACGACGCGGGCGCGGTCTACACCTGCGTCTTGAGCGACTGCGCGGGCACGACGGGCTGTGCGTCTCCGCTCCTTCCCTGATCTCTCGGTCACTCAGTCTGACTGGTCACACAATCCCGCACAGCGCTCAACTTCAAGCTCAACTTCCACGCCGACGGGACGGTGGGCTACCAGCCAGACGTCGACCCTGAGCGCGACGCTGCGCTCGCGACGGTCCTGCCGGCCGAGCTGCAGAAGTACATGCGGTGCGTCTACCATCTCTGTCGTCTCGTAGTTCTCCGCGTGTGAGCATCGGTCGCCGGTCGTGCTGAGTCTCGCTCGCTCGCCCTCCTCAGCTTCCAGGCCGAGCTCTCTGCCGAGTTCTTCAAGCGCCTCTTTGCCGCCGTCAACAAGGTCAAGGTCTGAGGGTGCGCCGCGATCAGACCGATCGAGGAGAGAAGAGGGGACACGCGAGAGGGGAGACGGGAGACCGAGGAGACTCTGCGCTTGATCCTTACCCGCGCCGCTCGCCTCAGAGCGAGCCTTACGACCGCTTTGCTGTGGTGCATTTCCATTCGTCTTTCTCTCGACGTTTCGGACGGCGAGCATCGGGGCGCCAGCGCGAGTGAGAGTAACCGACAGACGACGCGGGTGGGACGAAGGAGGCGCTAGTGTTACAGGGGACTGCAGCCGAACGGGGTCAGTGTACGGCCAAAAGGGACAGCTCGCTTTGATGAGCTTTGAAAAAGCCGAGAGAGCCGGTGCGAGTGCGCGAGCTCAGAGCACGTAGCGAGGCTTTCTGAAAAGCCGTCCGTCGTTTCGTCCTCGCCGACGTCCTTCACAATCGACGCCTCGGCCTCCTCGCGGTCGAGCTGCGCGTTGTTACGCTTGAGGCAGAGGCGCAGGAGGGTGCAGAAGAGGATCGAGACGGCCGTCATGGCGCTGTTGGTCGCAAAGGCCCTCTGCGAGACGCGAGGGCGGAGTGCCAGCCGCTGCATCGTCGTCTACGAGAGGGCTCACGCACGGTGTAGGCGGGGCCGTCGCTCTGAGAGTACAAGTACGGGGACCAGATCTGCGCAATGTTGCCGCTTCGAACGAGCGGACAGCGGAAGCGCATTGAGAAGGTCAGCGGGAGACGAGCACTGCGCGCGAGGGATGGCGACACGCATGGTGAGTTGCTGATCGCGTATGCCTGTGGACGTGGACGAGGGCTGAGAGTCAGCAAAGTACGGGGGAGACGTGAGAGAGGACAAAGCGCACCATGGCGCGTTTGCCGCGAGGTCGAGGGAAGGACGACGAGATCTACGCGGGTGCCACGTTGTAGCTGCCGAAGAGACCGCCAAGCATGAGGAAGAGGGGAGAACTGGCGCGGTCCTGTGGTTCTCGTCGTGGCGGCGATGAGGTAGCTGCGCAGGACGACGGAGCCCTAAAATCACCGCTCGCAATGTCCCGCCTTGGAAGTGCGCCGGTCTCGACGCCTTGGCCATCGCTAGTGAGGGAGGCAGAGTTCTGTACGCTCTTCAACGAGCAGGGGACTACGAGCCACGCGCGACCCACGAGAGGGGACGAGCGCAGCGAGAACGCACCCGACCATGCCGGCCGCGAGCGGCACCGCCAAGTGAAAGCACCGCTCGGGCTTGCGGTCCGAGGTACGTGAGATGATGAGGGAGAGGAAGGCAGTGACGAAGTAGGGCGGAGCCGTGAGCAGCAGCCTGTCGGAGCCTCAAGCGAGGCACGGTCAGCGAGACGGCTCCAGTGTTGGACTGGCGAGCCGTTGCAGGCCGACGCACGAGAGGGGCGCGCTCCAGGCAGGACACGAAGTCGCACAGCAGTGAGTATCAAAGTGCTCAAAGAGCAGTAGGCCAGTGCGAGCAGATACCAGCGCCCGCAGCAGTGACCGGGCGAACTCTCGAGCAGCTCGGAGGAGGGGGATTGGACGAGGACAGCGGGTCGCCCCGGCTCGCGACCAGCGCTGCGGCGCGGCAATGGTCGAGGTTGACCTCTGAAGCTCGGAATCAGCATGCGAGGCAGCGAAGGAGACACGAGGAGCGGTGGTCCGTCGCGGCGGCCTCGGTCGACGTCTCGACGGCGCTCAGCTTGACCTCCCGCTCGCGCGTCTCGCTCGACTCTTGTTGCTGCCCAGTCGAGTCCCCTTGGATGGCAGGTGTGTAGCTCTTGCGCACCCTGGCGCCTCTGCGCTTGCATCCGCGTGACGACGGCCCTCTCTGACGCGCCTCATCTGCCACTTGCAGCCCCACTCTATCAGACCGACAGCGGCCGCCTCTACCACGGTGAGCCCAACCTGACGCACCGCATCTGCTCTCTCGCTCGAAGGCTCCAGCTGACTCGCCGGATGCGCACCTGCCAGCCGGTCAAATCCTCCTCGTCTTTGTTGGCCTCCCCGGTGAGCCTCCCTCCCTCTCCCGCTTGCCCTCCCTCGCACTGCCTCGCCTGCCACCTCTGCCAATCACGCGCGCAAGTCTATTTTTGCCTGAGTTGCTTACCATCCCGCTCGCACCGCAGCTCGTGGCAAGACGTACGCCTCCCGCTCCCCTCGGCTCCGCGCACCCGTGCCGACTTAGGGCTCACCGTCGCCTTTTCTTCCTGCAGGCATGTCTCCCGCAGCGTCGAGCGGTACCTGCGCTGGCTGGGCGTGAGGACCGAAGGTGAGTCGTCGAGCTACGCCGTTTTCGGCGAGCAGCGGAGAGACTGCCTCGCTCGCACATCCTCCTCAGTTCTGCCAATGACCCGCCTCCTGTTACGCACAGTCTTCTCGCTCGGCGACCACCGTCGCCGCATGCTCGGACCCTCGGCAAATCTCCCGCCAGACTACTTCTCGCCCGACAAACGGTCGCCCGAGACGGACGAGCTGCGGACAAAAGTCCGCGTCACGCTCGAAGAGGAGGTCGCCCGCTACTTCAAGGACAACCTCGGACAGGTGGCGATCTATGATGCGAATGTGCGTGCCCGAGTCGCGGGACAACGGCGAGCCGCCCGTGCGAGCCGGGGGGAGCGCTCTGACTGACGCCTCTTTGTCCCTCGCCGACCCCCGCAGAACGGAACCAAGGCGGCGCGGATAGCCTTGCGGCAAAAGTTTGAGGCGCAAGGGGTCAACGTCTTCTTCATTGGTGCGCTCCCTCAGCCCCGCCCTCGATGCGTACCTTTGCTGATCGTCGAGAACGCCCGTTCCCTCCCCGCTGGCACAGAGAACATCTGCGACAGGGAAGACATCGTCGAGGCCAACATCCGCTCGGTCAAGATCAGCTCGCCCGACGTGCGTTGACGAGCCACCGCTCAGCCGTCCCAGTCCGCACCTCGCTCACCCTGACTCGCCCCGCAGTACCAAGGCTGGAACCCGGACGCGGCGGTCAAGGACTACATGCGCCGCATCGCGAGCCACGCGACCCGCTACGAGACGATGGAGACCTCGGGCGGACCCTTCGTCAAGATCTACAACATTGGCGAGCGCCTCGTCGTCAACAACATTCGCGGGTACCTCCAGTCGCGCATCGTCTTCTTCCTTATGAACGTCCACCACAAGAAGCGCACCATCTGGTTCGCACGGGTGCGTCTGCCGCGAGCCCGCTCCTGGTCTCTCTGACGCACCGCGCTCACCTTTGCCCTCCTCTCTCTCCCACCCTCTCCAGTCCGGCCAGTCGCTCATCGAGCACTCGTTCAAGGCCGACTCGGACCTCTCGCCGCAAGGCGAAGAATACGCGCGCAAGCTGCGCGACTTCATCGTCGCCAAGCGGCGCGAGCTGCTGGACGAGCGCGTCGAGGCGGGCGAGCCAGCGCACGAGCGGAGATTGACTGTGCGTCCCTCTCTCGCCGCCGCGTTGCGACCCGTGTTCCAAACGCAGTAGCCATTGACACTATCGTTCACCCCAGGTGTGGACTTCGGCCCGCCGCCGGTGCATCTCGACCGCGAGGCCCATGGCCGAGCTCGGGTACAAGGTCATCCAGCGGCAGCAGATGCACGAGCTCAACCCGGGCGACATTGACGGCCTCACGGTCGCCGAGATCAAGGACAAGTTCCCCGAGGAGTTCAAGCGCTCCGAGACGGACCCGTACGCGCACCGGTACCCCCGCGCCGAGAGCTACCACGACCTGAGCGTTCGGTGCGTCTCGTCCTTGCCCTTGTTCCGTTGGGCAGCCTGCAGCAGGAGGGACTGACAACAGTGACTTCCGCACTGTCTCACAGCCTCGAGCCCGTCATCCTCGAGCTCGAACGCGAACCGGCCGACATCCTCTTCATCGGCCACGGCTCGGTCATCCGCTGCATCATGGCCTACCTGCAGGTGCGTCCTCTCTTTCCTGATCTTGAAACGCGTCAGCTGCGTGCGAGGCTGACTCTGCGACGTGCGTGTGCGCCATCGCGAACAGGGCATGTCGCCGTACGAGATCCCCAAGGTCGAGCTCCGCCGCGGCGACATTGTCCAGGTCACGCCCAGCGCCTGTGCGTCCCTTTCTCCTCACCGCCTCGTCGTCCTCGCTGGAGCGGCATCGTGGCCGTATTTGCGCTGTCAGGCCAGCACCCTCGCTCACCCCGTGTCCTGTCCCCGCGCGCAGACGGCGTCAAGTTTGTCACCCACTTTTTCTGGCAGTGAAGCGCACCTCGTTCGTCTCTGTCTCTGTGAGATCTGTGTGCAATGTAGATATCCGCTCCTCGTGTGCCTTGTTTCCGCCCCCGGAACGCCTCGAGGTCGTTCTGCATCTCCGGCCCGGGGACGCCCTGTGAGCAACGAGGAAGCAGCTGGGTCGGCTTCATTCGCGAGCGCGAGTGGTCAATGAGCCATTCCGCACCCTATGGGACTTGACTGGACGGAGCTCGTTGCGCATGTTGGCCAGGAAGCGTCGCCGGAGATGTGGGGACTCGAGAGCGCCGCCCCCTCCTTCTCTCGCCTCCCGCTCACCTCGCCGAAGCTCCGAGGAATCGATCTTGCCCGGCAACACACTGTAGCCTAACCATCCGGGGCTCGACACCCACAGCCACCGGCTAGACCCCGACCTGACCGCCATCGCTGTATCCGGACTCCCCCAAGGTGCGGGTCGCTCTGCCCGCACACGCGCTACAGCTCCGCCCGCCGCGCAGTCACCTCTCACCAGGCTCAAATCGCCAAACAGACCTCTCAACTCCCGCGCCAGACCAGCAGACCCCGTCAGAGCAATTGCCGAGGGATGAGCGACGACCGGCAGGGCTCTCGCCCAAACAAGCGCACCAAGAACGTCTCGCGCGCGTGCGACACCTGCAGGGCGGGCAAGAGAAAGTGCGACGGCAAGGCACCCTGCGCCAACTGCGTCCACGGAGACAAAGGTGCGTTTTCACGCTCGTCTCCTCGAAGGCACTCCCGTCTCCCGCCCCGGCAACCTCACGTGCTCGTCCGCCCGCACACTGACGAGCTCGCCGACACTACAGAATGCGCCTACACGCTCGGAGACAAGCGTCGCCGCGTCTCGACCACCCCCCTTCTCCCCGATCCTCCTCCCCTCTCGCAAACCCTGCTCTCTCTCCCGACGCCGCCCAACCTCATACCGCCCAACCTTGCGCCACCGACCTATCCTCCACCTCCTGTCATCTTGACTGTACCTCAAACGTATCACGACCGCTCGCCCGGCCTGGGGGGCCGCACGCTCCCGCCCATGGGCGATGGCCCGTCGCCGCGCACCGCCGCGGACGACGCCATGCTCGCTTCCCTCAGCCGCGCCATGGCCAACGAGCGTTTCGTGCACGAAGGAGGTCACAGTGACGCGCTCGACGCCGTCACCCCGGCGGACGTCGACGAGACCTCGAGTGCGCCTCCCTCCGAGGTCTCCCTGCTTGCTGTCGACACCCCGCTCACGTTCCTCGACCGACGCGCGCAGACTCGCACGGCTTCCTCGGGAGGATATACCGCCACCTCTCGACCGTGTTCTCCCTGCGGGCGCAGCCGCAAGAGCGCGAGCACGACGACCTGCTCGAGCCGGACAAGGGCATGGTGTCGTTCTTTCTCCCGACGATCGAGGAAGGCCTCGCCTTTGTGCGCTGCTACTTTGAACACGTACGCAAGTTCCGTTCGCCCTCCACGACGTCGGGATTCTCATACTTGCACACACAGGCCTCCTCGACCTACCGCTTTGTCGACGAGGAGGACATCACGGCTCTCGCGCACCGCTTCTTTGCCCGCGACCCTGTCATCCTCGCCGACATCGAGTCGACGGCACTCCTCCTTGCCGTCATGGCGACCGGCTGCCTGTGGATGCCGAGCTGGACGGGGCAAGACCCGCAGGTCCTGACGCCCCAGGCGTGCGTTCTTCCTCTTCGTTCATACAGAAATCAGCAGCTGATCGAGAATCGCGACACAGTGTCAAGCTCTATCACGCCGCACAGCGCCAGCTTGCGCAGATTCCGCCCTTTCCCGCCCGGCTCTCCCTGATTCGCATCCACCTGACCAGCGTGAGCGCTGTTCTACCTCTCGAGGGCGAGAGCGGGACAACTACAGAGCTGATCTCGCACGGACGCACAGACGCACTTCCTCCTCGGCATCACCCGCTTCAAGGAGGCGTACGTCAGGTTCAGCACGGCTGGCCGACTGGCCCTCATGCTCGGCCTCCACCGGCACGACCCCAAGCTCCCACCTCTCGAACGCGAGCGGCGACGACGGGTCTTCTGGTCGTCCTTCATGATGGACCGCTACGTCGCCGCGGTCGTCGGCCTCCCGGTCCTCTACGACGAGCACGACATCACGCAGCGCTACTTTGCCGTGCCGGACAACGCGACCCTCCGCGCCGACATTGCGCAGCAGAACCGCGTCCTGATTGGCTCGCTCGCGCACATCAAGCTGACGCGCATCCTCGGACACGCGATCCGCCTGCTGGGCTCGCCAAGGGAGGTGACGCCCCTCGAGCGCACGACGCGCACGGCGACGATCGAGGCAGAGCTCGCCCAGTGGTCGCACGAGTCGCCGGCGTTCTTCCAGCCTTCGCCGACGGGTCGTGACGGACTCGACGAGCCGTTCGCGCAGGTGCCGCACATCTTTGAACGGTGCGTCGGCCTCCAGATGGCTCCTGGTTTCCGGAACGCGCCCTGACCCCTCTCCCATCTCTTCACAGGCAAAGGCGTCGCTGTCACTCTGCCTACAACTACGTCAAGCTGCTCATCTACCGCTCGCACCTCCTCGACGAGCTCCTCCAGCGGCTGCGCCCGTCGCCGACGCCCGCCTCGAACACCCCGTCCGCCGAGGTCAAGATCTGCGTCCAGGCGGCGGTGCAGATTGCAGAGACGGCGATCCTCATGCAGGACCACAGTTCCTACTCGGGCATGTTCTGGGTGCGGCCTCGCACGTTCTCTGTCGTCCTCTCGCTCGCCGAAATCACTGACTCGTCCTCGTCCGCAGAGCACGGCCTACTTCACCTTCGCGGCCCTGACCGTCCTCTTTGTCTACCTGATCCTGTACCTCGAGGCGCCGGACCGGGCGCAGATCGAGTCGGTCATCTCGCGGGCCATGAAGGCCAACAAGCGCTCGTCGGACAACGCAGCTGCGCAGGAGGCACTCTTCAAGGTGCGCCTCTCCTGTCTCCCGCCCGTGTGCACGCGTCAGACTGTGTCTGACCTTTACTCACGTCACGCGCAGGAGTCTCGCCGCATCGCGAGCATCCTCCGGCCCCCGCCCACACCCGGCTCTCCCGCTCGCGCGGCAGCGGGGCCCTCATCCGGGGAGCAGCCTCCGGAACAGAACGGCGCCGAGGCGGCGACCAATCTCCCGTTCTTCCTCTCGGCAGAACTCGCCGCACTGGGAGAGGACCCAGCGGGCGCAGGGTGCGTCGTCGCTCTCCTTTCTCTCTCCTCTCCTCTGCTGACAACCCCACTGACCTCCGCCTTTCCGCCCCAAACACAGCTCGACGACGACAGACTGGGAGACGCTCCTGCACGCCCTGCGCGGCATGGTCCAGGCTGGGTTCGACGTGACGAGCGAGGGCGCCTTTACGGCGGGGGCGGCGGGGCCCGCCTTTGGTGGGTTGAGCGGCGGCGGGGCGGGTGAGCTCGGAGGGGGATTTGACTAGGGCGCGGCAAACAGGGCTTGGAGGGCGTGGTGTCGCTTTGTTGTCATTAGGATCAGCATCAGGAACGGAAACAAGGCCGGGCGAGAGGCGAGCGTCGAAGGGGAGGCGCGTTCCGGTCGATGAGCTCTCGGGCAACGAGCTGCGACGAGAGAAGCGGTCAACCGAGCGCACGGCACTCCCTCTTGCAAGCTGGCAAATCAGCGTCTGTGCAACCCTCCCCTTCGACACTCTCAAAACCTCTGCTCGCTGCTCAGAAGGAGAACCCGCCCGGCCCTCCGCCTCCCTGCTGCCCAAGGAAGTCCGGCGTCCCGCTCAACGATGCCCAGTCGATCCCGCCGTCGAGCGCAAAGAACGACGACGACGACGACCCGCCCGCGTCAAACCCGCTCAGGAGCGCCGCAAAGGGGTCCTCGTCCGCTGCCGCTGCGCCAGCCCCAACCGGGGCGTGCGCGCTTGCCCCCCCGTGCGGCGGCCCGACGCCCTGCGGCCCCGGCGGCGGCTGCGGCGGCGGCGGCGGCGGCGGCGGCGAGTGCATCGGCGTCGGCTGGTACGACGCCGAGAGGGAAAAGTCGGCGACGCCGAAGGGGGGCACGGCGCGCGCGGGTGGTCCCGAGCCGTTGACGCCGCTCGGGCCGCCGTAGGTCGCTCGCGGGGGCTGCTGCAGCGCGCGTGACGGCGGCGGTGGGACCGTCGCGGGTGCGAGGACAGGAGGCGCAGGTGCCTGCTGCTGCTGCTGCTGTTGCGAAGCGGCGTGCTGAAGCTGGTGCGACAGCGCGTGCGGCAGCGGCGGGACGGGACCCTGTCCGTGTCCACCCGCGATGGCGGTGAGGTGAGGGCTCGACGGCGCGCTCGTGATGGACCTGCGCCCGCTGATGGCCGCCTCGAGGACCTTGCGGAGGAAGGCCGCCTGGCGCACGCTCGGGTGGTGCGGGTTGGGCGCGATCGCGTCGAGGAGGTCGGCGCCGAGCTGGAAGAGGCGGCACAGGCGGTCGTCGCGAGACATGGGCGAAGGGGCGAGCGGAGGCGTGCCGGCGGGGATGACGGTCAGGTCCGGGCGGAGGAGGCCCTCGTTGGCGACTTTTGCGAGGAAGATGACTGGGTAGCTGAACATCTGCGGTGCGTGTTTGAAAAAGAGAGTGAGCAAGCTGCGAGTCAGAGAGCAAGATTCGACGCACGACGCAAGTGAGGCTGTCGGTCGCATACTTGAGCGTGCGCACGACCTCGGGGTCGGGCACGAGCGGGCCGGACTCGGAGCGCCACTCGACGCGCGCGCCTCGGCGCCCGCTGCGCAGCTCGTCGCCGTCGACCGTGACGGCGAGCATCATCTCCTGCGCCACGTCGGCCGCGACGGCGATGCTCTCTCGCTCCTCCTCCTCGAGCGTCGCGTGCCCTCCCTGCGCCGCCGCCGCCCGCGCCTTGCGGTCCGCCTTCCACTTGTTGAACGCCGCGCCGCGGAGGGTCAGGCGCGCAAAGGCCGCGTAGGGCACCCAGAGGGACCACGCGACGGGGTCCGCGGCGGCGGTGCCGTCGTGCGCGTCCTGGCTCGCGAGCAAGGGCGCCCAGTACTCGCGCCACGCGTCGAGCTCGTCGTCGAACCGCGCGAGGTCCTCCGCGTCGAGGACCGTGCCGCCAGAGTCGCTCCGGGCGTTGAGCGCCGTCGCGGCGTGGGCGACGAGTTCCACCGACGCGGCGAGGCGGACGTCCGAGGTCTGGCGCCGCAGCTGGGCAAAGAGGCGTGTCGTGCGACACGCGTCCTGAGGATGCGAGTTCGCCGTCTTGCCGGACTGGAGGGCGCCGTGCGACTCGTGGAAGACCAAACCCAGGCAGAGGCGTTGCTGCGCGATGAGGTCCTCCGGTATGGGCGCGACGTGCTGGTTCGCGAACGCGTGCGCGAACGCGTCGGCGACCGAGGGCAGGCCAATGAAGGCGGCGACGCGCGAGACCAGCAGGCGGAGCATCCACGAAGAACGCACGTTGATTTTCGACGCCGACTCGATCTGGGTCGCGTCGCTGATGCCCCGGGCGTTGAGCGCAGAGTACTGCACGGGCTTGTACAGCAGGAGGAGGTGCACGGCGCGCAGGAAGTCGAACGACAGCTCGTCGGGTTGCGGGCAGAGGATCTGCGGGGCGAGGATCGAGTCGAGGATGGACGAGACGGCGCGGTAGAGGATCATGTTGGCAGGGGTGCGCGGACGGTAGTAGAGGGTGAGAAGGAGGATGGCGTGGAAGAGGAGCGGGGACCGTTCGCGGACGACGAGTGGGTGCCGGTCGAGCGTCGTCGAGAGCAGCGCCGACCAAGGCTGCAAGTTCTCGAAGTAGCTGCGCGGTGGTCAAAGCGTGAGCAACGGTTAGTCCGAAACCAGGGAGGAGACAGCACACACAATTCAAACTCGGCGTCACACTCCTCGAGAGTCATGACCCCCCTCCCAATCACGTCGGGTTTGACGCTCTCCCACATGGGCTGCCCCGTGCCGTCCGCGCCCCTCGCCTGTGCGCCCCCGAGGTCGACGAGCCCCTCGACCGCCATGGCCTCTCCCGCCGTCTCGACCGCGTTGGCACCCATGCCGTCGTGGTGCGCTTCGCCGGCCGCCGCGGCGCCAGCACTGAGAGGCGTCACGCCCGTCCCCGTCATGGGGCTCGACTCGCTCCCCGCCTGAGACCGCGCGTTGAGCGCCGAGGGCGAGCCCGCCGCCGCCGCGGCGTGGTGTTGGTGGTACTGGTGGTGCCGTGAGTGGAGGGCTGCGCCCGAGTGGGCGAAGCGCGGCGTGCCCGGGCCGTACGTGCCGCCGGGGAGTGGGAGGGTCGCGCGCGTGAGGGCCGCCTCGAGGCTCTCGAGACGCTCGTTCATGCGCTGGAGGGCGTTGGCGACGTCGGGAGTCGCTGCTGCTGCTGCTGCTGCTGCTGGTGCTGGCGGCGGGGGCAGGGGAGGAGGGATGGGGAGGTGGTACTGCGGGAGGGAGGAGGACGAGGACGAAGGGTCGGCGAGAGGCGGGACTGGGAGACCGCTAGCCTGCGAGGCTTGCCCCGCTGGGGTGGTGCCGCGTTGCGGGCGAGTCGGGGTCGACGAGCGCGAGGCACTCGACTTGGTGGAGGGGACGGGTCCGGCGGCGGAGGGGAAGAGGCAATCGATGGACCACAGCGTGCAGCGGTGACAGGGGCCTGGTGGACCATCGCAGCGCCTGCGCAGAGCGTAGGGGCAATCGTCAGCATGCAAGTGTCGGGTGGTCCGGCCGAGAGGGAGGACTCGACGCAACTGCTTGGCTCTGTGGCACGCATCGCACGCTGCCTTGCTCCTCGCAAGCTTCTGCTTGCCCGGTTGCCTGCCCGCCCCGCCAGTCCTCGCCCCTGAAGCCGCGTTTGAGCGCGCCGAGGAGGATGCCGCGGGCGCGTCGCTCACAGCGTCGCTCATCGTGGACCGTGTCGAGGTGCACTGCACTGAGCAGGCAGAGTGATACTTGCGTGTCCAGGCAGCGAGCCGGACAACACGGGGACCGAGTCAAGGGGCGAGAGGAGGACGAGGACGGGCGCGAGCGAGTTAACGATCAACACGACTGCGTCGTCGCTACGCCAGGGTCCGCGCCTGTGGGGCACTCGCTGGGCGATACAGCTGGTACAGCCTCGCGCTGTCCCCTGGGCGGAACCCGGCGAGCCTTGGTCGCTGTTGTCGGCGCGCCGGCCTTTCGTCCCCGGGCGCGATGTCAACTCTGGCGCCCTCTCACGCTCGCCCCTCTCGCTCTGACTCCGCTTGAAGCCCTCTGATGCAATCTGCTGCTCCCACGCGAGTCGCTCGAGCTGCCCGCGCCGCCGCCGCTGCCGCCCCGCTGGCTGCGTCCTCCACAGCCGGGTCTCTCGATCTCCCCACTTCCTCCACCGCATCGAGTGGCCCCGCGCGCAGTGGGCCAGCACATTCACACACGGCAGGCGCACCAAACAAGAAGCGGGCCCGACAACGACAGGACAAGCCACGCCTCGAGGGCAAATGGCTCCCCGTCCTCCAGGGCCGCTCACCTCGGGGAAGAGGCTGCGGACATTTTGTCTACGGCACCCCCACGCCCAGCACCAAGATTGCTGCATTCGGTGCGCCGCCTCCTTGACGCTCGCGCTCGCCCTCGAGCGGCAGAGTCAACCCTCAACCCTCCTGACCGGTCTCGTCCTCGTGCTTCGACGGCGTGCGCGCGCAGACCTCGACGGCACCGTCATCCGCCCGCTCGGCGGCAAGGCCTTCCCTAAGAGCTCGTTCGACTGGGAGTTCTGCGGGCCCGAGGTCGTGCCCAAGCTGCGGGCGACTTATCGCCAAGGGTGCGTCGGGCGACGGTCCTCGCGGTGACTGTCTCTAGTGCTCGAGACGCAAGGCCTCAGTCGAGAGCATCGTGCCTGACCATCGCCCTCCCGACGCAGGTACTCCCTCCTCCTCATCTCCAACCAAGCCTCGTCCGTCCCCTCCCTCGCATCCGATTTCCGCAAGAAACTCCCCTTCGTCGCACGCAAGATCGGCGTCCCATTGCGCGCGTTCGCGTGCTTTGACTTTGACGAGTTCCGCAAGCCCGCGCCGGGGATGTGGCACGCTTTTGCGGAGCGGTTCAACGGCGGGGCGTCCATTGGTGCGTTTCCTGGTCGCGGGCCTTCTTTCAATCGTGGCCGGGACCCAAACTGATGCGCGCCTCGATGCTGCGCAGACTACTCGGCGTCGTTCTATGTCGGCGATGCAGCAGGCCGGCCCGCCGACCACGCCGACACAGACCGCAGTGCGTCCTCCCCCTCCTCCTTCCTCCCCTTGCCCCTATCAGGCCCCACTGCTGACTCTCGCCGACGCCAGAGTTTGCGCTCAACACGGGCCTGCGCTTCCTCACGCCGGAGCAGTTCTTCCTCGGCCACGAGGCAGACCCGGACTGGACGCTGTGGGGCTGGCACCCGCATGCCTACGACCACACGTGTGCGGCTCTGTTTGCCCGCACTTTGCTCCACTTCGCTGACAGCTTGTTGACGCTGCCGCCCGACTCACAGTACCGCCACCACCGCAGCTCGCCGACCCTGCAGCGGCGACTCTCGGTGCCGACGACGCGCCGGAGGTCGTCCTCCTCGTCGGCCCGCCCGCAGTGGGCAAGACGGCCTACGCGGCGCAGCTAGAGCAAGAAGGGTACCTCGTGCTCGTCCGTCTGTTTTCTCTCCCTCTCTCCCTCTCGCTCCCCCCCTCCCTGCCCCTGTCTCGCCCGACCCACGCTCACCCTCGTCTCACCCACCCGCCCCCGCCTCGCAGCGCCTCCCCCGCGACGCTGCACCCGCCGCCCTCGAGCCAGCCCTGCACGCCGCGCTCACCCGCCCGCCCTCGAGCGGCGCGCCCACCCCCCGCGGCCTCATCATCGACGCGTCGCTCCCGACCCGGCGGGCGCGCGCCCGCCTCCTCGCCGCCGTGCGCGCGTCCGCGGCGCCCGTCCGGACGCGGTGCGTCGTCTGGACGGCGTGCGCGGGCGGCGGCGACGGGGCCGAGCAAGGAGTGCGCATGGGAAGCGACGAGGACACGCGCGAAGTGGTCGAGCTCGGGAGGCACAATGCGGTGTTTCGACTCGCGACGGGTGCGGGTGAGGGGCAGGGGGAGGGGGCGGCGGGGCTGACACCGCTGAGGGAGTTTGAGGCGTGGGCGAGGTGCTACGAGGTGCCGACGCTGGCGGAGGGTGCGTCTCTCTTCTTTCCCCTCACGCGCCCTCCTGCCCCCGCGTGCGACCCGACTGACCCCCTCGCTGTGCGGTTCTCTCGCAGGCTTCACGACCCTCACCCCGCACCGCTTCTCCTTCTCGCCCTCCCAGTCAGGCGGCGTCCCGCTGTCGCGCTGGACCCAGTGGCTCGCGGACGCGTACCCCGGCAAGGCAAAAAAGACGGGGAGGGTCGCGCTGCGGGGCGCGGACCTCCTTGTCCGGCCTGGTGCGGTCGCGAGGGCGGAGGAGAGGTAGAGAGGGGACGGGGATGAGAATGTGCGCTCATCGTGATCGTTACAACATGACTGCCGCGTGCCACCCACAGAGAGAGAGAGGAGAGAGAGGAGAGATGGGAGGGGTCCGCGTCTAGTACCGCAACCGAGTCGAGTAGTCTGCGCGCGCGAGCCAAAAGGAGGGAGTGCAGACGCGCATCAGCGTCCGCGCAACGCGAGAGAGTCTCGCGACGAGACGAAACGAGACGAGACGAGGCCAGGTACGCACGCACCTTTGGGCGACACGACCAAACCGCGACCCTTGCTCGCCCCGCGGTACACCGTCTCGATCAGGTCGATCAGCTCCTGGTCGTCCTCGACGGCCCAGTTGACCTTGTTGTTGTTGCCCGTGCCGAGGTCGACCATGATGTGCTTGTTGCGCTGCGGTGCGCGGGGAGAGGGAGGGTCAGTGGGCTGCGGTTGCGGGGATTCGCGACGCGGTCGACGGCGGGTCCCTGTGTTCGACAGAGGGTACTGGACGCACGTAGAAGAACCTGTGACGAGGTGGAGAGAAGTCAGCAAGGCAAGGGGGGCTCAGAACGCGCCTGCAGAGAGCAGGAGACGCACATGGTCGTGCACGGGTCGTACAGCTCGTACATCTGCAGGGCAGGCGCATGCTTGGTCAGCTCTTCCACTCTGCAGCTGCGAAAGTGACGCAGGGCGCACCTTGTTGAAATCGGGAACCTGCGTAATGTCGACCGTGTCTGCGAGCGAGCGAGGGGGAGCGTGAGTGCAAGCGGCGATGAGGGCATGCAGACGACGGCAAAGGGGAGCTCACAGATGACTGCCATGTTCTTGACTTTTTCGGCGGTGCGGAGGAGGGTCTCGTCGTGGCGCATGCAGTCCGAGTCCCAGTCGTGGCCAAAGCGGATGACGACGACGCGCGACTCTTCAGCGAGGATGGCCTGGTCGACGTGCCAGCCTGACTCGAGGCGTGGGAGGAAGTAGGACATGGGCGGCGCGGGCTAGGGTGCGAGACTTTGGGTGGCAAGTGGGGAGAAGAGAGGGAGATGAGGAGGGGGTCGGATGGCGGAGCGAGGGGACAATGAGAGGAGGTCGCGCGTCGACGGGTGCACGTCTACAGTCGGTCCTACTAGTCCTTGCGAGCTGGGCAGGCACTTAGTCGCGCTGTGAGAGGCAAGAGGGTGAAGGTCAACCCTGCCCGGAGACTCTCATCTCCCTGCCCCTTCATTTCCCCGACTATTGGTCCAGTGCTTTGCTAGACTTGCCCAGAGCATGAGCTACACCACCGACGAGGGCAACCTCTTCCAGTCGGACGCTCAGCACCAACAGTGCGTCGTCTCCAGGCTCGCGCGCTCTCCCTCACTTCTCGCTCAACTCCCTAACCCCCACGCAGGTCGGCAGAACGCGCAGCACGCGCACACCTCCTCGCAGACAGAGGCAACCCCATCAAGCTCTCGAGCAAACCCTTGCGCGTCGTCGTCCGGGGCGCAGAGCCCGACGCGTGGGTCGCAGAGAGCGGCTTCGTCGTGCGCCGCGTCGGCCTCGAGTCGGGCAAGACCAAGCAGCTCTTCAGGGGACACGGCGGGCCTGTCACGTCGCTCGCGTTCCACTCGAGCAACGGGCGCGAGCTCCTCGTCAGCGGGTCGTGGGACAAGAGCTTCCGAGTGTGGGACGTCCAGGTGCGTCCGCGCTTCGGTGCTCTGCGTGCCAGTGCCCAAACTGACACGCTACGCACGGCCGCAGACCAAAACGCTCCTCTCGACGACGGTCGGCCACGTCGACTTTGTCAAGACGCTCCTCGTCGTCCCCTCGCTCAAGGTCCTCGTCACGGGCTCGTCCGACAAGGACATCCGCGTGTGGGACCTCGCACCGCTCGACTCGCTCGACATCCCCGCGCTCTGTGCCACGCCCCCCGCAGCGTCGACGTCTGCCCCGCCGCCCGCCGAGCCGCAGCAGCAGAGCAACAGCAGCGGCGCCGCGCCCCCGCCTGCCGTCCCCCTCCGGCCGCTCCCGTGCCTCTGCGCCCTCAAGGGCCACCTCCGCCCCGTCGAGCAGCTTGCGGCGTACCCCGTCCTGCGGCCGCTCCCGCCCGGCCTGAGCGAGGACGAGGCGGAGCTGCACCCGCGCGAGGAGACGGGCGCTGTGGCGCTGCTGTCGGCCGACAGTATGGGCGCGCTGAAGGTGTGGGAGCTGGAGAGGTCGGAGGAGGGAGTCGTCAAGGCGTCGCTCAAGTGCGAGGTGCGAGATCACGAGCTGGGGATCTACGACATGTCGCTGGGCGAGGACGGCCTGTGGACTGGTGCGCCCCCCTCACTCGCTGTTCAGTGCTCCCTGCACATGCTCTTCGCACTGACACGGTCAACCGCGACACACAGCCTCTGCCGACAACTCTGTCTTGCTGTCGACCCTCGACCGCTCCTCTCCCTCGACCCCTCCCGTCCCCGTCCTGCGCATCCCGCACCCCGCCCAGACGCGCTCCCTCCTCCCCCTCCCTCACTCCCCCGCCGCCCTCACCCTCTCCCTCCAGCACGGCGGCGCCCCTCCGCCCCCCTACCTCCTCACCGGCGCGTCCGACGAGCTCCTCCGCGTGTGGGACCTCGACTCCCCCGCGCTCGACCCGTCCCCCTCGCGCGAGGCACAGCGCGCGTGGCGCGGCGTGCCGGTCCCCGGGTCGCAGCGCCTCGAGGGGTGCGTCCGCACGGTCGAGGGACACGCACACGAGGTGGTGCAGCTGTGTGCGTACGCGGGGGCGGACGGCGAGCTGTGGGTGCTGAGTGCGAGTCTGGACGGGACGCTCAGGAGGTGGAAGTGGAGTGAGGTCAGGGAGGGCGAGGGGGACAGGCTGGTGCTCGTCCCGGTCGAGGAGAAGGAGCAGGAGCAGGAGAAGGAGAGCTTGCTGACGGAGGAAGAGGAGCGAGAGCTGGCAGAGCTTATGGGTGACGACTAGACGGTGCGGAACGCGGGTCGTTCTGCGTGCGCGTTTCAGGGCCGGAAGCAGAGCGCCGTCTCTCTGAGAGGGCGTGACACACAGAGTCAAGCGAGTGAGGGATGATGAGGAGGAGCTGATGAGAGTCTGAGCGCTGGGGGCAACGAGGGAAGCTAGGAGTCGCGCAGCCGAGCCGTGTATAGTCTGTGGATCGCTTGCACCAAACAGCATGGAGTCCAGAGCAGAGCGTGGGGGAGCAGAGGGCGCCCCTCGCCCGCTCCGCGTCGTGCAGCGCGCGCGGCTTGAGCTTGGCCGCGTCGCTCTCGAGTCTCATCACCGCCCGCTCACAGCTCCGTACCTAGGCTACAGTGCCTGCTCTGACCGTCAGCACAGCCCTCGTCAAGCTACTAGCCTCGACTCTCAGCTCCTCGCGCTTCCCGCTCCCGCCCACTCGCACACCCCCTCCCTCCCTCTCTCCCTTCCCCCGCCTCGTCCCTCTCCCGCCATGGCGTCCGAGGCTCCCTCGCAGTCGGCCAACAGCATCGTCGGCGACTTTGACTCGATCCTCATCCTCGACTTTGGTCCGTCGTCGGCTCCCTTCTTCCCTCCCACATCGCGCTCACTTCGCTGACCCCCCCCCGCATCTCGGCCCCCCGTCCACAGGCTCGCAGTACTCGCATCTGATTGTCAGGCGATGCCGCGAGTTCAACGTCTACTGCGAGATGCTCCCCTGCACGCAGAAGCTCGCCGACCTTAAGTGGAAGCCCAAGGGTGCGCTCGCTCTCTCTCTCACCCTCGCGCCAGAGCTGCCGAGTCAAGCGAGCTGACCACGCCGCCCTCGAAACGCTTGCACAGGCATCATCCTCTCGGGCTCGCCGTTTTCTGTCTACGAGAAGGACGCCCCGCGTGTCGACCCCGCCGTCTTTGACGCGGGCGTCCCGGTCCTCGGAATCTGCTACGGCCTCCAGGTCCGTCTCTCCCCTGCCCTCTCCGCTCCTCGGGCCCCCACCGCGCAGAGCTGACACCAACGATGCCGACACGCGTGCAGGAGACCGCCAACTACTTTGGCGCGCGCGTCGAGGCGTCGGACCACCGCGAGTACGGCGAGGCCATCATCAAGGTCCTCTCGCAGCCCGCCGACGCGCCCTCGCACCTCAACAAGCTCTTCGAGGGCCTCCCCGAAGAGTCGCCCGTGTGGATGTCGCACTCGGACCGCCTGCACTCGCTCCCCGAGGGCTTCACCACGATCGCGACGACCGAGTCGGCGCCGTATGCCGCCATCGCGCACAACGACAAGCCCATCTACGGCATCCAGTTCCACCCGGAGGTGACGCACTCGCTGAGGGGCAAGGACGTCCTCCAGCGCTTCGTGCTCAACATCTGCGGCTGCCAGCGTGGCTGGACCATGGTCCGCCTCTCTTTCTGTCCGCCTCTGTCGCCTCTTGAGCTTGTCACTGACTCTGGTCTCTACCACCACTGCGCAGGAGGAGTTCATTGACAAGGAGATTGAGCGCATCCGGAAACTCGTCGGCCCGACGGGTCAGGTCATTGGCGCCGTGTCGGGTGGTGTCGACTCGTCGGTCGCGGCCAAGCTCATGCACGAGGCCATCGGCGACCGGTGCGGCTTCGTCATCTATGACTCGCTCTCGGTGACGTTTCTCACTGACGATGGACAATGTGCGCCCACAGCTTCCACGCCATCATGGTCGACAACGGCGTCCTGCGCCTCAACGAGGCCGAGCAGGTGCACAAGATGCTGTGCGAGGACCTCGGCGTCAACCTGACGGTCGTCGACGCGTCCGAGCTCTTCCTCGGCAAGCTCAAGGGCGTCGAGGACCCCGAGACCAAGCGCAAGATCATCGGCAACACCTTCATCGAGGTGTTTGAGCAAAAGGCGGCCGAGCTCGAGGCCGACATTGAGAAGTCGGGCGCCAAGGGTGGCAAGATCGAGTGGCTGCTCCAGGGGACCCTGTACCCGGACGTGATCGAGTCGATCAGCTTCAAGGGCCCGTCGGCCACCATCAAGACGCACCACAACGTCGGTGGCCTCCTCGAGGACATGAAGCTCAAACTCATCGAGCCCCTGCGCGAGCTCTTCAAGGGTGCGCACTTGTCCCATGTCTGTCTGCGAGGCTTTTCTGCTGACCCCCTCGATCCACCGCAGACGAGGTCCGCGCGCTCGGCCGCCTCCTCAAGATCCCGAACCACCTCGTCATGCGCCACCCGTTCCCCGGCCCCGGTCTCGCGATCCGCATCCTCGGCGAGATCACGCCCGACCAGGTCCGCATCGCGCAGCACGCCGACGCCATCTTCATCGAGGAGATCCGCAAGGCGGGCATCTACGACCAGATGAGCCAGGCCTTCTGCGCACTCCTCCCCGTCAAGGCTGTCGGCGTCCAGGGCGACCGCAGGACTTACGAGCAGGTCATCTGCGTCCGCGCGGTCAAGACCGAGGACTTCATGACGGCAGAGTGGTTCGACTTCCCGCCCGCCGTCCTCCGCAAGCTGTCGAACCGCATCACCAACGAGGTCAACGGCATCGTGCGTCCGCGCACTTCTCTCTCTCTCTCTCTCTCTCTCCTCTGTCTTGTCTGCGCCGACATGGTCTGACGTCCGCGTCGCGCACTCGCAGAACCGCGTCGTTATGGACATCACGTCCAAGCCGCCCGGCACCATCGAGTGGCTCTGAGGTGGCCCGCGCTTTAGTGTAGACGCTGCCGTTCCTGTTTTCCCTTATGCGCGAGATGTGGGCTGTATTTCTAGTAGACTCTGGCCAGCTGGACGTGCCTTTGCGAGAAGGGAGAGCCCGCGCGACGAGGGTGTTTAGCCGGAATCTGCGTGAGCGTCCACGGAGCGGGCGGAACAGGGCGAAGCACGGATCCTGCGCTGCTGCGATCTACTCGCTGGCTGCCTCGCGGGGGAGCGGGGACCCGAACGCTGCCCTCCTGCCCAGGGCACGAGTGTGGGTGGCCCAGCGACCTTCCCAAGCTGAGTGTCTCCCCGCTCTCGCGGCTGCGCTGCCTCTCTCGTGCGCGCTACACCTGTGGACAAGGTACTCATAGACAAATCACCCGCTACCGCTGTGGCCGAGCCGCTTCAGTAACCCTGGGTCACCGCCGCCGCGCGCTTCGGCCCCTTGCCCCTCAGGTCGGCCCAAATGTGCCCGCAGATGCGCGCGATGGCCTCACGCTCCTCGATGAGCGGCAAGCACACGCAGACAAATGCGCCCCCTGTGCGAGAGAGGCGGAGGTCAGCTCGACGCTCGGGTCGTGCACGCGGAGCCGCGAGCGCGGCAAAGAGGGGGAAAGGGGCGTACAGAAAACCCAGATAAACGCGACGACGACGTAGAAGGTGAACCCTACCTTGGTCGAGATGTAGCCGATGCCGCACATCGGTAGAGGGATGCTGCGCGGTCCGAGAGCGGCGCGTGAGCGACAGGCTGGCTCGCAGCAGAGCGCGGCCGCCGAGAGAGTGAGCGCGAACGCACAGAATGATGAAGATGATGAACGTGGCGATGGCGACGATGGTCGCGAACCGGAGCGTCTTGCGGATCTCCTCGGGCGAATCCTCCTTGACCTTGGGGACGACGTCCTCGGCGAGCGACGGCGCGACCGAGCGACCCGCCTCGGGAGACGCCAGGCCTTCCTTCTCCTTCTGGGCGGTAGCGTCGGGCGTCGCCGGCGTCGGGACGTTGTCGACCTCCTCGGAGGTCTCGCTGGTCTGGTGGAGCGCGCGCGTCTCGACCCAGTCGTAGTGCTCCGGCCACACGAGAGAGCCGAAGAACGCAATGAGGCCCGAGATGCAGAAGCTGCAGGGAGGGAGGGCCGGGCAGGCAAAGGGGTCAGAGAAGAGGGGGGCTGGAGAGGGGTGAAGGCAGGCTCAACGCACGAGAGGACGTTGCCCGTGAGCATTGGGTAGTCGTTGAAGGTCGTCTCGAGGGTGACAGAGCCGTAGAGGCACTTGGTGGCCACGAGCCAGCCGATGATGCCGCTCGACGTCCCGCAGAGAGCTGCAGCCGTGCACACCCGTCCGTTGGCGCGTCCCCACATGACTCCCATGGCGATGGGAATGACACCAGCGCCGATGAAGATCCCCATGGACTCGTAGCTAATGGGGAGGCAGGGCGCGCAGGAAGGAACGCAGTCGTTGGCAGGAGCGGCGAGCAGGCGTCAGCGAAGGGGCTTTGAAGCAACAGAGGCAGATACACTCACAGCCAGCCCATCGAGATCCCGGCGTAGTAGAAGGCGATGCCAATCACGCCGCTGAAAAGGCCCCACGCGACGATGGCGCACCGGTCGACGAAGAGCACCTCGCGCTCCGACGCATGCGGCCGGATGTAGGGCACCCAGATGTCGTACGAGAAGATGGACGAGACCGCGCAAAGTTCTAGGTTGGCGCGCAAGCGTGAGGTGAGCGCTGAGCTGGCGTTGCGGCGGCGGCGACGCGGGTGAGACGACGAGGTCAGGACGTACCAGCCGAGGCGGCGGATGTCACTGCCATGAAGAGAAGTACAAGAAGCAAGGCCGCGCCGGTCTCCTTGAGGAGCGTCTGCGCCGCCGCCGCTGCTGGGAGTCCTGCGCCGACCTGGGCGTCGGTGAGACCGAGCGGGTACCCGGGGTACTCCGGGTCGTACTTGAGCACGACCGCAGAGAGACCCATAGTAGTGGCCATGCCGAGCGGGACGCTGCACCAGGAGGCGAAGTCAGTAGAGGCGTGAGGGGCGGGGAGAGAGAGGGGAGCGTACGAGAGCCAGGCGCTCCCGCCGAGCAAGTAGCCCTTGACCGCCGTCGACGGGACAGATGCGATAGCACTGCAGGGCATTCAAGAGGTGGCAGAATCGAGAGTCAGGGCGTCGTGGCGGCGAGAGCAGGGGCACAGGGGCGCAGGGATGGTCAGCTTCGACGCGACGCGGACGAAGCGTTCGGGACGCACCGTTGCCAGTACGCCTGGTCGTTGAAGACGGTCCCAAAGTTTCCGATAAGGTTGATCACGAGAAAGATCATGCCGCTCTTGCTTTGGAAAGTGAGGTACGAGCCGTCCTTGTTGCCCTCGACGGGCCAGTCCTCGGCGGCGCGCACCAACAGGTCGTACATCACGCTTGGCGAGCCAATCTTGTCCGAGCCGCCCGTGTAAACGTAGAACTGCCGGGCAGGCCCGCGTCAGCGCGCTCGCGGGGATGCCTTGCTGACGAGTCGATGAGAGGACTGCGCACCATGAAGGCCAAGATGATGCCGAACAACACCGCTGTGTGAAGATAATCGGCCAGCAACGACGCACGCAGCCCTCCCAGGAGCACGTAGACTGCGAAGAGCGGGCGGGTCAGCAAGCTCCTTCTCGACAGGCGCCTTCGTGGCGGCTGCCGTCTCTAAGGCGGCAGAGGCTCCACGGAGAGTTCCACATTGGGAAGGAACGCATAGAACTCACCGATGACGCCGATAGGACTGAGAGAGGCGAGGAGGATGCAAGGCGTCCGAGCAAGGCGTCAGCACGGTGAGAAGACCTGAGCCTGCTTCAGCAGCGAGGGTGCGTACATGAGGATGCAGATTGCGGGCGTACTGGCGCCCGTCAGGTCCTGGAGACACGAGAGAAGCGTCAGCGTGCTCGACTTGAGCGAGAGGCGGACGAAGCGAAAAGGACTCGACGCACCGTGACGACAGCGGATCCGCCCGTGATGAGCATTGCCGAGACGAGGAGGCACGTCACGAAAGCGTAGCACATGAACACGATGTGAGCGCGCGTGCCCCATCGGACCCGCAGGACCTGTGCAAGCGAGCAAAGTCAGAGACGAGGTCGAGCCCTTTGGCAGCGGGCCCGTGCGCACCTCGAGGAACGTGTGGGCCTTGGGCGCATTGAGCTTGATCCTAGATAGATAGAGAGGGATCATGGATGAAGAGAGAAGACGATGGAGGGCGAGAGAGAATGAGAAGAGAACGAGGCCGTCAGCAAAGGGACAGGCGATTGAGCAGGGGGAGCGGAGCGCTCACTTGGCCGCATTGCATGCGAAGACCTAGGGTGACCGCAGAAGTATGCGCACAGGAGGTGACAGACGAGGTGGAGTGGTGTCAGCTGGAAGCAGAGAGCGGGTGAAGAGGCGGAATGACGAGGTACGCACGACAATCTGGACGGCGGCCCCACAGGCATAGCTGTAGGGGCCCACGATGCCGTTCTTGTAGCCCTGAGCAGTGCTCTGCGCCACATTGATGCCCTGATCAGATGGGAGCCGCGGTAAGGCGGAGCGGAGATGATCCGACTGACCGTGAGAAGCCTGCATCGGTGAACGGGGGACGTCGCGGGTCAGCGTATGAATGGTGGAGCGCGCTGAACGAAGAAGACTCGCGTTGCGGCCCAGGTCCACGAGGAGACGATGGCCGTGGCAATCATGCCAGGCTTGACCGAGTGCGACGCGGAGGCGAACTCGGCGATGGACGAAGTGCGGTGCGTCGTGTAGCGATTCTGGATGCTTGTGAGAAGCAGCATGAGCGCGGCAAAGAAGAATCCGATGCCCAGCGTCACGCCATAGCCGACGCCCTGTGAGAGGATGGCAACGTCCGACATTTTGGCGGAGGGAGGTCGAGGAGGAGGTTGTGTGGCCGTGCAGCCCGCGCTGAGGTCGTCGCTGGTGATGGGGCTCCTTGAGAGAGCTGCAGGAGTGCAGAGGTGAAAGAGCGAGAGGGAGCAAGAAGAGGAGATAGGAAGCATCGCCCGGCGCGACAAGGCGAACGAGCCCCAGACGTCCAGATAGCTGGAGCGATCGAACCCTTTGACCCAGTGAACCCGGCAACGGCTGGAAAGCCGTCAGCGGACGTGGGCGAAAGGACAACGGCCGTGACGGGCGAACTCTAGATAAGCGCTCGAGCGCGACGCCCTCTCCTCGACCGCCTCCTGCGAGCCTGCAGCCTCTGCAAGCCAGCGGAGTCGACACTGAGAGGCCCTCGAACTCATTCGTTGAGGCCGCTCGAGCGGCAGGGTGCGAGATTCTCATCTCCTCCCTCATCCTTGAGAGCCTCCTCCTTCTGCGCAGACAGCAACAGGACGTAATCGGAGCGGCAGAGCGCACCAGAGATTCGCGCTTGATTGCGCGCCGCAGCCCCAATCACCCCTGGCGCTCTACATACATAGCTTGTATCGGCGCGGAGGAAGCGGACGCACTGGGAGTCAAAGCCCGGGGCGGATCGCGGTTTCTCCAGTTGGTGCGCTGGCCCAACAACGGGGTCGACGTACCTGTGCAATCTAGGCCGGGGCTGGTCAGGCTGGCCTGCGACGTGACGGACGCAGAGAGAGGCGCCAGGGATCGTCTCCGAATCAGCTTCAAGGACCCCTTCGAGGCGGCTGGTCCCCGCTTTCTCGAGCTTCCGTCGCGGCGCTTGTCGGGCCTTTCCGACGGCTCAGAGGAAGATGCGGGGCAATGCCGGCGGGGCGCGTATCTCGCTACACCCGCTCAAGCTCCTTCGCCTGCTGCGTCTCGCAACCCTCAGCTCTCGGACCCCGCTGCTGCATCCGTCACCATGGCACCGCACCGCACCGTCATCAGCATCGACCCTCTCAAGCCCGCAAAGGGCCAGGCGGGGACGATGAACAGGTGGAGCCACCTCATCCCCGCTTTCGCTAAGGTCGCCCAGGGCGAGGTCTTCAAGGTCGGGTGCCACGAGTGGACGGGCGGACAGATCAAGAACTCGGACGACGCCGACGACATTCGCGACGTCGACCTGACCCAGATCCATTACCTGAGTGGGCCGGTGGCGGTCGAGGGTGCCGAGGCAGGCGACGCCCTAGTCGTCGACATCCTCGACATCCAGCCGTACGACGAGATGCCTTGGGGCTACACAGGTGCGTCATGCAAGGAAGGGGCGAGCAGGCTGCAGAGCAGCTGACGAGGTCCCCCTTGCAGGCATCTTTGAGGAAAAGGACGGCGGCCTCTTTGCGACCGAGTTCAAGACCAAGGCGAGCAAGGCCATCTGGGATTTCGAAGGGAGGTTCGCCACCTCTCGCCACATCCCGGGTGTGCGCTTCGCCGGCCTGACCCACCCAGGGATCCTCGGCACCGCGCCGTCGGCGGAGCTCCTCGCCGAATGGAACCGGCGCGAGCAGGCCCTCATCGACGCTCACCCCGGCTGCTCACCCGCCGTCGCTCTCGGACCAGAGCCCAAGGGCGCCTACGTCGGTCAGGACCTCCCGGCCGACGTGATGGAGCGGATCGCGCGCGAGGGAGCCAGGACGATCCCCGGTCGTGAGGTGAGCTCGTCCGCGCTCTCGTTCTCCTCGGTCAGTCACTTACGCCTTGGCTCGTCAGCACGGCGGTAATTGCGACAGTGAGTCAGCCAACGCAGGCTCGGGCTCGCCTCCGGCTGACGCGCTCGCCTCGCAGTCAAGAACCTCAGCATTGGCTCTCGGGCGTGGCTCCCTGTCTTTGTCGAGGGTGCCAACTTGGCAGTCGGAGATCTCCACTTCTCTCAGGGAGACGTGCGTGCCTGTCCTTCGTCCCTAACGACCGCGTCTGGCGACGTCCTCGTCCTGCGCTGCCTACGTGACGGGGCCCGCTCTTACCACATGTGCGTCTGCAGGGAGAGCAGAGTTTCTGCGGAGCGATTGAGCAAGCGGGTATCATCACGCTCAAGTGCACGGTTGTGAAGGGAGGCGTCGACAAGTTCGCGCTCAAGCAGCCAATTTTTCTCCCTTCTCCGATCGACCCGCTCTACACTCAGCAGCTCACATTCGAGGGCATCAGCGTCGGTAGGTTCTCCTGTGTCTTCGAGCAGCCGACCCCTCGAGCAGCGAAACATGGTCGTCAGCGCACTTCCCCGCTGACCACCTTCTCAACTCCGCTCTCCTCCTCGTTTTCCCGCCGCTTGCTCTCCCCCGCTTGCGCGACCCTTCGCAGACCTCCACGGCGATGGGAGTCAAAAGTCGATGTGCGCGACGACGGCCTACAAGCAGGCGTCGCTTAACGCGATCGCCTGTGCGTCGACCAGACCCGCTTCCTCTCTAGAGTGTGCTGCCGCTCCAGCTCGCTGCACTGATCTGACTGTCTTCGTCTGTTGTCCTTGTGACATTACGCAGACCTCAAGAAGCTCGGCTACACACTCGAGCAAGCGTACCTCCTCCTATCCGCCGCGGTGCGTCCTCATCTCCCTCCATCTCTCGCCCGCACGCACCAGCCTGACTCGCCCCTCCCCCGGCCCCCTTCCCCCCCCAGCCCGTCGAGTCGCACGTCGCGGCCCTCGTCGACGTCCCCAACGCCATGGTCACCATGTCTCTCCCGCCGGCCATCTTTGACCGCGACATCATGCCGCGGCCCGAAGGCCTCGAGAAGAGGGACTACGGGCAGTGCGCGCTTCGGAGCGACGGCCAGAGGAGCTTTGACTTGATTGAGGACAATGAGAGGAAGGCGAGGGAGGCCGAGGCGGGGAAGAAGCAGTGAGTGAGGGAAGTGAGGGAGGCAGAGAGGGATGGAGTGGGACGGCGCTGTACATACGAGGTTTGTCTCTCGCGCGATTGGTGCACCCTTGTTTTGCCACAAAGGGCACGGCACGACAGCGCGGGTTGCATAACGAAGTTGACAAAGCGGGTCAGAGAGAGAGGGGGAAGAGTGCTACAGGGTCGGACAGAAGAAGAAGAGGAGACTCGAGAGTCCATCACCAGCGCAAAGCCAGCCACCGTTGACCATCACCGCCCACCTACCCACCTCGAGCCCGTCCTTCACGCCCTCCTCGGCTCAAGCGTGACCGTCTCGGTACTCTCCCCGTACCGCCTCACATTCCACTCATGCTGCCTCCTCTCAAACTCGTCGCCGCTCTCGCCCTCGCGCCGGACGGGCTCGGCCTCTCCCCCGCGCATGCCATGCTCGACGCTGTCGGCGAACGGGTTCGCTCCCGCAGGTGGCGGCGGCGGCGCGTGCGCGTCCTGTGAGGAGGGCAGCTTGTCGTCGCTCGCCGAGACGCCGTACGGGTTGTCGTACGACGGCAGGTGCGCCCCTGCGCCCGCTCCCGCTGCGCCGCCGTGATCGTACCCGTACCCGTATCCGGGCGGGGGCGGCGCGCCGTACGGGTTCGCAGAGGCGGGGTAGGGGGGCTGCGCGCCTGGGTAGGGTGCGAGCGGGTAGGCGTACTGCGACGAGGGGGCGAGCTGGGCCGTGTGGGTGCGGAGGCTCTGGGGCTGCGGTGCGGGGAGAGGTGGCGAAAGAGAGAGGAGGGCCGGGGTGGTGAGCGGGAGACGCGAGTGCTCCACGAAAAAAGAGACGAGGGACGCACGTTCTTGAGCTGGTGAAGGAACGAGGCGGCGAGCGACGCAAAGATGAAGGCGATGATGAGGGAAAAGATCAAGAGCGCAATGTCGACCTGCGCAGGTGACGAGAGCGTGTCAGTCGCCATGCTCCGTACAAAGGCAGGCCGGTGCCGAGACGCACGTAGGACGAGTTGCGCCAGCTCTGCTTGCAGTAGCTCGCGACCGTCGCGGCCGACAAGCTCCCGCTCGCGACGTCGCTGTCGTACGACGCGGCGCACGCATCGAGGATGTCGCCCTTCATCGTAAAGTGGCACACTGTGCGCGCGAGTTCTGCACCCGTCACGAGTGCCGCGACGCCGAGCGAGGCGTAGAAGTAGGACCGGACGAGCGGCAGGGAGGCCTTCCATGCGGCGAAGAAGCCAAACACCTGACGGACGGACGAAGGGGACGGCGCGCGCACACCCGAGGTCAAGTCAGTTCGATCCTCCTCTCTCTCTCGTCGCGAGGAGGACGCGCCGCACCTCGACGGCGACGCAGACAAAGTAGACGACGGCGAGGGCGAGCCAGACCGTCTTGAGCGAAGAGGGCGTCTCGACGTCGTTGCGGTTGCGCAGGTAGGCGGCGCCGACGATGAGGCCCCAGACTGGGGGAGCGGCGGGAGAGAAAAGCATCGGCAGGTCAGCACACTTGTTCTCTCATGAGGGTTGGAGCGGCTGCTGCGAGGTGCCTGCCACGTGTGGGCGTGAACGGCGGCTGCTGCGTTTCGAGAGAGCACCGCCTCGTCGCTCGTTGAGTGCGGAGGAGAGGCCGACTGTGGCCCGCGCCTCGCTCGAACGCGTGCACTCGACGGCTACTAGCCTTCCTAGAAGTCCTAGATTCGCTGCCAGGCACCCCTCGCTGTGGAGCCTGCCACCTGTGCGCAGCAGCAGCGGGCCATGACGAGGGGGCGGGAGGCGGGACGATGGGGGCGCGACGAGACGACGGCTCGCGCGAGTCGGTGGACGCACCGGTGGCAAAGAAGGTCATGATGAGGACCGCCGGGCGGAGGTTCCTCTGGGTGTTTGAGAAGCGCTGGAGGGCGTAGGGCGGGGGAGCCGCCGAGGGAGGTTCGCGGTTCCTGGGGTGAGGGGAACGCAGGGTCAGCGCGCGCGCACGAGGCCGGGGAGTCATGCACGAGTGGCTCACATGGCTGTCGAGGCTCAAAGTGAGAGGGTGGCCGACGTGGACGAGGTCAGCCCACAGCCGGCAGCCGGCGCTCGTCGACGGGGACCGCCGTCTCTCCTCTGCCCCTCTCTCGGCTCAGTCTGCTCAGAGGCCCGTCTGCCCACAGGTACTCGCTCGATCAGGCCGCGCGTCCGCTCCTCGCGCCATGGCCAACGAGGTCGCGACCGTCTCGTCGTCCTCCTCATCAAACCCCCTGTCAGTACCACCTCGCTCCCTCTCCCGTCTAGGCCAGTCTAGGGCAGTCAGCACTCACCCTCGAACATCCCGACAGAACCTGGGCACAGGCGCTCGTCCTCCTCGAGTCACCCTCCCTCACCGGCCTCGCCCCCTCTGCCTCTCACTTCCTCCGCGCCCACCTCGCTCAACTCCAGCGCCCGCACGACCCTTTCCCTCCGAGTCAGCAGTCTCGCACTCAGCTCACCTCGGGCACCCTCCACCTCGCGAAGCGCCAGGTCGACGTCTCGAAACCCGACCAGCAGCTCGCCCTCGACGTCGCGGCCCGCTTCTCGTGCGACGAACTCGAGGCCTACCACGCCCTCAGGCACGCACGGAGGGGCAAGCCTGCACACCCAGACAGGCTCGCAGAGGACGAGTGGGACCGCGTCACGGCATGGCTCTTTGAGGAGCGCATGGCCGTCCTCGGCGTCGTCGCCCTGCTCTTGACGAGTCGTACGCACGCTCGCACCCTCACTCTTTGAACCCCGCTGACCCACGCACGTATGACAGACGACGACCCGGCCAACGCGTGCTACGAGCTCGCGGCAGAACTCGTCCCGCAGATCGTCACCGACACCTTCACCTCGTCCCTCCTCGCGGCCTTCACCCTCCGCACGTCGCAGAACCTGCCCGACGCCGTCCGGCCCTCTCCGACCCACTCGGCCTTCTGGACCAGGCAACTCATCCGCGAGCAAAAGACGCTCCTCGAGCTCGTCTTCCTCGCCTACTACGCTCCGCGGCCCGCCGACGGCCTCGAGCTCGCGCGCGTGCTCGAAGCCGTCCGCGCGACCGAGTGGGGCCAGAGGCAGGAGCTCTTTGGCCACTTTGACGCCGAGACTCAAGGCGTCGTGCGAGAGATTGGCCACCTCTTGACGATCATCGCGCTCGAGGCGCACAACCTCGAGGCGGCGATGGAGGACGAGCACCCGATCGGCGCGCCGGGAGAGGCCATGGTCGATGCGCAGAGCGTGTACCACCCGGACAACCTGGTCAAGGTCAACGAGCTCGTCGAGGCGCTCGTGCGGCTCGACGCCGAGCGCGCGTCGCCCGTCCTCCTCGCGTGGGCGTTCCTCCTCTCCAAGGTGACGACCTCGCTCCTCGAGCGCGGCGTCCCCGACGCGTACCACGCCTGGGCCGAGCAGTCCCTCCGCGTCGAGGCGCCCTCGGGCTCGTCGCACTCGTCGTCGTCGTCGTCGACCCAGCCCTTGTTCCAGCTGTACGCCGCCCACGCCCTCTCGCCCTCGTCCGCCTTCTTCCCCTCGCTCCTGTCGGTCCTCCGCTCCCCCTTGCTCGGTCACTCGGCGCAGCGAGAGTCGTTCTCGTCGGCGGCCAACAACGAGCCCAACGCGATCGGCTACCTGTCGGTGCTGCGCGGGCTCGTCACCTCGATCCCCAACCTCGTCCGCCTCCCCTTCCTCTCGCCCGCACAGCTCTCGGCCCTCTATGACGCCTACGCCGCCCTGTACGGCAACGCGTCGGCGGCGCTGCTGTGTGCCCAGTTCTGGGAGGACCAGGCCATCCTCAACACGGCGCTCGACAGCGACTCGAGCATGCTCCTCGAGCGCACGGCCCAGAGCGCAGGCGAGAGCGACATTGTCGAGCTCGCGCGCTCGAGGTTCCCGCTCGAGTTTGGCAGCCTGACGCAGCTCGTCAGGGCCTTGTGCGCGGGCGCGGCGGGCCTCCTCCCCTCCGAGCATGCGGACTCGGGAGGGGGAGGAGGAGGGGACCCCGCCGCATCGAGCGACGACGAGCTCCTCGCGGCAAAGTGCGCCCAGAGCACATTCGCCTACCTCGCGACGCTCCCGAGCCTGACGCACGTCGTGCCCTCGTCCGCGCCACCGGGCGCCAACTCGGGCGCTCCCGCCGCCGCCGCCGCCGCCGTCCCGCTCCCGTACGAGTCGTCGCCGTACCCCGACGCCGAGACGGGCTACTCGTTCCGGGCCGTGCGGCCCATCGGCGTCTCGCGCAGCGTCGCCATCCCCGTCGGGGCCCAGGGGCGCCTCGTCTCGCAGCAAGGGTCCAAGCCCCTCGTCGTCGCGTGGGACGTAGAGTGGTCCGCGTGGCGACTCTTTGCCGACGTGCTCGAGGACTATGCCGGCGTGGGGATGTCGGCTCGGCACCGCCGCGACGTGTTTGGCAGTCGCGAGGCCGTCACGGACGCGCTGCCGATGGAGTGGGACAGCGACGACGAGCACGAGCGCGACGTGACGGCCGTGCTCGACATTCTCCGCATCACGCTCCGCAGCGACCACTCGCTCGCCGTCGCCCTCATTGACCACCTCGCGACGGCCCCGGGGCGCGTCAGGGCAGACGCGGACCCTGCGTCGGCGCGCAACGGCTTCGTCGAGGTCCTGTTCCGGATCCTCGAGCGGTCGCTGGCGCCCAACCCGGACCGTCCGCCGCCGACGGCGCTCGTGAGCTCGCTTCTCGGGCTCATCGCCGCCCTGTTGCCGTCTTTCCCGGGCGTCATCTGGACGTACCTCCGTGGCTCGGCACTCCTCTTCCCCTCGGCCAAGGTATCGACCTCGAGCGGACTCGGCTACGGCGCAGCGGGCATCGCCGCCTCCTCCTCCTCGTCGTCGTCATCGACCTCGCGCCCGCAGGTGCTCCAAGCCGAGCGCCTCTCAGGCCAGTACCCCGTCACGCTCGCGCTCCTGTCCCTCGTGCACGCCCTCGTCCTCGAAGACCAGGTCGCAGCGTGCGTCGCCCGGCCCGACTACCGCGAGACCAAGCACGGCGTCCTCGTGCGCGCGCTCGCGTGGGTCCGAGACACGGTGTGGCCCAGCTTCGGCACGTGGCGGTTCGCGAGCCTCGTCGACAAGTACGAGCTCGCGCGGCGGTGCACGCAGCTGTTCAAGCTCGTGCTCGACGAGGCGGGCGTCGCACCGGCGACGACGACCAGCCCCGTCGTGCAGGTCGTGCAGGACGCCTTCATCGGCCCCAAGGCGACCGTCGCGCAGCTGTCGCCCGTCCTGTCGACGCTCGCTTCGGGACCCGACACGATCCTCTTCCTGCGCAAGGCGGGCCGGTTCGCCGACGCCCAGGCACTCGAGGACCTCGTCCGCTCGGCGCTCGCGCTCGTCCTCCGCCTGCTGCGCCTCCGCCGCCGCACAAAGGGCACGACGTCGTCGTTGCTCGAGAAGCTGTGCCTCTCGCCTGCGACGGGCAGCGCGTCGTACGCTGCGACGGCCGGGCTGGGCGCGAGCGTGTCTGGCGGGATGCTCGTCGCGGCGGCGGCGGGACGGGAGCACGACGACGCGCGGTCGGCGGGCGGCGACGTCCTCGGCACTCCGCGCCGGCCCGAGCTCCTCGAGTCGCTCGTGCGCTTCGTCGTCGCACCGCTCGACGGCGCCCTCGCAGCGCAGGCCGCGCGCGTCGTGACACTCCTGTGCCTGTCGACGGCTGCGGGTGAGACGGCGCCGGCGAGCATGACGGCGCTGCTCGGTGGGAGCGAGGGCATAGAGCGCCTGCTGACGGCGCTGTTGGCCGTCGTTGAGGACCACCTTGCCGCGCAGGAGGTGCAGGTCGCCATCTGGGACTTGGTGCGTTCTCCTCTCTCTCTCTCTTTCTGTCGGCGCCCACACAGACCTGACGATTGAACTCCCGTGCAGCTGTCGGCCATCGTCGACTCGCAGCCGGGGCTCGGCATGATCCTCGTCACGGGCCGCTCGTCGCCCTTCTCGATCGACGACATCGTCCCTGTCGTGCCCAAGGACGACAAGGGCAAGGCGCGCGAACTGCCCGACGCCGAGAAGGCGGCTCAGGACCTCGCCAAGTCGCTTGCGCCGTCTGCGCCCAAGCCGCTGTCGCGCACGGCGATCGGCGTCGCCCTGTCGACCCTCGGCACGTGGACCACGATGTGGGCCGACCGTCCCGCGCTCCTCGCGGCCGTGCTGAGGTTCTTCGACTTTGCGTGGCAGCACCTCGTCGAGTACGGCTCGGCGCTCGACGACTTCCGCTCGCGCATGTCGACGTGGGAGGCCTTTGTCAAGGTGGCCTTCGAGAGCCCCGGCGCCGAGCCCAGCGACGATGACGCCGTCGCAGACTACTGCCACCGGGTGACGGCGCGAGCGCATGCCGCGCGCATCCTCGCCCTCGACGTGCAGGCCGCGCTCGCCAAGCCCAAACCCAAGGCCGAGGACGCGACGAGCGTGAAAGCCCTCTTCGCCGCGCTGCGCGACTCGCGCAAGGTCGCCGCGGCGCTGACGTCGGCCATCGCATCGTCGTGTGCGCCCGAACTGCACCAGGGCATCTATGCGCTCGTGCACTCGGCGTTCCCGGGGCTCGACCTCGACGCGTTGCGCAACGCGCCGTCGACGCACCCGCTCGACGAGGCACGCGAGTTCGGACCCGAGTACCTGTACGCGCTAGCGCTCGTGCGGCGCCGACTCGACGGCTTTGTCGCCGACGCGGCGGAGGAGGGCGCTGTCGACGGCGACGCACTCGCCGACGTCGTGGCGCAGACGGCCAAACTCAACCGTAACTTTTCCCTCCTCGAGGCCCAGATCCTCGACACGCGGTCGTGGCGGCAGCTGCTCGAGATTGTGTCGCCCCTCGCGCGCAAGGACGCGCCAGAACCGGCCCTCTCGGCCGTCGGGCTCGTCGCGCAGGAGATCGCACAGGAGACGCGGGCGGGCCAGGTCATGACGACGGTGCAGGCCGAGCGGCTGTCGATCCTCCTCACGCTCGCCCAAGTTCTTGGCGGCGTCCCAGCTGACAAGTCCAAGCCCGCCGTGGTCGACCTCGTTGTCAACGTCGCCGCCATCTTCGCGAGCGAGGCGCTGCAACCACTCGAGTCGGTCGCACGGCGAGAAACGCCCCCCTTCCACGCGACCCTCTTCCGCACGACCTACCTCGCTTGCCGCCAGCTCGACGTGTGCGTGCCGTCCGAGGAGGTCGCGACCGCCGTCACGGGCGAGCAGCGGACCGCAGTGACTGCCGCAACCGAGGCCATCCTGCGCGACATGCTCACGGCGACGCGCGACCTGCTCGTCCTGGCGCGCGCGCGCAAGGACGTCGACATCGAGCAAGACCTCGCGCTCGCCGTCGCCGTCGTGTCGCAGGTCCTCCGGTCGGCATTCGCCCCTCCCGCCGCCGTCTGGCTCGCGCACCTGCACGCGCTCGACCTCTTGCGGTGCGCGTTCGACGTCTTTGTCCACATGGACCAGCTCGAGCCGGGGCGCCCGCTGTACGCGCAACACGTGCTCGACCTGTGCCTCGCCTTCGCCACGTCGTCGCCGCGGGCGGCTGAGCAACTGCCGCTCGACGGCGCCATGACGGCGCTGACCAACAACGCGCTGACGGCGGCCGCAGAGGCGGGCGCGATCGCGCTCGTGTCGCCGACAGACGCGTCGCGCACGCCGCAGCACGAGCTGTGGACGTCGATGCTCGCCCTCGTCGTCGCGCTCGTCGCCGCGCTGGGCGAGTCGACCCGCTTCGTCGAGCAGGACGTGACGGGGTTCGTGCGCCTGTACGGCCTGCAGGTCGTGCGCGCTCTGAGCTGGACGTCGAGCACGCCTGTCACTGCCGCGGGGCTCGAGGAGCTGTCGGCAGTCGTCGCGCTCATGCACGGCATCGCGAGGAGCAGCAGCGCGAACGGCGTCTCGCCCAACTCGCCCGTCGTCGCCGTTGCAGGGGTCTTTGTCGAGCAGAGTCTTCACCTCTTGCAGCACCTCGTCTACGCCCTCCTGCACCCGAACCACCTCGCGGCGCTCATCGAGGGCCTGACGCCCGCCGAGCGCGGCTACCTCGAGAAGGAGGCCGCCGAGGACGACGTCGACAAGCGGCCGGTCGCGCAGGCCGTCACGCTCAAGGTCGTGCAGCTCGCGAGGGACCTCGTCGGCGCGCTCGTCGAGTTTGCCGACGCGTGGGCGACACTGCTCAAGGACCCGATGGACTGGCGCTCGGAGCGGGCCGTTGTCTTGCCTGTGCGTGCCCTCTCTCTCGCTCTTCGTGTTTCGTCTCAAACCGCTGCTGACGAACTCGATGCCTAGACTGCGACCGTGACTGTGGGCGACAAGGCTTCGCTCGGCACCCTGTTTGACCTGAGCACCTACTGCATCGACACGCTGCGGTCCCCTCCGCCGACAACCTCGGCCGCGCCCTCTCTCCCCTCACCCTCTCCCTTCCCGACCCTGCCCCCAGCCTCGCAGCCAGTCCTGCGCGCCGCGTGCGCCGAGACGCTCGAGGCGTGTCTGCTCCTCGCCGCGACGCAGCTTGCGCTGCACGCGCAGCAGCAGCAGCCGGGCGGCGGCGGCGGCGGCGGCGGGGCGTCGTCGCGCGCGCTGCATGAGCTTGGCGGCGAGGTCGTCGAGCTGGTGGACAAGGCGCTCGCGCTGAATGCGCCGGGATCGGGCAAGGACGACCAGAGGAACAGCAAGGCGCTGCTCGAGGTGGTCAGGAGCAAGCTGGGACGGTGGGTGTAGACTTCGGGGTGTGTGTGCAAGCTGGTCTGAAGTGACGCTGAGACTAGGGAGACAGAGAGAGAGGAGAGGAGGGGGGTCGAGCGGCTCCAGGGAGTGCCCGTACTGGACCGGACTCAACTCCGCCCTTCGCACTCCGTGCATCAAACCCGCCCCGCTCGGCTCGCAGCATGGCGCGCAAGAAGGGAGTTCCGCAGCGTGCGGGGCTCTCACGCGCCGAGTTTGAGCAGGTCAAGGCGCTCACGAGCTCTGCGTTTGAGCAAGAGCAGCGCGACGAGGAGGAGCGCCGCAGACGCCTCGAGGCCGACGACCGCAGGAGGGCCGAGGAGCACGTCAAGCGCATCAGGGCCGCTGCAGAGGAACGCAACAGAGCTGCACAGCAACGCGGTGCGCTTGCTCCCTCTGTCGTCGCTCCTCTCCTCGACCTGGCTCACCCTTGGTCCCACTTCATCACTCTGAACAGCGACCGCGACCCTCAGCAACGGTGCGGGCTGCGGTTCACTCTGCGAAAGGCACACACAGGCTGACCTGCAGTGGCGCCTACAGGGGCACCAACAGCAGCGACGGCCGTCCCGCTCTCGCTCAACTCGCACCTCCCTCCCCAGGCTGCCCCGTCTCCCGCCATCCCCCTCGCACCTGCCTTCCCCGCGGCACCTCCTCCCTTCTACCAGAATGCTCCGCCATCCGTCACCGTGCCCGCCCCGCCCCAGACCAACTCGCTCCAGCCGCAGCTGCAGCCCAAACTCGAGCACCCGCCAGGTCTGAGTCGCTTCGCAGAGCTGTACGTGCCCGTATGGCTGCGCAGGGTCAACGCAGATCGGCCGCAGTACGTTGTGCCGCGGAGCAAAGCAGAGGCGTTTTCGGTGCGCCCGTCGCCTTGCCCTCTCGTGTCCTTGCCCGAGTCTGACGCATCCTTCCTGGCCGCTCAGATCGAGTACTCGGAGGTCCACGACGCGCTGTACCCGCCACGGCTCATCCACCACCTCGGCGTCATCGAGCGCAAGAACCACGAGCGCCTCCTCAAAGAGCACTACGGGCGCGCGACCAGCCAGGGCCGCTTCCCAGCTCGCCCTGCGCCGCTCGCCCTCGCGCCCGCAACCTACGCCCACCACTGGCTGCCACTCCAGCAGGCCGAGTACACGGCACGAGCCCTCCAGCTGCAGCAAGCGGCGCTGTACGCCGTCCCGCTGCGACCCGTCGCGCCGCATCCGGGCGACCCGCCAGGCCCGCCGCTCTACATGCTCGAGGCGCGCTCGATCCGCGAGGGCTGGCCGCCCGTCGACCTCGGCGACATTCTCAACTTGCGCCAACTCCGCCCCAACTTCCAGAGCTGGCAGGGTCTCGAGTTCGAGGCGAGCGTCGCGGGCATCAACCGCGCTGCGGGCGAGGTCCTCCTCCGCTGCGACAGCCTCATGGGCTACCAGGAGGCGATGGTCTTCAACGTCGTGTGGCGAGTGCAGGACCGCATCTTCAACGAGTGGCGGAGGTCGACCGAACTCGCCGACCTGTACCTCAACTCGAGCTCGATCCTTCAGGACGGCCCGCCCGCCAAGCGCCGCCGCACCGCCATCGACAGCTGGCTGTTCCCGCAGAGCGAGGACGTGTCCGTGCATGGGCCCGCGCCGACCAAGGACGACCTCGATCCCGAGTGGGTCGACGAGAGCCTCAACGAGGAGCAGCGCGTGTGTCCCTCCTGCTCCCTGCCGATTTCGAGTCTCGACATTGACGCCCGCCCCGCGCTGCAGAACGCCATCCGCTCCATCATCTGGGGGAAGCAGCGGTGCCCGCTCCTCCTGCACGGCCCGCCAGGGACGGGCAAGACCAAGACGCTCGTCGAGGCAGTCTTCCAGATTCTCAAGCGTGGGTCGCGCTTGCCTTACTTCTTTCGTGCCGCATGCGCAGGCTTACGGGGCATCCCCTACAGGCCACCCTACCGCGCACGTCCTCGTCTGCGGCGCGTCAAACCCCTCGACGGACACGCTCGCCATGCGCCTCCGCTCCCTCATGCCCAAGGACCTCTTCCGGCTCAACGCGCCGAGCCGACCATTCGCCGAAGTCCGCGGCGAGCTCCTCCCCTTCTGCCACGTCGAGAACGACCGCTTCGCCCTCCCCTCGATGTCGACCCTCCTCTCGAAGCGCGTCATCTGCTGCACTGTCCTCGACGCGTCGATCCTCCTCAACGCCCGCATCACCAACCACGACTTGTCGACGCTCGAGATCTACATCGCCGGCAGCGTTCACCCGAACAACCCGCCGCCGCTCGCCAAGCCGCACTTTGGCTTCCTCCTCGTAGACGAAGCCGCTCAGGCGACCGAGGCCGACATCACCTGCGCGCTGAACGCCGTCGCAACCGACGACACGCGCTGCCACCGCGCGCACGTCACCGTGTGCGGTGACGCCCGGCAGCTCGGCCCGCACATCATCTCGGAGGAGGCCCGCACGCACGACTTTGACGTGTCGTTGCTCGAGCGGCTGATGAACCTCCCAGTCTACGCCGACCACCCGTTTGCGAGGAGGAACCGCTCGCGCAATCCGGACGTGCGGTGGGACCTGCGGACGACGCCGTTTGTCGACCTCGTCAGGAACTACCGCTCGGCGCCCGAGATCCTGTGGCTCCCTTCGACTCTCGTGCGTTGCCTGTCCTCCCGTCGACGCTACAGCGAGCGAGGGTGCCAGACCTGACACTCGGACCTGCAGTTCTACCACGAGACGCTCCTCCCGCACGCCGCCAAGAGTGTCCAGCAGACGTGCGCTTGCTCACCTCGCCTGTCTCCCGGCTATCTGACCGACGCTGACTCGTCGTCACACGCAGTCCCCTCCGATCCTGGTCGCAGCTGCCGAACGCAGGCTTCCCCATCCTCTTCCACCACATCGCCGGCGACGACCTCGAGATTGACGAGGGCGCGTCCTTCTACAACGACGCCGAAGTTGCCCAGGTCCGGGCACACATCCTCGCGCTCGTGCGCCCGCCAGCCGACCAGGCCCAGCACGGCACAGTCGCGCCAAAGGAGATCTCGGTCATCAGCCCCTTCAGGGAGCAGGTGTGGCGGATCCGTCTCGCTCTGAGGGCGGTCGGGCTTGGAGAGGTCGACGTCGGCAACGTCGAGGCGCTGCAGGGCGCCGAGAAGTGCGTCTCTGCCCTTCTTGGTGTCGCGCTAGACCGGGGCTGACCTTCCTGCGCTCGCTCATCGCGCTGCAGCCGCGTCGTGATCATCTCGACGGTCCGGTCGAAGGAGTTGCGCTGGCTCCCCGTCGACAGGGCGCAGAACCGCGGGCTCATTCACGAGCCGAAGCGCTTCAACGTCGCCATGACGCGCGCGAAGGAGCTCCTCATCGTGGTCGGCAATGCCGAGACGCTCACAGTCCGTCCCGCCTCTCCGTCGTGTCTACTCTTTCAAGCGCCGCAAGCATACTCACTCGCTCCCTCGTCGTGTGACGTGCGCAGCGCGACCCCTGGTGGCTCGCCTTCTACCGCCTCTGCATCCGCAACCACTGCTACGTCGGCCCGCCCGTCTCTGCCGCGTCGGCGCACGAAGCAGGGCACGCCGTCTCCAAGCTCGAGCAGCAGTACCACGCCGAGCGGAGCGGCAGTGGGAGCGCGTCGCCTGCTCGCAAGGAGGGCGAGGAGGGAGCGGAGGGCGACGACGCGGAGGGGGAGGAGGGGAGGGAGGAGAACGACAGGGCGTTCGACCTGTTGATCGGGCGGCTCGTGAGCTCGACGGTCAACGAGGACGAGGAGTAGGGGTGGTGGCGCAGACTGCAGTGGCAATGTTGGCAGAACGCGCGAGCGGCGTCCGCGGGAGACGGGCTCTCTGGTGGCTCTCTCCTCGTGATCTCACGACAGGGGCCGATACGATTTTCTGCGTTTGTGACGAGGAGGCGGGAGGTCTACGGGATTGAAGATGTGAGAAGAGATCATCGCGCGGCAGCTCTGCACGGGCCAGCCGACCTGGTCAGCACGGTCAAAGCGGCTCAGCCACGAGGGAGAGTGCGCACCTAGGGGAAGCTCGAGTCGAATGCGCGACTGCCGCGCCTGCTCCGCAGCAGCCTCTGCCCCGCCTCGCTGTCGCTCCCGCTGCTGCTCATCGCGGGCCGTGAGCCCTTGGCCAGCTCGAACGACCGCATCGGCGCCCTTCCCTGGTCGGCGAGGGCACCACGCAAGCCGAATGGGTTGCGCGCTGCCGCCGAGTAGATGCTGTCGGCGACGGCGTCGCGCTCGGCCGATTGGAGCGCGTCGAGCTTGGCGAGCGAGTAGTCCTCGCCGTGCCGCGAGTGGTGCTTCTTGCGCGGCTTCTCGTCGTCGTCGTCGTCGTCGCTGCTGCCGCTGCCCGTACCCGTTGACGCAGCGTCGTCGCTCGAGGCCGAGTCATCGCTCTGCCGCCGGTGCTCCTTGGCGCCGCTTTGCTTCTTCTTCTTCGATGACGACCAGAGGAAGTAGCCGACTGCCGCAACTAAGAGTAGCACGACGAGCCCGATGATGGCGTAGGCGGCCGTCTTCGGCAGGCCAAAGAGGGTGTCGTCTTCGGCGGTCGAGCCGCTCGAGGAGGAGGACGACGAGCTCGACGAGCCCGCGCCCGACGACCCGGGCCCCGACGACCCAGAGCTCGACCCGCCCGTTGCGCCTGTGGCTGCAGCTGCATTCGACGAGGAGGACTTTAGCGTCGTCGCCGCCGTCGCCTTTGAGGGTCCGCCGGTCGCACCAGAACCGCCGGTCGCACCAGAACCGCTCCCCCCACTTCCGCCGCTGGACGAGCTGAGAAGCAGCGGGGTGTCAGCCCGACTCGGCAGGTAATCAGCCAGATGAGGCGTACGCTTTTGTGTCACCTTCTCCCGTCGCAGCCGCAGCCGCCTCCTTGCTTGACGTCGGGGAGGCGGTGGCACCGCCGCTGTCGGAGTTCGAGTCGCCGGTGCTCTGTCCAGTCACCGCCACCGTATCAAAGAGCTTGTAGTCGCCGCCCTGTGTGATCGTTGTGCCGTTTGGCAGGGCTCTGTCGACGGGAGAGGGCGTCAGCCTGCGGGTTTGAGAAGGTCGGTCTCCGAGATGCTGAGGACGAGGCGCACACCGTAGTCGTGAAGAGCGAGCTATCTGGGCAGAATGTGATGGTCCAGTCGACCTGCTTAGTACAGGTGAAGAGCGCCTGCGTCGGAGGAAAGGGTCAGAGAGAGGAAGGGGCGGCGCGTGCGGGACGAGACAAACGGTGCCGCTGCTCAACGAGGTGGTCAGCTCACGCGCCGAGCAATGTCCAGGAACACTCAAGAGAAGCCCACAGACTTGCCTGCTCTCATCGTATGCGTACGCGTACGCGATTGGGCAGCTTTTAGACCTCAGAATGGTCAGGAAGGCCCCAGGGACCGCGGGGCAACAGCAGGGCGCGGGACGCACGCTTCTTTCCACCAGGAGTAGTATTTGATGTTGCTTGAAGGGCACACATCGGGCGTTGCGTGAGCGCCGAAGCAGCAGTACTCTGTGGGGGCACGAAGGGTCAGCCTGAGCGCCGCGCCCCTCCTCCCCTTGCAGCGACTCACCCTCGTTGTCCTGCCAGCGACCGCAGGCGGTGAGGCAGCCAACGACCTCTCCAGCGCCGTTCTTGTACTGCAAGTCGTCCGGGCAAGCCTCGAGGAGGTTGTACGGGCTGAGGCGTCGGAAGAAGGTGAGTGCGCGCCCGCTCCACGGCAAACGGGAAAGCGCACCAGTTGCTCAGCGGACAGTCTGCTGAGTTTGTGACGCTCAAGCCCACGTTGTAGCCATCAACGTTGGAGGTGTCGTCTGCACAAATAAGTGGTACCGGGCGTCAGCAATAATGGTACGGGGCGTGGCAAGCTCGACGCGAGGGCTGGGAGGGAACGGGGCGACCGCAGGCCTGAAGGGAGCTGAGCAGGTGGCGCACAGTGGTCGACGTCCGTCTGAATGTTGAACTCTGCGAGCGTGACAGGAAGACGACCGGTACCTGCTCGGGATTGCTGTCAGAGCGCAGGAGGGCAGGGAGGCGGCGACCAGGGCGCACCGCCCGTCGCGTTGCACTTGAGTCCTCCAATGCAGCCTCCGGTCTCGCACTGCTCGTAGTCGGGCTTTGACGTGTCGGAGAAGTCGCACCCAGTCCTGCAAGGCGGGAGCGAGCAGAGTCAGCCACGACGCCTTGGCCTTCGAGGGAAGCGGATCGCGGCGCACCGCGGCCAGACGCGCCCTCCCCCTGCACAGGTCATCCAGCGATAGCCGTCAGAAACTGCTCCAGGCGGTGTTCCAGAGCCGCAAAGGAGCGACAGGCGGAGTGGACACGCACAGCCTTCCTCGACCTCAAAGGTGAGAGACGTCCCCGGCTTTGCCTCCCACCCGGTGTCCTGCGAGGGCAGCGGTCCCACGCTCGTAAAGAGTGCAGGCCAGACGGTGAAAGTGCCTGCGCAACGGGAGCGGTCGGTCAGCTCGGCCGGCCGACTCGAGGCCGGCGGCGTGCGGCAGGCAGGGAACGGACATTGGTTCGTGACGATGATCTTGCGATTTTTCTTGGTGTTGGCGCTGGAGAGGGGAATCAAGATCCCCAGGAAGGCCGCGAAGAGCCAGCGTGCGCTCGTCATGACCGAGCGTGGGCGTCGCGAGCGGCGTGTGCGTGTACAGGGAGGTGGACGGGCAAGCAGCGAACGAAGGAGGCGTGCGTGGCGCGCGTCAACGGTGTGCAGCCTCGCCACAGAGACGTATGGAGGGAGAGAGAGGTGGCAGGAGCAGGAGACTCAAGCCACACGGACAGCAAGGCTCGAGCGACGGACGGCGGAACCCCCTGAAGGTCCGCGGACCGACGCCGCAGGCACCTGTCGCTCGGCTCTCCTGAACGGTCAGGTCTTGCCAGATTGTCAACGCTCGTCGCTTGCAGGAATCTAGATAGGGCGGGCAAGCTGGATCCTGGCGCGGAGGCCCTACAGGCCCTCTTTGGCCTTCTCAAGCCGACGGGTCGGGCGCCGAGACTGTCCCCAACGACCCAGTGAGGCCACGCCCTTTTGACAGGCTAGCGCACCGTACCGTCTTTCTGACGTGCGACCTAAGGCACCCCTTGCCTGCTGGATCACAGCGTAGCGTGGCTGGGTGCCGGCGCGAGCTGCTCGGGGCCCGGTCCGCTGAGTGTGACCGAGTGAAGCGCGTCCGCCGTTTTGTTGACCGCCGCAGCTGCGGCAAAGGACGCGTCCTCAGCAGCCTTCTCGCCCATCGCCACGTCGGCCTGCGAGTCCGAGCTGCAAGTCCGAGCGACGAGGGGACACCCTGCCGCTGCGGACCTTCTCAGATTGACGGCTCGGGACCGCTCACGGTCTACGAACGCCTCGCCATGCGCGATCGAGTGTCCTTGCCACGCACAAAAGCCGCTCTACGGCTGGAAGAACCGCGGAAAGCTCGCGCCCGCGCGAGCACGGCGCGCGCTCCGTCTCAGTGGCCTGACCCGGCCGCCACCTCCGCCTTGTTGTGACCGCGGACACTGACGCGGCGCACCTTCTTCGGCGAGTAAGTGGGGAAGAGCTCGAGGCCCTTGCCCTGCGTGATGGTCGTGCCGTTGGGGAGAAGCCTGTGCGTGACGAGAGCTCAGTCAATCGTCGAGCGAGGACATTCAGAGACAAGACGAAGCGCATACGCAGTAGTCGCGAAGAGAGATGCATCCGGGCAGAATGTGATGGTCCAGTCGGCTTGCTTGGTGCAAGTGAAGAGGGCCTGCCTCGGGGAAGAGGGTCAGCGGGGAGCGGGAAGACGAGCGGGACGAAACGCACCGTGCCACTTGCTTCATCGTACGCAAAAGCGTACGCCAGGGGTGCTCTGCGAGCATCCGAGAGACCCAAAGTCAGCTGCAGAACATCCCGTGCCACGCTGGCGGGCAGAAAATCGACGACACGCACGCTCGCTTCCAGAAGTCGTAGTACTTGACCCCGCTCGCCGGGCAGGTCTCAGGTGTCGAGTGAGCGCCTGAGCAGCAGTACTCCTGGATGGGGGCGGTCAGGAGGTCGAACAGCGAAGAGGCGCGTTGAGGGAGGCCACGTCAGCGAGGCTGCCGCAGGACGTCGTCGAGCGGGCGACGTACCTCGTTGCCCCACTTGCTGCACGCGGTCAAGCACCCGACGACTTTGCCCTTGACGTTCTTCTTCTGTAGCTCCTCGGGGCACACCTTGAGCAGGTTGTACGGGCTGCGGCGGGACCCCCCGCGAGGAGTGAGCGAGGGGCGACTCGGTACGGACGAAGGCACGCACCAGTTGCTGAGCGGGCAGTCAGCCGAGTTGGTGAGCGCGATCGCCAGGTTATTCCCATCGACGAGGGAGGTATCGTCTGGGAGCGAAGAGAGGTCAGCGATGAACGAGCGGTACGTCGCGAACGGGAGGACCGAGACTCGCAGTTGTCGACGGCGCTCTGCAGGTTGAACTCGGCGAGCGTGACGGGGGGCACGCCCGTGCCTGCAGATGGCAGAGATCCGGGGTCAGCAGCGCGAAAAGAGAGCAGAGGACGAAGGTGACGCACCCCTGTCGGGGTCGCACCGCAACCCGCCGACGCAGCCGCCCGTCTCGCACTGCTCGTAGTCAGGCTTGGACGAGTCAGAGAAGTCGCAGCCAGTACTGTGAGGTGAATTGATGTGAGCACAAGCCGGGGTTGCGCGAGCGAGCGTCTGATCGCGCTCACCGACCCCAGATGCGCCCGCCCCCTGCGCAACTCGCACAACGTCAGCGCGCGCTGTGCAGAAAAGCAACCGTACAGAGTGAGAAGGAAACGCACAGCCTTCCTTGACGGTAAAGGTGACCGACGAGCCCGGAGCGGCCTTCCAGCCTGTCTCGTGCGACGGACGGGGCCCAACGCTGGTGAAGAGGGCGGGCCAGACGGGGAACGTGCCTGTGATAAAGTACAGAGACCGTGTCAGCTGGGCGTGGATGCGTCTGAGGGAGCACGGTGAGCGGACACTGGTTGACGACCGAGATGCGTCGGTCCTTCGGGGTGTTGGCGAGGCACGTGCTCGCGAGCGCGGCGAAGCAGGCGGTGAGGAATACGCGTGGGGCGAGATGCATCGACGAAGGTGGTCAGAGAGGGCGAGCTGCGAAGGTCGCGTGCCTTGAGACGAAGCAGGAAGGAAAGAGAAAGCAGAGCGTGCGAGAAGCGCAGGCAGAAGCAGAAGCGGCGAGCGACGAGATCCGTTGATGAGGGACGAGAGACGCTGCAGTACACCGCGTGCTGGGCGAGGCGAAGCTGGTCCGGACGAACGGCGTTGGCGAACGGGGGGCGCGCTCCAGCCCTCGCCTGGACCCCCTCTCGTCGGCCTCCGAGGAACGGCTCGCGTTCATGCAGACGCCGTGCGCGAGCTAACTACTCGTCCACCTCCATTCGGTCACCAGCCTCGGACACGCCGCTCTTGCGCCCCTTGCGCTTCTTGTCCTTCTTGTCCTTCTTGGCCGGCGAGCTCGCCGGCACCGCGTTCGCCTCGGCCTCGACCACCATCTTGACCGCGTCCGGCACGGGAGCGCTCTTGCGCCTCTCCTTCTTCGCCTTGCTCTTGGCGCTCCGTCGCTCGTCCGCGACGACGCCCTCCTCACCGACCTCGACGTCGCCCGCGCCGCCGACGCGCGTCGCGGCCCACTCGGCGGGCTCGTCGCCTGCTGCGCTGGGCGGGAGCGCCGCGAGCGGGTCGAGCGTCGCCGAGGGGTCGTGCGACCAGATGGAGCGGGCGGCAGGGGGCAAGGCGGAAGAGGTGTGCAGCGACGAGAGGGTCGTGAGTGAGGTGAGGAGGAGTTGCAGTCGCGAGGGCGTCAGGCCGGGCTCCTGTGGACCGCAGCATTGTCAGCATGATCCTCTGCGAGCTCCATGAGGAGAAGAGAGAGACGCACCGCGGCGAGACCACCCAAGTCGCCCTCGAACTCGCTGACGAGCCTCGCGCGCCACCACTCGCCAAAGCGGTCCTCGCGCTTCTTCCCACCCTGCACCTCCTCCCCCCCCTCGGGCGCCTCCTCCTTCTCTCCCTCCTGCTGCGCCTCGTCCCCAGCCACCAGCCCGTCGAGCACCCTCTCGTTCTCGCCGCTCTTGGGCACCCGCTTCTCGAGCAGCGGGAAGAGCGACGTCCCCAGCGGGGCGAACGCGCTCGGGTCCGCGCGCGCGAGCATCGACGGACTCGGGCTCCGCTCCGGGTACGGGCGGCGCGCGGCTGCTCCGGCTGCCGCTTGGGAAGCACCCGCACCCTGTGCACCCGAGCCCGCTGCTGCGGCGACACCGGCACCGGCACCTTGCGCCGCCTCTGCGGCGCGCCGCCGCGCTCGACCGCGCCGCCCACGCAGGCCGTCGCCGCCGCCGTCGCTGAGGAAGCTCAGGTCGCTGCCGGACGACGAGTCCGAGTCGGCGGCCGAGTCGCCTCCGTCCTCGTCGCTGCTGCTGCTGCTGCTGCTGGCGGCCTTGGTCTTGGCAACGGGTGCACCGGCAGCCTTGGAGGCAGCAGCAGCAGGCTTGTCGTCGTCGGAATCGTCGTCGCTGCTGGACGAGGACGAGGAGGACTCGGAGGATGAGGACGAGAGGTCGAGGTCGTCGTCTGAGTCGTTGTTGGCGCGCCTGCGTCGCTGGCGCTTGCGCTTGGGACGCCCTGCAGCGTTTGTTGTGCCTGCTGGGGCCATGCTCAACAGCTCTCGTGGGTGTTGGAGAGAGGTGGGTGAGTGAGGTTCACGGAGCGAGCTCAGAGGCGGGGGGGCCAGTTGGATGCCCATCTCCGCGGACTTACTGCACTGTCTCGATAAAGGGCCGCCCTCGTTACTCTCGCAGAGGGAAGATTTGTAGCACTGAGAAGTGCACTGATACGAAAACGAGCTACTGAGGGTCCCTCTTAGCTACAGCGACTTGAGCTTCTTCTCCTCCCTCTTGCCCGCGTCCCGCAGCGACTGCCACACCGGGAACCCCCCAAAGAAGGTCAAGACGCGCTGCAGAGGACGGTCTGGAGAGTCAGTACGTTGCGCAAGGGAGGGCGAGTTCGGCACTGGCAGCTGGGAAGGTGAAGTCGAGAGAGAGGCCTTTGCGCCCGGGCTCGAGTGCGGAGGCAAAGGAGACGTCCGACGCACCCATGCGAACCGCAGAGGCGCACTCTCGACGTTGTACTGACGAAAGTACGGCTCGAGGCACGCAAACACCTCGACGAGGTGCGACAAGTAGAGCGTCCCGAGCCAGAAGGCCTGGATGGCGCGCCCCGCGTTGGCGGGCGCATCGGGGTCGAGTCCCGCGAGCTTGACGAGCGGCGCAAAGGCGCGGGCTTGCCAGGGGACCCAGGAGGCGACGCGCTCCGGGCGCGCGGTGGCGAGGAGGAAGGCGAGGTAGGTGAGGCCGAGGGTCCCGACGATTGCGGGCACGGACAGCGGCAGGCCCGAGACGACGGCGTCGCTCTGAACGTGTGCGAGAGTCAGTCGTCCGCTCGCAGGTGCAAGTCGAAGGCTAGGGGAAGGACGACGCACGATCCCCAGCTTGACCTTTGCCTGCGCATGCATCTCCTCGAGGCGCTTGCGCGCCTCCCCGGCGTGCATCGGCGGCGAGAACTCGTAGGTGAACTCCTTGCGGGCAGCCTTGGGCCCGTAGCGGATTCTCATCGACGGGGTCGAGAACGAGACGATCTCCGGGTGCGCATAGGCGAGCGAGGGCGGGACGCGGCCATAGTACTCGAGGTAGTGGCTGGCGACGAGACAAAAGAGTGTGTCAGCTCCTAGTCTAGGGGGAGCGAGGGGGTCGAGGAGGACCGTGCCGCGGGCCCCAAGTCGCCGGGCGGAGCGAAGGCGGCGCGAGCGGAGGAGGCTCACCCGAGAGACTTGGCATGATCCTGGTTCATGTGGCTGGCGAGGGGTACTGTCAGCTCGCTGTCATGCTTCGAGCAACCTAACAAGGGCTTACCTGATGATGCGCTGAGCTGAGGAGAGCGAGGTGGGGGTGAGCCGACCAAACGGTGAGGAGCGAGAGGGGGGGGGGAAGCGCACCTTCTGCGTCGGTGACCTGTGCCATGTTGGGAGAGGTCCGTGTAGAGTCTAGCAGGAGGAAAGAAAGGACGGAAGGACGCTGACCAAACCCTGGGCGGCGACGTCGACCCGGAGGCTGCGCCAACCTCGGGTGCCGGGCACTCGCTGGGTCGCTCTCCTCCCTCATCTTCCGAGACCCGAGTCGCTGGAGTGACACGGCCAACGTCGCACAACGCCACACCGCCCGCCCGCCATGCTCTCGTCCGCCTCCCCGACGAGATCCTGCTCATCCTCGACCGCCTCTAATCCCCTCTGGCCTGCGACGACGACGCATACGCACAGCGTCGACGCAAATTCGGGTCCCTCGGGGCACGTGTGGTGCAGGCTCACGACGGACCGGGCCGAACCCGTCCCGCGATGCCCGCCGACCGGTGGGCTGACACAGAGGTCGTCGACGTCCGCCTCCGCTCGCCCAGGTTCAGATGATCTGCGCCTGTCGAGCCAAGGCCCTCCCCGGGCGGCTTGAGCACCCTCACCGACGACTCGGAGCCGCCCTCGACGTCCTGCTTCGCGCCAGACTTTCCCGCAGCTCGGCTTTGTCTGGACTTCGGATCATGCGGCGCACCCGACGACGACCCATCTCCGTTCCCGTACGCGCTCGATCCGGGCTCGCCCCTCGACGAGCTGGACCCGCTCCCGCGCCACGTCTGCATCAACCGAGCGCGGCGACTTCCTGGAGCGCGACCCATGGCTTCAGGAGCTCGAAACCATGCTCCCGCCGTTCACGGCACTCGTTTCGGCAGCGCCATAAGCGGGCAGCTGCACTCTGCTCCTGCTGCAGGTCCTCGCCGAGCCAGACAGCGTCCTGCGCAGCGTGTCGCCGGAACTATTAACGCTCAGGGCGGCGCTCATCGCCGCGTGTGAACGGAGCGGCGTCACGGTGTTCTTCCATGACGAGGGGCCTGAAGACCTCGTGTCGTAGACGTTCTGGGCGCATGTGCGGCGCAGGCGGGCGACCGGAGAGGATGGCTCACGAGCGTAGAAGCTGTAGAGGTACGTGGTGTGGGTGCAGCGGTGGTGCTCCACGGTCATTTGCCCGCCCGAACCTCCGCAACACGGTCGCTCGAAAGCGCCATCAGACCTGGACAAGCTCCCTCACGATACAAAGCGAGCAAAGGAGAAAACGTGAGAGCCAAGAGACCTGGAGAATAGTCGCACAGACCCCTCCCGTCGAGCCGATCGCCCAGAGATGCCTCCTCCGCCCTCGGTCACGCGTGCTTGTTGCCCGTAAACGCCTTGATGTCGATGCGGTACTCTGCGCAGATGCGCACGGCGTTGAGGAGGTACTGGTTGCGCTCGTTCGTCGAGTGCTCGTCGAACGAGGTCCACACCTGGAGCTTGTTCCACTCCATCTCTTGGATGTGGTAGGCAAAGTTGGTCTCGGTCTCGAGGTCTGCGGTCGTGCAGGGGCGGGGCAAAGTGCGTCGAGGTCAACGGGTTGCGAGAGGGACAAAGAGCGGGGGGGGCGGCCCCAACGACGCACCCTTGAGGATGGCGATCATGAGGAGGAGGAACTGGTCGTCGCGCGGCCTCGTGTTAGACCTGTGTTGGGGAGGAAGATGCGAGTGAGCGTTCCGGACGCGAGTGACAGCGGCACCAAAGACGAAACGAGACACGCACTTGTAGAGCATCTGCGGCACGAGGATGAAGTTCTTCGGCTGCTTCTTCATGTGGCCCGGGAAGCTGTGGCACCCGTTCATTGGCGTCAGCTTGGAAAGGAGTCCGCCGGAGGGAAGGGATGAGACGCACTCGGTGAGGACAACCGTGTCGGCAACGCCCCACTGCACGCCCTCTTCCTTCTCTGTCGGCTCACACTCGTCGGGGTCAGCTCAGGTCCGGCTCCTCGAGAGAAAAAGGGGCACAGACGCACCGAGCTCGGACCAGATGACCTCGAGGTCCTTGATGTCGAGCTCTCCGCCGTCCCACCCTTCGCGCATGTCGTCGCGCGCGAACAACCCGACGACGCCGTCGCGCTCGTCCTTCTCGGGCCCACCGGTGGGCATGTTGAGCTCGCGGAGCGTCTTGAGCGCCTGCTTGCGCGGCAGCGACGAGTAGAAGCAGAAGCTCCACGGGCTCTGCTGTGAGAGGAGGTACGCGAGGAAGGTCTCGAGGTACGGGCGCGAGAGCACGTCCGTGTACCCGCCCGAGAGGTGGTACGGCAGGCGGGCGTCGACGACGCCGTCGAGCGAGATGACGAGAAGCGGCTGCGACGACGGCGAGGGGCGCGAGGGGATGGCGGCGAGGCGGAGGTACTCGGCGGACGGGGTGGCGGGCCCAGTCAGGGGCTTCATGTACGGGTCGCGGAGTGACTTGCGTGGGTCGGCGCGAAGGGCGCGGCGGCACTCGGGGCACGAGCCGCAGGTGCAGAGGCCCTGTCGTCGCGAGGACGAGGACGAGGGGAGATAGAATCAGCGTCAGTCGAGTCGTGCACGAGGAGAACGAGACGAGGGTTTGTACCGGCAGGAGAGCGTCGCTCAGGGGCACCTTCTTGGCGACCCGGTCGCGAGGGTGAGGAGGGCGGCAGAAGCCGAGACTCACGGGGAGACCACCGAGGCCAGTGCCGCCGAGCATCGACTCGAGCATGGCCATCTGGCGGCTGGCAGACGAGACGGCAGTCGACGGACGGAGCGCGCGGACGGGCATGTCGTCCTCCGAGTCGGTGTCGGGGCTGGTGAACATGCTGTTGCGGCGCCCACGAGAGGCTTGCGAGCCAAAGACGATGGGGGTCATGGACATGCTGGGCTGGACTCGGGAGGGGAGGGAGGAAGTGATGGCAAGGGAGTCAAGAAGCGAAAGAGCGCGAGCGTCCGAGAGGACCAGGGGGTAGGCGCGCGACCGGACAGTCCGTGGAGGTGCGCGGACACCCCGGCAGACAGACAGGAGGCTCAGGAGGCGACGACCACAAGGGGCCGGTCAGGAGATCCACATCCGCGCAAGCTTTTCCTCGAGCCCATAGAAGCAGCTGAGAGCGGTCCAAGCGGATCCCGCAGCGAGGAGCGAGCAAGCAGTGAACGGGAGGAGGGAGAGGAGGACGAGGCGGCGCGAGCGGCTGTTCCTCCTCCCGCAGCTCACCCGCCGCCCAGCTGGACTCGCTTGCACATTCTCCAGCAACTGTTCTGAACGCTCTGTCAAGCTCTGACTCTCGCCCGGAGACTCTCACGCTCCGTCTCTTTCTCGCCTCCGATTCTCATCTCCCATGGACTGGAACGAGGTGAGAAATCACTCTGCACGGCTGTTCGCGCGCTCAAGACGAGCACAGGCAGTGCGAAGGACGATCGCATTTCGCCCGTGGCGCGCCCGACAGCCGTCCTCGCGTCAAAACGAGCACCGCCGACTGACGACTCCCTGCACGACCCTTCCCACGCAGGCCAGCCGGCACTTCCTGCCCCTCCCCTGGTCCTCCTTCGACAACCTCCTCGTCAAGGTCCTCTCCGACTCGTCCGGGCGCCTCTCCCTCATGGCGACCGACCTCGAGGCCGTCTACTTCGAGTCGCTCACGCCGCGGCAGCTCAACCGCCGCGTCGAGGACGCTATGGGAACGCTCGCTGGGACGAGTCAAGGCCAGAGTCAGAGCCAGGGAGTCATGGTTGGGATCGGCGAGGAGGGCGAAAGGCTCTTGAAAGAGTCGGTCGACGCGCTCGTTGCGGCTGTTGGCGACGGGAGCGCGCGCGTCGAGATCTCCCACGAGGCGTTCGAGGTGCGTCTGCGCGTGCTCTCCCGCATCAGAAGCTCCATAAACTCATGGCGATCCCCGCCTCTGATCCGTCGCAGCACATCGTCAGCATCTCCCTCCCCAACAGCTTCACCTTCCGCTTCCTCACCACCTCGCTCTCCCATCAGTCCTCGCCCGCCCTCGCCTCGCACCTCGTCCACCCCTTACTCGGGCTCTGCTCCTCGCTGCTCGCCCTCCTGCGCGACGCCTCGACCGACGACGCCGAGCTGCTGCAGCGGCTCGAGCGCGCGGTGGATGGCTCGGGGACGGCGGAGAGGATCGAGAGGGGGAGGGCGGGGAAGAGGTTTGGGAGCGTTGGGGGGCCGGGATTGCTGAGGAGGTGGGTGCAGAGGTCGCTTGGGGTCAGGGACAGGGACCTGCGTGCGTTCACGTCCTGCCCGCCTTTTGCTTCTCGCCTCCTTGCCTGTCGTGTGCGAGCTTCCGACACTCACTCTCGTCGTCGCCGCAACCGCGCAGAACCAATCACCCTCTCCCTCCCCACCCGCTCAACCCCCTCGCGCCCCTTCTCCCCCTCCGCCCCCGCGCCCGCGCCCGCCCCTCCCACACCTCGCAAGCGTTCCCTTCCCCGCTCCCGCTCTCGCTCCCGCTCCCGCTCCCCCTCACCAGCCAAGCCCCCGCCCCCGAGCTTCGCCACCCGGATGCTCGACCACCGGGCGGCGGAGCAGCGCGGGGAGCGCGTCGGGTGGGACGAGTCCCAGACGCACTCGCGCGAGGCGACGCAGACGCAGTTGCAGTCGCGGGCAGGGAGTCCCGTACCGGCTTTCGCAGCGCAGCCTCGCTCTCGCGCGCCCAGTGACAACGACGGCGACGGCGGCGGTGCGGAGGTGGCGCTCGGGCGGGGACGAGGGCCCGGGACGGACGAAGGCGAGCCGTCGACGGACGACGAAGACGCGCCTGCGCCGGCGGCTGCGCCGGCCGTCTCGTTCCCTCCTCGCCCGTCGCCCACGCCAGCCTCGAGCGCGCGCCCGCCCGCTGCGTCCGCCACCGCCCCAGCCGGAGCCGAAGAGCACGCCGAACCAGACGCCGCAGCGCAGAAGCGCGCGGCGGCACAGGCGGAGAAGGAGCGGGAGCGGGAGAGGCGGAGGGAGAGGTTGCGGCAGCTGGAGAGGGAGAGGGGCGGGGAAGGAGGCGAGAAGCAGAAGAAGAAGAAGGCGAGGAAGATGCTGTAGGAGTGTTTCGTTCACTGTCGCCTCCTCCTGAAGGAACGCAAACATGTCCTGCGCGTGCGAAGAACGAGAGCGGCGCGAGGAGACAGAGAAGAGGAGTGTCGTTACAACCAGGAAACGAGTGGGACGAGAGAGGGGAGGCTGGCAGAGCGGAGGAGGCCACAAGGACGAGGTGGTGGTGGTGATGGTGATACAGCGTGCGGCGAGGAGGAGGAGGAAAGGGCGCAGGGCACGTAGGGGTATGTGGTGGAGGAGGAGAGGAGGAGATGCGAGTGCGACGGGCGGGAAGGAAGGGGGGAAGGGAGGGGGAAGGGAGCCCTCTACTTGGACATTTGCTTCTCTGTGCGGCCACGAGTGAGAAAGGTCAGTCTTGGGTGACACTGTGAGAGAGAGTGTGTGTAGCCGCACCGAGCAAGTCCTTTGCCTCGTTGACTTTCGAGGCGAGGTAAGGGGAACCCCCGCGATCCGGGTGGTTGGCGAGCATGATGCGGCGGTGTGCGTCCTTGAGGCGGTTCATCGTCATGTGCGACTCGCTGCACCGGGGGAAAGGGTCAGTCAGTGTCCGCGGGGGAGAGGGAGGGAGCGGGAGTGGCCACCCGAGCCCGAGTGGCTGTGGGCCGCGGAGATGGGAGAGAGACGCACCGGAGACCGAGGATCTCGACGGCCTCTTTGCGGTCCATGCGCGGGGCAAAGCCGCCCTTGACCCACTGGTCCTTGCCTGCTGCGCCGCCCTGAGTGCCGGCGATGGCCTGGAGGAGAGGGTTGAGGCGGGCGCCGTTGCGCTGGGCCGAGCGGAGCGAGAAGCGGAGGGCGAGGCCGGTGCCTGCGACGCCGGCTGCGAGAGCTGCAAGGGTGGCCATGCTTCCTCAAAGGTGGGTATGGAGTGGTTCCAGAGGAAGAGCAGAGGCGAACGACGACGACGACGACGACGAGCGCTCCAGAGAATCGTCGCCATCGCCCCCCGTTCCCTCGTTCCCTCCCCTTCTTCCGCCCAGTCGAGCTTGCTGCTGTGCCCTCACCCCGACCCAGCCATGGCTCACCCGCCCAAGCCCTCGCACGTCCCACTCCCAGCTCGCGACTCGGCGTCCTCCTCTGCGACGGCGACTCCTCCTGCTCCTCCCGCCGACATGCCCCCGACCCCGTCTGCCTTCCCGTCCCTCCCAGGATCTGCCATTGCTCCTCCTCCTCCTCACAAGGACAAGGACAACTCGGGCACCGACGCACCCACCCCGACCCCGACCCAGCCCGGCATCTCGTACGCAAAGGCCTCAAAGACGCTCCTCCCGCCGTCATCCGCTCCCCAGGGCACCTCGCTCCCTCCCCCCGCACACCCGCCCAAACTCACCCCGCGCAACTCAAAGGAGCGCCTCCAGCCCTCGCAGCAGGGGCGCGACTCGCCCTACGCCCGCACCCCCTCGGCCAACGGCCGCTCCTCAAAGGGCACCGGCAACGCCAAGGCCCACCGAGGAGGAGGAGGCGCCAACGCCAACGGCTCTGGCAACGGCTCCAAGGTCATCAACGGCAAGCCCGTCGCCAACTGGGTTCCGGAAAAGACGGGCGTCCACGCTCCCGCCGTGCACACGCGCGCCCAGTCGACCTCGGGGATCCCCGCCCCCGTCGCCGACCCGGCCATCCCCGCCGTCGGCAAGAAGCGCCGCCAGTCGCTCAGGAAGGTCCTCCCGCCGACGGCGTCAAAGCTCTCGCCGTTCGCCGCCTCGTTCGAGTTTGTGCCCGGCGCGGGCGTCCCGGGTGCGGGTGCGGGTGCGGGTGCAGACGCGGGAGCCAAGTCTGCGCAGGAGCCCGTACAGGAAAAGGAGGAGCACGGCCAGGAGAAGGAGCAGGCGCAGACGCAGCAGCAAGAGCAGGAGAACGGAGACTCTCCCTCCCCCGCCGGCTCCGGCTCGGGCTCCGGCTCGGGCTCCCCTGGCTCGCTCGTCACCCCCTCCGAGCAGCTCGCCATCGCCCAAACGGTCGGCAGCGCCGGCGCCCAGGGCGACGACTTTCGCAAGAAGGGCTTCTCGGCCGCGGATGCCGAGGGCGCGACAGAGGTCGCCGGGGCCGAGCCTGGGATGCAGAGTGCGAGCGCGGACAAGGGGACTGCACTGAGCATCAAGGAGGAGGAAGTGGCGCCCGCGAGCAAGGACGAGGAGAAGGAGCGCCTCCCGGCTCAAGAGGAGAGGGAGGACCGCCCCCTTGGCGCGTTCCTCCCCGAGGCGTTCGTCCACGCCTCGGGTGCCTTTGCGCCGCTCGCCCTGCCCAACGGAGGTGCACCCGCCGAGGAGGACGACAACGACGCCGCGGGCCCGCAGCGCACGCAGCCGCAGCGCCGCCCGGTCGAGGAGGCGCGCATCCCCGGGGCGGTGCAGGACTCGCCGGTCGCGGACCTCGCGTGGCGCGAGAAGGAGGGGTGGTGGAGCGAGGGGAGGGACCCGCTCGCTTCCACTTCTGCGCCGGCGGCCACGGAGGAGGCGCCCCGTGCCGAAGAGAAGACCGACGAGGACAAGGCGGGGCGTGTCCCCGCGCAGGAGCAGGAGCAGGAGCAGGAGCGCGTCCCGCCCGCGGTCGAGCCCGCCCAGGCGGCGCAGCTCGAGCCGCTGCTGCGCTTCCCCGCGTGGACGCCCTCGCCCGCCGCGGGCGCACAGGACGCGGGCCCCGCCGTGCGCGACGTCGCGGCCGACGAGGCCCAGCGCGCGTCGACGCCCCCGCTCGGGGCGTTCCTCGGCTCGGCGTTCGGCACCGACGCCGTCGCCGTTGCCGCGCTGGACGCTTCCTCCGCCGCCGAGGGCGAGCGCCCCGCGGACGGCAGCTCGCTCCTCACCGCCGCGGAGCAGCGCGACATTGCCGCGACGGTCGGCAGCGCGGGGGCGCAGGGCGACGGGTTCGTCAAGCCCGGGTTCACCGAGGCGGATGCGCAGGGCGCGGTCGAGGCGGAGGGGAGGGACCCGGCCGACCAGAGCGCGCAGGGGTACCGGCCGAGCGAGGTCAGGGAGAGGAGGGAGAGGGAGGCGGACGAGGAGCACCGTTGTGAGAAGGCCGAGGCGGATGCGCAGACCGCAGAGGGCGCCGTGCCCTCTCCTCCTCCTGTCGCCGCCCCCGCAGTCGACGCGCCCGCGCCCGGCCCTGTCGACACGCCCGAGTCCCCCGCCCCGACGACCCCCAGCGCACTCTCGTCCTTCCTCTCCTCGTCCTTCGCCGCGCCTCTCGAGTCCGGCTGGTCCTCGTTCGAGCCCCTCGACGAGCGCCGCGCCGAGGCCCTCGCCGCCGCGGGCCCGCTGTCCCCCTCCAAGGTGGACGCGGCCGACTTCCCTACGAGCGCGGAGGGCGTCGCGGCCATGCCGAGGCTCGATGACGTCCTCGACGTCGACTTTGACGACGAGGGGAAGGTGCTGCCTGAGGAGGAGGAGAACAAGGCGGCGCCTGCTGCTCCTGCTCCTGCCTCTCCGCCCGAGAAGGCAGAGCAGAAGCGCGGCTGGTGGAACGCCGACGAGCCGTCATCGGTGGAGGACAAGGCTCAGCCGCACGCGGACGGCAGCGCGCTCCTCAGCGCCTCGGAACAGCGCGACGTCGCCCAGACGGTCGGGACCGCCGGCGCCCAGGGCGACGAGTTCCACAAGAAGGGCTTCAGCGCCGCCGACGCAGAGGGCGCCGTCGAGCTCCCGAGCGCGGGTGCGCAGAGCGCGAGCGTCGGCGCGACGAGCGTGCCGCGTCGGGAGGAGGACATGCCCACAGCTGAGCAGGAGGAGGCAAAGGAGGAAGAGGTCGCTGCGGTTGAGGACGCGCGCAGCGGGACGCAGACCCCGCTGGGGACCTTCTTGCCGCAGGCCTTCTCTGGCGAGCCCGCCGCGGCGTCGACCTCCTCGTCCGAGCCGGCCTTCTCGTCCTTTGCGTCGACCTCGACGCCCGCCGTCGGCCCCGCTCCCTCCTCCTCCTCCCCCTCACCCACGCCCTCGCGCTCTCCCTCCCCCGCCCGCTCGCGCTCGCCGTCCCCCCCGCGCAACAACCCCCACAGCGCCGACACCGCCCCGTCCCTCACCCTCGCGCTCGCAAGCGCGTGGCACACCGCACCGTGGTCGCGCAAGCTGTGGGCCGTCGTCGCCAGCCTGGCCATCAACGTCGGGCTGCCGTTCGTCAATGGCGTCATGCTCGGTGCGTCTTCTCTTTGTCTACTCTTCCCTCCCGAGAGAGAGAGCGCGCCACGCTGACGAGACTCTCTCCTCCCCACGCGCGTGTCCGTGCAGGCTTCGGCGAGCTCTTCGCCCGCAACTTTATCGGCGTCCGTCTCGGCTGGCCCCTCGGCGGCTCGTCGTCGTCGTCGTCCTCGTCCGGTTCCGCTCGCGCCAACACGTCCGGCGTCGGCCTCCGCGCGGCAGGTCGCCGCGGCGCCGACGTGCCCGGGCATGCGGGCGCCAAGACGGCGGCTGAGGCGGCGGGCGAGGCGGTGCGCGAGGCGGCGGAGTGAAGCGCGCGCTCGATGGACAGATAGACAGACTTTTTCTCTCTCCTTCTTCGTTCTTTCTTTCCTCCTCTGCCTGCCTCTTGTTCTCGCACACGTTCCCCTCTCGACTCGACCCTCAAAAGCCTCGCGCAAACGAGGCGCACCCATCTCTTTGCCTCCCCTCCTCTCTGCCACTTCGTTCGTGTCGCATTCCCCTCTCTATCACGCCAATGCAACAGATTCGTTCTCGGTCCCGATCCTGGACATTCTCTCTCTAGAGATCTCTCGGGCATTTTGAGGGCGAGTCACGAGAGACAAACAGCTTTTTTTGAAGCGACACAGAGAGAAACGACACGAACCCCCTCTCCTCCTCCGTGTAGTCCCGACAGCACTCCTCCTCAAACCGACAGCTCGGCCGCCTGCGCGCCCTCGACCTGGCTCCGGTACGGCTCAATCGCCGGGCGCACGTGGTCGCGCACAAACTTGTCCGTCTGCTCCGGCGCGCGGCCGACAAACGTGCTCGGGTCGAGCAACTGGTCGAGGTCGGCCCAGATGGGCTCGAAGAACTTGTCGGCCCGGACGCGCTCGATGAGGTCGTTCTCGCCGCCTTGCTGCTTGACGACGGCGCCGGCCTCGTGCGAGAGGACGCGGATCTTTTCGTGGCACACTTGGCGGTCACCGCCCTTCTTCACGATGGCCATGATGATGTTCTGTGCGCGGGAGGACGAGGGTCGAATGGAGTGAGTGAGTGGAGGGATCCACACGCCCGCCGGAAGAAGAGAAAGAGATGGGACGCACCTCGGTGGCCATGAAGGGGAGCTCCTGGCGGACGCGGCGGGCAATGATGGCCGGGTAGACGACGAGACCCTCGGTGACGTTCTGGAGCGTCGTGAGGATGATGTCGGCCGTGAGGAACGCCTCGGGGATCGTGATGCGGCGGTTGGCCGAGTCGTCCAGGGTGCGCTCGAACCACTGCACCGAGGCCGTCATGAGGGCGTTCTGCTGGATCACCATGAGGTGCCTCGCGAGCGAGCAGATGCGCTCCGAGCGCATCGGGTTGCGCTTGTACGCCATGGCTGACGAGCCAATCTGGTCCTTCTCGAACGGCTCCTCGACCTCCTTGAGGTTGGCGAGCAGGCGGATGTCGGTCGCGATCTTGTGCGCCGTCGCGCCGAGGGACGCGAGCGGGCCGAGGACGTCGATGTCGATCTTGCGCGAGTACGTCTGGCCCGTCACCGGGTAGGCGTGCTTGAAGCCCGAGAGCTCAGTCACGAGGCGGTCGAGCTCCTCGACCTGCACGGGTGCAGTTGCCGTCAGTTTCCGCTTCTCAGGTCGTCGTTGCGCGGATTGTCGGAACGCACCTTGTCGTGGTCGCCCTCGAAGAGCGCGAGGAACGAGGCCTGGGTGCCGGTCGTGCCCTTGACGCCGCGGAAGCCAATGTCGTCGCGCGCGCGCTGGATGTTGCGAAGGTCCCAGAGGAGCTCCTGTGGACGTGCGAGAATGGGAGGCGAGTGAGCCGAGACGCCGTCCTGCAGGGGGGGCATTGAGCGGGAGGGGGCGCACCTGGATCCAAAGGGTGGCGCGCTTGCCGACGGTGGTGAGCTGTGCGGGCTGGAAGTGGGTCCACCCGAGGGTCGGAAGGTCCTTGTGCTGCTGCGCAAACGACGCGAGGCGCTCAATGACGACGGCAAGCTTGGGGAGGATGATGTCGCATGCGTCGCGGAGGAAGATGAGGTCGGCGTTGTCGGTCACGTAGCACGACGTGGCGCCAAGGTGGATGATTCCAGCGGCGGCGGGCGCCTTGAGGCCAAAGACGTGGACGTGCGCCATGACATCGTGGCGGCGCTTCTTCTCCTCGAGGGCCGCCTCGGCCATCTGCTCGTCGTCCAGGTCCTGTGTTGCAGCGTCGCAGTGCGTCAGCGTTGGGTGTCGCTCGGAGCCAGGCGGAAGGAGAGGACAGAGCCCGCACGAGGTTGGCCTTCATCTGCTCGAGCGCCTCGTCCGAGATGTTGAGCCCGAGCTGCTTCTCGGCGGTCGCGAGGCTGAGCCAGAGCTTGCGCCAGGTGCCGAAGCGAGTCTGAGTGTGTGTGTGGGCAAGGTCAGCGAGACAGGTTTGTGTGGAGCGGGTCGGGACGGCACCCGCCGCTGTGAGCGAGGAGGAGGATAGGGGAACGCACCGACGACGAGAAGAGCTTGCTCATCTCCTTCGAGGCATAGCGCGACGAAAGGCTGGTGTCGCATCGTCGAGCACGAGTCGGCGCCAGGTGCACAGGAGGAGAGGGGGGAGCGGGGACAAGTGCCGAGAGATGAGGCGAGGGGAGGCGAGGGGGCGACAAAGTTGAGCCTGGTGAGCGAGGCCCTCGCTGGGTTTGACTGGGGCGTAGAGGTGCTCACGGGGTCTGGTACGACTCGATCGACGACATCCTGGGTCAACTGGAGGGGCGAGGAGAGCAGGGAGAGAGAGTCCGGGGTCCGGTGAGCTTCTCATCTGTCGCTCCCTCTTTTCCCGCTCGCCCCCACTTGGCACGACTCAGGTTTTCCTCGCTCTCTTCTCATTGGGGCACGGCGCACGGTAGACTACACTCATTACGAAGGGGCTGATAACTGACTATGGACAGCGGACAAAAGCTCCAACAGCTGCGCACGCTCCTCTCTTGCTCCTCTCCCCTTGCCCGCCTTCACACGTTACTTGCTCCCACCGCCAAACACGCGTGAGAAGAACCCACTCCCCTTGTCCGGCGTCGCAGCCCGCTGCTGCTCGTGCTGCCGCACCGCCCCCGGCGCAACCGAGGCAGCCACGCCCGCCGGCACGTGCTTCTTCTGCAGCTTGCGGTGCGGGTGCCCGTGCGAGTCGACGCTCGTCGTCACGTGCGAGCCCGTCGGGATGGGCTGCGCGTGCGGGTGTGCCTGCGAAGGCGCCCGCGAGAGCGCCTGCGGGTGGGCCTGCGGGTGGGCCACGGCCTGAGCGGGCGGCGCGTGCTGCTGCGCGGCATGCTGCTGCACCGGCGCAGGGGCGACAGCCGCGCCCGGGCCAGGCGCGATCGGGCCCGGAGCGTACGCCCCCGTGGCGTGGCCCGTCGGCGGCAGGCCCGCGTACGTCTGCGCGACGCCTGTGTTGTGCCTCGAGGGGGACGAGGGCGTCGAGGTGTAGCCTGCGGCGTCGTAACCGCCGACGGTCGGGTCTATGGGAGCCGAGTTCATCGAGAGGTCGAGGTCAGTCCTCTCGAGCGGAATGGAAGACAGCGAGCGGGAGCGAGCGACGCACCGTGCACGCCGACCATGTTGTCGACCATGCGGTCGCGCCTGCCCTCCTGGTTGACCATCTGCGCGCGCTGGTGCTGCGGTTGGTGGTGGGGGTGGTGCGCAGCAGCAGCAGCAGCCGGCGGAGCGGCCATCACCGCCGCGGGCGCCGCCGCACCAACGACAGGCGCGCGCTCCGTCTCGACCGACCCGCGCGGCGACCCTCCCGCAGCCGAACCCGCACGAGAGTGGCGCGAGATGGACCCACCGGGCCCGACGACGCCCGACAGGCTCTTGCGGTGCAGGCGCTTGTGCCCGTCGACCTTGTGCGTCTGGATCTTCATGTGGGGACTCTTCTCTAGGATCCCTGCCTCGAAGAGGGACTGCGTCGGCGTCGTTGCTTGCACCGGGGTTGCCGCGGCAGAGTTGGGCGGCGAGCCCATGACGGCGCGGGTCGACGAAGGCGTCTCGGCACCGGTCGCCGAGGGGGTGAACGTCTCCTCGGTGAAGCGCGACACGGGCGTGCGCTTGTCGACGGGCAGTTCGCCGGCTGCCGGAGCACCCGTAGCGAGAACGGTAGGAGTGGCGGCTGCAGCGGTGGGGACCTCTGGCTGGTTCGACGTGGGCGCCACGGCGGGCTGCGCCGCAGGTTGCTCGACGGGTACAGCAGTCGCAGCGGACGGCGCCGCAGCAGCAGGCGACAGCGCAGTGGGCGCGCCCGTCCCGATCGCAGGGAGGGGACCGTCTTCACGCTCACGCGACGTCAAGAGCGCAGCGCCCGCCGCACCGGCGCCGGCGCCCGCGAGCCCAGCGCCGACAAGCGGCGCCTTGCTGTGCTCGTCCTTCTGGTCCTCGTACTGCTCCGCCGAGATCGGCTGCTCGACGACCGGCTGCGGCGCCGACTCGCTCGAGAGGTGTGCAATGTCCTGCATGGCGGGCGTGACGCCCGGCGCACCGGCTGCGACGGTCGGTCCGGCGGTCGCGACGTCGTCGGTGGCGGCGCTGCCGGCTGCGAGCTGGGCCGGGTCGAGCGCACGCGGCGCGCCGTCCACACCGGTGGTGTCGGGCTTCGAGTCGAGCATGTGCGGGACGGTCGGGTAGGCGCGCTGGTCCATGAGCGAATCGCCGTGCGTCACGCGCGATGCGTCCTGCTCAGGGGCGGCATCGCCTCGTTAGCATCTCGTCAAGCGAGCGAGGAGTCGCAGACAGAAAAAGCCACGCACCCTGTCGCCGTCAAGCAGCTCCTTCATGCCCACTCCAGCGCCAACGCCCGCCGTCCCGAGCGCGGCCGCACCGAGCACCTCCTTGCCCTTGCCCTTGTCCTTCTTCCCGACCGCCCCGTCCGGGCCCTCATCAAGCGCCTCCTCCAGCTCGATCTGCTGGCTGCCCGGCGTCGTCGGTCCCTGCGCCGCGGCGGGCGGGGCCGACGTGTCGAGGTTCTGCGCGTTGAGCGTCTCGGGGACGCTCGTCGCCGAGGCGTCGAGGATCCCGGCGCCGGTGCCAGGCATGACGGTGTTGGACGTCGAGCGCGAGTCAACGGGCGTGAGCTCGGTGGCGGGCGTCTCGGGCACGGGGACGGCGGCCTGAGCAAAGGTCATCTAATGTCAGGACGACGCTTCCCACAACTGCTCCGCGGCGCCCGAAGAGCACCAACGTGGCGCCCTTCGTGCGAGCAAAAGAAGGTCTGAGTGGACGTACCGCCTGCTTCAGCTCCCGGGAGGCCTGGCTCGGCTCGGCGACCGGAGGCGTGTACGGCTGGAAGTCGCGCGGCTGTGCGAAGCGTCTCGCGAGGTCAGACAGTGTGCTCCGAGACGAAGCGGGCAAAGGCAGGCAATGTGTGTCCATGACGCACCGCATTGTCGTTCCCCGTCAGAGCGGTGCCCGCAGCGGCGCCTCCAGCGACAGCGGCGGCAGCGGGGAGCTGCAAATGACCACCATAGCGTCAGTGCGCAGACCTTTTCCCCCTCGCAAAAAGAGAGAGAGAGACAACGCACGACCGGCGAAGGGTTGTGCACGACGGCCTCCTCGCGGCCGCCGCGAGGCTCGTCGCCCAGCTCGAGGTCCGTCGCGACGATCTCGCCGCCGTCACGGACGCCAAAGCCCGCGGCGGCAGGGCCGGGAGCCTCGGTGGGCGTGTGGATGCCCTCGCCTGCGGCGAGGACGTCGGCTGAGAAGGACGTCGTCGAGCCGTGCGGGGTCGGGAGCGAAGGGCGGTCTGCCGCCTCCGAGTTCGAGTTTGACGTCGACTGCGGTGCGACGGGCTCGGAGATCTGCAGCGTCAGGGGGATGATGGGGACAGGGTCAGGGCCCGTTCGGCTGAGGATACAATCAGCGCGCACGCACCTCGCGCTCGAGCGCAACGGCGTGGGCGCCCTCGCTCTGCGGGCTAGTTGGCACGCCCGCTCCAGCATCGACGGCCTTCTCAGTCACGACGTCGAGCGGTGCCCTGGCCGGTTCTTCGACTTCGTTCGTGCCCCCGACCTTGGCACCAGCAGCGCCGGCGAGGAGCGCCGCCTCGTCGGCCTGGACGGCGGACGTTGACGACGCAGTGTCGGTGCGGAGGAGCTGCTGTGCGGGCGAGGCAGCGAGCGCGGCCTGCTCCTTCTCGATGGCGGGCGTGCCAAAGTCAGGTGCCGTGGGGGTCGATGCGGCGGGAGCATCGGTGGGCTGAGTGGGCAGCATCAGCACACAGGCGCGAGCGGAGATTGAGGCGACACGGGCGCACCTCGACAAGTCCCTTGCGGTCGGCAGAGTCATCGGCGAGGGTCGGCTCGCGCACTTCGTTGTCGTTGATCTTGGCGCCCGCGGCCCCAGCGAGGAGGGCGGCACCGCCGACGGCGCCGGCTCCAGCAGCGAGCTTTGCGCCGTCGTTGGCCCTGTTGTCGTCGTCGTTGTCAGTGCCTTCGGCAACGAGGCGCTGAGCGGGCGAAGCGGCGAGGTCGTCCTGCTCCTTGCGGACTGCGTCGAGGCCGAACTCGGGCCGGTGCGTCTCGTCGGCAGCGGCAGTGGTGGGGGCATCCTGGAGCGTGAGCGTCTTTGCGCTGGCGGGACTGTCGCCGTCGGTGCCCTTGTTGTCGTGGTGGAGGGTGTCGCCGCTCGAGGGTTCGAGGTTGCGCGTGAGGTCGTCGATGCCGCCGACGGCGGGGGCTGGCACGCCTGCGAGCTGTCCGACCTTGGCGGCGAGGCCAGCTGCGGCGCCTGCGATGGCGGCCTCTGCCTTGTCGAGGGTGGAAGGGAGCGACGTGACGGGCTCGAGGGCGGCGCGGGCGAGGAGTGCGTCCTGGTCCTGGGCCTGCTCGTCGGCGGGAGCGTCGACCTGAGGCTCGTCGAGCGGCGGGGGTTGCTCGCTCATCGGGGTCGATGCGACGGATTCCGGGTAGATGCCTGGGAAGTGAGGGTCGAGAGTGGGTGCCGGCGAAGGCAGGGGAGCGCTCATAGTGCTCTGGTGACGGAGAGCGAGCGAGAGGAAGGTGGGAGGAGGCGGGTCTCGAGAACGGAAGGTGGGGAGGCACGGCGGCGGTCGATCTGATGATGACGGCAGTCGCCCCGCGCCTCGAGCCAAATTCCGAGACCCCTGCGCAGCAGTCACTGACGCTGCTGCATTCGAGCGTGCTGGCGATGCAGCAACGTCGAATGGAAAGAGACTTGGGGTCTACCGCGCACGGGCATCGCGCGCCCCGCACCAACGAGGTTCACTCTTGTGTCCGCAGCTTCCCCCTCTCCGGGTCCCGTCCGTGCGAGAGAAGTGAACTCGCACGGGCTCCGTGTCCAGCTCTCGCAATACTGTTGCGTGTACCATTATTGCACAGGAAGCTCTCTTGATTCGATGGGCGTGCGGACCTGTCCTCCCCGCGAGGCGCGACCAGTCGCCTCTCATCTCCTCGTTTAGAGCAGCTCGCTCGCCCCTCTCGACACCCCGCACCGCTCCAGACGAACCATGGCCGCCCCAGCAGCAGCACAGCAGACTCTCTCGACCCGGATCCAGTCCCTGTGGAACTCGCCTGCAGGTGCGCCAGCCCTCCCTCGCCCCGTCTCTCCACTCTGTGTCCCTCGGCAGCCTGCTCACACTCTCTCGCTCGCGCATGCAGGGCCCAAGTGCGTCTCACCTTCACTCATGCTGACACCTCACCGTGATGCGCGACGAGCTGACCCAGCTGCGCGTGTCCCCCTCTCTCGCACCCTCCGCTCGCAGGACCGTCTTCTTTTGGGCACCCATGTTCAAGTGGTGCGCGCCCTTGCCTATCCATACTCGCCTGCAAACCACCGCCTTGGCTGACCCGCCAATCCACGCGCGCACAGGGGCCTCGTCGCCGCCGGCCTCAAGGACCTGGGCCGCCCCGCCGAGGTCATCTCGGTGCCGCAGAACCTGGCCCTGACGGCGACGGGCCTCATCTGGGTCCGCTACTCGTTCGTCATCACGCCCGTCAACTACTCGCTCGCGGCCGTCAACTGCTTTGTCGCCGGGACGGGCATCACGTCGCTGTACCGCGCGTGGGAGTGAGTCGGGTTGCTCGCTCTCTCCGAAGAGTGTCGTTGCGCTCTCTGTGCTTTGCGCCCCGAGCGAGAGGGACTCTCGCATGGATCCGAGAGCTGACCATGCTCCTCTTGCTCCCTCTCACTCTCTTCTCCACCCTCCGCACACAACTCCCTCTCCTCTCGCCCCTCCCACCTCTGTCACCGCCCCGACCATCAGCTGGCAGCGCAAGTCGCCCGCAGAGCAGGCCAAGATCAGGCTCGAGTACGAGGCCGACGCGGCAAAGGAGGCGGCAAAGGACGCCGTCACCAAGATCAAGGCCTGAGGGCGCGTTCGACGGCTCGCAGGGACGGCGATAGATACCACGAGGGGAGAGCGGGGCTGGAACGGGATTCTGTCTGTTGTGCACCACGTTCCGAGCGCGCCCTGCGGGTCGCGTGAGAGAGGATATCTCGAGTCTTGCGAGCCAGGTCTACTTGCTCTCTGCGCGACCCTTCTCAGCGTCGTCTGCGTCTGCGTCTGCGCCGCCCTTCTTCTTCTTGTCCTTCTGTCGCTGGACCCACTCCTTGCCCTTCTGCTTGAGCGCCTCTTCGTCCTTGCGCTGCGGGTGCGGCACGCGGGGCGTCAGCGACGGGGTTCACCCCACATGGAGGAGGAAGGAAGCGAGCGCACCGAGAGCGAGTGCCGCTTGACGCAGACTGTGGCGATGACAAAGGCCCCGGCAATCAAGCCCGCCAGGACATGGAACAGCGTGTGGAACCCTTGCACGTAGGCACTGACGATCTGGTCCTTCTCCTGCTGCGACAGGTCAAAGAGCGCCGTCCCTTGCTCGGCAGACGAGCGCCAGATGCCCGTCGGGTCATCGATGACGGCCGAGATGAGGCTGCGCGAGAAGCCGAGCGGGGACAGCTTGGAGCGCAGGGTGTTGTTCCTGCGCGTGCGCACGGAAGGACCCGAGGTCAGCGAGGTGCTGCAAGAGGAAGTGAGAGAGGAGCGTGACTCACAGAATGGTCGCTGCAATGACGAGGAAGACGGTCCCGCCGAGCGACCGCATAAAGTTGCGCACCGACGTCACGACCGACATTTCGGAGCGCGCGACTGCGGCCTGGGCGGCGACCATGCTCGTCTGCAGAGTCCCGCCTTGACCAGCTGCGCACGAGAAGTTGGGGAGGCGCGAGAGGAGGTCAGTGCGGGTCAGTCGCTGGGACTCGCCGCGCCTGCAGCCCGCGCGCACGTGCAGAGGAAGACACGCACCGCCATTGAGGATCTCGTAGCCGACAATCCTGGCGACAGAGGTGTTCTCGTCGAGGGTAGAGAGCAGGCCCAGCCCGATGGCCCACATCGCGTACCCGACGCAGATGGACGGCTGCGTCGAGCCCAGGGCGTCAGCGCAGAACGTGAACGCAAGGACGAGCACAGAACGCACCTTGTACTCGCCCGTGCGCGCGACCAGTTGGCCGGAGATTGCGACGAAGACGGTCGTCAGGATGAGCTGGGGGAGGATGAGGACGCCGCTCCCGATGGGCGACTCGCCCCTCACGACCTGGAAGTACTGAGGCAAATAGTAGACCTTCAGCGGTGGAGGCGGAGATGAGCACTCGTTAGCGAGGCTGCGAGGACAACGGCGACCAGCGGGCTGCGGGAAAAGCGGCGAACGCACCTGGGTCAAGATGGTCGCACCGTTCAGGAACGTCGAGACAAACACGGCTGCCACGGTCTGGTTCTTGAAGATGAAGGCTGGGCGGCCGTTTGTAAAGCGTGAGCGGCGCACGAGTCGGGACGAAATCTGAGAAGACGCACGAGGGACGATCGGGATTTTCGCGACGCGCCACTCGTACAACAGGAAAACGCCGTAGCCGACGACGCCAGAGATGAGGCAGCCCAGTACGGGCCCGGACACCCATGGAAACGACACCCCGCCCCAGTTGAGCGGCAGGATGACGAGGACCGTGGCGGCGGTGGCGAGGAGGGCGCCGCCGTAGTCGATCTGCAGGAGCTTCCTGCAGGACAGTGTGACTCAAAGGGTCAGTATGTGTAGTAGCGATGCGCCCCCGAGAGCGAGCAAGCACTCACTCCTTCATCGAGCCCTTGACCGCTTTCAGAGGGAGGAAGAGGGCGATCACGGCCATGGCGACGCCTCCAATCGGCAGATCTGCCGAGCGCGAGCGTGTCAGTGGTGGTGCAGTGCAAGAAGTGTGCCGAGAGGTAGCGAGACCTGAGGGGCAAGCAAGCGGGAAGGGGAGGGGGCCGGATCCCCGCAAGAAAAGAAGCGGGCAAAGCGCGACTCACTGATCCAGAACACCCACCTCCATGACAGCTTTTCCACCATGACGCCCCCCAGTATAGGTCCGACGCCGTTGCCGACCAGGATTGTCGCCTCGGTGAGGCCTGCGTCGCGAGGCGTGAGCGATGTTGTGGGCGAGAAATGAGGCTTCTTGCGGACGCACCCTGGTACTTGCCGCGGTCCTTGAGCGACACAATGTCCGAGACGATCTGTTGCCAAACAAAGGTGAGTGTGCGCAGGTCGGAAGGAACGGTGGGGCGACGCACGATGAGAACCAAGGTGAGCAGTCCGCCGCCGCCCACGCCTTGCATGCCGCGAAAGATGATGAGCTGCAGCATCGTCTGCGCGAGCGCACACGCCAGTGAGCCGACGAGGAAGATGGCCACGCAGGCGAGGAGGGTGATCTTGCGCCCGAAGACGTCGCTCAGGCGGCCCCACACAGGTTGCACCGCGCTCGACGTAAGGAGATAGGCGGCCGCGACGAAGGAGGAGGATCTGCCGGCGTTGAATGCTGCCGAGATGTTGGGTAGCGCCGTGCTCTGCATTGGGTCTGAGCGTCAGCGCCCGCAACGAGAACGAGGAGCACGACCCCGCTCGGATCCCTCGCTGCCGGCGTGATGGCTCCTTGTCTGTCGTATAGAGACGCGGCACGTACGACGATGGTCTGGTCGAGAAAGCTGAGCAGGACGGCCAGTTGCATCGACGCAAAGACGATGAGGATGCTCTGCAGGAAGGCCACAGAGGAGGACGATGGCAGGTCAGCGTTCCCCAGCCCTGCGGCCAGCGCCTTTTCAACATCGGCGAGTCGCTCCGAACGAAGGGCCGGCGGGTCCTCGTGAGTCCGCAGGAACGCGCGGCTCACCTTGACGGGCCTGCGGAAGCGAAGGTCAGAGTGCTCGCGTTCGTGCGGCGGGGCAGCCAGGCGAGACACTGCACGCACATGTAACTCGTCTGGTCCACGAGACCGTTGTCGAAGCGTTCGGCGACCGCAGCAGGCGCTTCGCCGTCCCTGTCCCCCTTTCCCTCGTCGCTGCCGCTGCCGCGGTCGACCTTGGGCCTCTCGTCCGCCGTCACGTCTGTCGCGCTCGAGGCGCGTCGATCTGGCTCGCCCTCCTCGAGAACGGCCGTCTTGATGCTGTCTCCATCGCCTCCCGTCCTATCTGCTGGCGCGATCGTCGCAGCCGCGGCAGGCTCCTGAGCACTGCCGCCGCTTCGCTGAGGCAGCTGGGCCTCGATGGCCAGCGGCGCCTGCTGAGTCTGTGCAGCAGGTGCGCGCGGATTGGCAGGTCCTCGTAGCATAGGTGCAGCGTTACCGTAGCAGCATCTGATGAGCAAGCGGCGGCGAGAAAGCCCAAGTCTAGTCGAGCTAATCCGGGGGCAACCAACTCGGCCGGCGGCAGCGGCGGAGCGGCGTCCAGAAGGCGGAAGGCCTTTCTGCCAGTGTCGGCAGGACGGGCAGATTCTCGAGTTGGCCAATCACAGAAAGGCACGCGGGGGGGCAAAGGGTCGAAACCTGCGGCGACCTCCTCGACGAATCCTTCCTCGCACCTGCTGGCCCCCAGCTGGCGCAGCCACGCGAGTATGTGCGGCGCGCAGGCCTGTGTGCCGTGCTGCACGAGGCAACGACGAGGCCTCTTAGCATCGCATTGACCAGCTTCACGCTCACCCTCGAGCGCGGGCCTCTCCTGCAGGCTCCCTTTGTCCCATGGATCCGTCGACGCGGGACAATGCGCAGCAACTCGTTTGATGAGTCTCCTTCGCGCCAGCAGGTGGGCTGCACGGTCCCCTCTGATCGACCCGCTCAGGGCACGCGAACGGCGACAAGGCGCGCTTGGTCCGCGCCGCTGGGCCCCCATTGAGTGACCAGGCTGCTGTGCGACTCTTGCTCGAGGGACACTTCCCTGGCCTTTCCCCTCGCACACAGCGTCACAAGCAGCGTGCGAGCCGCCGTCGACAGCCATGGCCGCTGTCCTCCCTCGCCTGCGCACTCCCCGAGACGGGTCCTCCTCCTCGCCGTCACGGACCCGCTCGCGCACGGGGACCTTCTTCAACTCTGGGTCGAAGCTCGTCAAGCGTGCCGCACGCGAGAGCCGGTTCGTGTCGAGCGAGGAGTTCAACGTCGACCTGAGCAAGCTCGGGTCGAGCGAGGCGCTCTCGGTCGGGACGAGCGCAGACGCGCCGCGCCTGTCTGTCGACACCCAGCGGTCGGGACAAGAGCTCGACTCGGTGGCCCTTGAGCTGGAGGAGCTTGGCTGGTACGACGTACACGTCCCGCCTGGCGGGCTCGAGCCGCAACCTTACTCGCGCGACCCGCACTACCTGCTTTCCTACGCGCACTCGTCGCTCAACTGGTGCGTGCCTTTTGTTGCCCTGCAACCTCGCCTGCCTGTCTGACTCTCGCTCGCGCCTGAGCAGGGAATCACTCGTCGACTCGCTCGTCGGCAGCTCGACACAAGGTTCGCTCGCCCACCCGGCCGCGACTACCGCAGCAACGCCCCCGAGACGTGTGCTCGACCTCGGCTGCGGACCTACGCCCTTCTGGATCCTCTCACAAGCGGGACAGCCCGGGTGGGAGAAGACAGAGTTTGTCGGTGGGTCCTCTTCTTCGCTCGTCTGCAGGTAGCGGGGGAATTACAGCTCATGCCCCTCATCCCGCTCGCACAGGTCTTGACTCCGCTCCCTCTTCGGCCTCGATCCCTTTGCCACCTTCATGCGAGGACCGAGTCTCGTTCATCCAACACGACCTCAAGGAGCGGCTGCCCTTTGCCGACGCCTCGTTCGACTTTGTCCGCATGTCGTTTGTCAACCTTGCTCTGCGCGAGCAGGACTGGCAGGACGTGTGCGAAGAGGCGCTGCGGGTGCTCAAGCCGGGCAGTGCGTCCTCCCGCTCGGACCTCGCCCCACCGCACCTGACCGCATTCTGATGACGCGCCCGTCTCGCAGAGTCGCTCGAGATTGTGGAGAGCGACCAGGTCGTTCTGCGGCACCGACGAGACGACAGCCGCGACGACGCCAATTCCATCGACACCCTCTTCTCCGACGTCCTCGCCGACCGATTCGTCAACCCACGTCCCCTCACCGTCCTTCCCTCGACCCTCATCATGTCTGGTGCGACGGGCCTCCGCTCGACCGGCCGCATCTCACCCGAGATGCCTTCCCTTGCCTCCAACGCCTCGTCGCAATCAGAGGCAGCCACCGGCGTCGACGCAGCGCAGCCTCTCGGGCGGTACGTCGCCGGCCGCACGAGCGCTTCGCGCGCGCTCCACACAACAGAGACGCGCGTGCTGCTCCACGCGTACGCGGACCACTGGGCGTCGTCTTCGTTCGGGCTCGCGACGGCCGCCGTCGGTGCGCGGCGACGGGCGGGGTCCGTCTCAGGGCAGCATGGCAGCTCGCTCCTGTCCGCTGCGTCGAGTGAGACGAGTAGCGGACACAGAGAGGTGGAGGTCGCAGAGGACGTCGTCCACGCGTGGGCGGACGACCTCCGCTCCAGAGCGGACGTCGCATCCCTCCTTACGTCGCGCCTGGGTTGGTCGTCCGCCTTCGACGTCGCACTGACCTCCTCGCTCGAGACGACGCTCGAGACGTGCATGGCGGGCCTGCACGAGGTCGAGACGCATCGGCGGCTGCACGAGGACGTCTTTGGCGAACCGGACGCCGAACTCGAGCGGAGGTGGCAGCAGGTGGACTTTGCACGGAGGGACGCAGCGGCGGAGCTCGAAGTGGTCAGGGCAAGGCTGTCGGGTCGTTCGGCAGAAGGTCAGGAAACGTTGGGCAGCCTCGACTTCGAAGTCTTTGTAGCGCAGGCGGCTCTCGAGTGAACGAGGAATGATCGCGCTGAGCGGCTCGCGAGGCAAAATGGAGGCGGACACGTCGCACTGTCAAGCTTGTGACGGCGCAGCGGCGGAGAGCCGAGGGGGATGCGAGCCGCGCGAGCGCGACCGAGCCTTGCAGCTCGCACCCCGAGGGCAAGCGGCACTGAGAGAAGATTGCAAGACGAGGACATCTGGAACTATGCACAACGAATGTCGCGACTGGGGAGAACGCATTATCCTTGTCGTCCTGGCAGGCAAAGCGGGGGGACGGCGGCAAGAGGGGGAGGGCGCTTTCTGCCTGAGCTCGCGAAGGCCGTTCCTCAGGCCGCGTTGAGCTCGGCACTCTGCAGAAAATGGATGCATGAGCACGGGCAAAGCGCTTCGAGGGCGGAGCGGGAGGGAGGAGAGCGTACGAGCTTGCCCTGCTTGACGAGGTTCTCAGGCGCATCGAGCGGGGCCATGCGCACCTCGAGCACCTGGATCTTGTCGGCCTTCTGGAACTCCTCGTTGGCGAGGATTTCCTCGAGCTGGCCGCGCGTCTCGGCGAGCCACGACTTTGTCGGGAGGGGCTTGAAGCGCGGGCCGGGTGCGTTGAAGAACGACAGCATCGACTGCCAGTCGAACGAGGGGATGTCGTTGTACGGGGCCGTCTCGCCGTGGATGAGCTTCTCGATCGTGTCTGCGTTTACAGAAAGGTGGAAGAGGAAGGGGGAGGTGAGTAGGGGTCAACAGGCACCGCGTCGCGTCGATCGCGACGACGACGACGACGACGACGACGACGACGACGACGACGACGACGACGACGACGACGACGACTCACAGCCGTCGTTGTTGAGGATGACGAGAATGGGCTTGAGACCGAGACGGATCATGGTCGCCACCTCCTGGAGCGTGAGCTGGATCGAGCCGTCGCCCGTGAAAAGGATCGTGCGACGCGGTGTTGACGTCTCCTGAGCTGCGAGGAGCGCTCCCAGCGTCATGGGTGTCGCCGCGCCGATCGCGCCCCAAGTGATAGCGGCTACGGACGTGGCGCCGTTGGGCAGCGCGCTCCCGAGGATGCCAAAGTTCGACGTGCCCGTCTCGGTAACGACGATGTCGTTCTCCTTGAAGAGCTTGGCGCCCATCATGGGCCAGAACGCCTTCTGCGTCACCATCTCGTCCTTGTTGCCCTCGGGCACCGTGGTAGACAGGCCAACGTCCTTGGGCGGCTGCGAGACGTTCTCCTTGGGCTTGAGCGCCTTGGCGAGGGCGGGCAAGAGGACGTGGAACGACACGTCCGGGTAGTGCGCGTACTGGACGAGTGTCGAGTCCGAGTGCAGCTCAATGACGGTCTCTTGCGGGAAAGGGTAGCTGAACTCGCCGGTGTTGAAGTCCGACTTGAGCGAGCCGACCTGGGAGACGCGCGCCGAGGTCAGGCGTCAGGAAGCTTTCTCTTCGAGAGGTGCTCAGGCCGTAGATCGAGCAGAAGAATGCGCACCATGACCACGAGGTCCGACTTCTCGACAACCTCCTTGACGGCGGCATCCGAGATCTCGCCCACGTAGACACCCCCGAAGCCGTTCGCCGGGTCCTCGTCGATCGCCGTGCGGCCCATCGGAGCTGTAGGAGACACTTTCGAGTCAGTTCACAGCCGGGTGCGGGGACCTAGGAGGGGTTGCGGCTGCGATGGGTTCAAAGAGGGCGGAAGAGGAGGGGCGGGGGGGTGAGGGGGGGGGGCTGGCCGGCATCGACGAGGTGGATGCACGTGACGACGGTTCGGCACAGTGAATGAAGGCACGCACTCGTGTAGAACTGCACGAGTAGAATGTCAGCATGGCGCGCAGGAAGAGCGAGAAGGGAGCGCGGATACGGACCTTGACCTTGGTCGCGTGCACGAGGTCGCGGACGAGGTGCGAGACACCGTAGCGGATGCTGCACGCGTCAATGAGGACGATAGGGTCCTTGGCGCCGTCCCACAGGCGCTCAATCTCCTTGACCACGAACGCGAGGCGCTTCTTCTCCTCGTCCTGGACCTTCTTGCCTGTCGGGAGCACGTCATGGTTCTCGAACCCGACCGAGTCGGGCACGACGGGCGTCTCGAGGCGCTTCTTGTCGACGGGGATAAAGACGAGGTCCGTCGGGAGCGACAGGTACGCCGGCCTGGCCTTGGTGAGCGCCGCGAGCAGGATGCGGTCGATCTCGGCCGCGGCGTCCTCGGCGCCCTGGAGGAACGCACGGGCGCACGTGATGCCCGAATGTGCCTCCTCAAAGACCCGGGTGAGGCCGTCGCCGAGCGTGTGGTGCAGGACGGCGCGCGACTTCTGCAGCTTGGTCGACGCGACGCCGACGACGTGGAGGACGGGGACGCGCTCGGCGTAGGCACCGGCGATGCCGTTGATAGCGCTCAGCTCGCCGACTCCCTGGGTCGTGAGGAGCGCGCCGAGGCCGCGCACGCCGCCCTGAGTCTTGTCCTTGCCGCCCTGGCTCTTTGCCTGCCCAGGCTTCGAGTCGGCCTGGCTCCCCTCGTGGTCCTGGTTGAGCTGGGCCTGCTTGACACGCGCATAGCCGTCGGCAGCGTACGCAGCGTTGCTGCGCGTCAAAGCGAGAGAGAGTCAGTCAGGAGCGCTCGCTCCGAGTCGAGCACGGCGCCGACGCAGAGACGCACAGCTCGTTGCAGCACCCGATCCACTCGATGTCGGGGTGCTCCACGACGAGGTCGAGGAAGGTGAGGTTGAACTGGTCAACGCGAAGGCCGAGGAAGGCGTCAGTTGCGCTGTGAGCCGAGCAACCTCGCGCTCACGAGAGCACTCACGTCTCCGGGCACGCCGTAGAGGCAGCGGACGCCGAGCTGCGCAAGGCGGTCGAGAAGGTAGTTGCCGAGGTAGACCTCGTTGTCGGCGAGTTGTCCTGGCTTGGACATGGTCGAAGCTGGGGGGGTCGAGTCGAGTCGGGGAGCTCAATGTGTGGTGGGGAGGCGAGTCGGTCGGTCGACGAGCGCACAGGTGTGTGAGGTACCAAAGTGAGCCGTTTGAGCAGAACACAAGTAGCCAAGTAGCGCAAGAGGCGCGCACGATGCCGTGTCCGCGAAGAGCGAGACGAGCTGGTCAGGCCGAGGTCGGCTGTGTGGGCCCCCGCACGATTCGCTCATCGCACACCCAGCCAGACCGCGCGCATCCTCGCGAGCTTCCCTTCCCTTCCCTGCGCATCAGCCCGTTTGTGGCACCTCGCCTCGCGCACGCACGAACCCGTTGCAGCCCTCCCTCCCAGTCGATTTCTCAGCGTCCCGGCGTCGTGGCCACTCCTGGTCTCCACTCGTCAGGCTACGCTCGGCCGTAACGACGGCCGGGGCTGAGCACCCGCTGGCCGCTCGCGTGGTTTTGCCTGCTGAATCACAGGCCAGCGGGGTCCGGGCTCGACGGACGCTCTCCTGACACGCACACTCGCTCCGTGCGGACGCGCGGACGACGGTGTCTCCGGTCGACCTCCTGTCCGTCTCCGCTTGCCTCCCGTCGTCGCTCGCGCCTCTCTGCCCAGCTCTTTCCTGCTGTCTCCCTTCTCCCTCTGCCCCGCTTCAAGAACGAGCTCAGGCGAGCATGGCTGCTCCCGATGGTCCCCCGCCTCTCACGAAGGCACAGATCGCTCGCATCCGTCGCGCCCCGATCCACCGCCGTATCAAGCACTGCGTCTATGGGGCATTGGCGCTGGCAGTGATTGGCGCAGTGGCAAATGTGACCTGCCTCGTCCTCGGCGCCGTGTGGGCGCGCCACATCGTCGACGCTCAGAGGTGGTGCGTGCCTAGGTCTCCTCTTTTCACCGGGACCCTCTCATTCGCTGACCTGGTGTGCACCAGCACAGGTTCGTCCTGCACTACACGGTTGCAGCGGTGCTGTCGATAATGTGGATGAGCTATTCACTCGTCTTTGAACGGCACATCAAGTTCTTGAAGTGAGCAGGGAGCCATTCTCATGCTCGAGCTCGTCGGGCTGACCGTGCTGTCGCTCCCCCGCACAGCTATCCCGACCAGCTACAGATTGACCTGGGTTGGATTGGGGCGCGTCGCCCGTTCCCCTCTCCTTCTTCACGCTCACCAGCTGATCGTATCCCGGGCGAGCGCACGCAGTTCTCCGTCGTCTTCATTTCCTGCTGGGACTTCTATCTATACTACAAGATGCAGCAGTACGGCGTGCTCGACATGTTCATCGTCGCCTGGTGCGTCAGTCTCGGGCGCTCGCGCCGTTCGTCGTCGGCAAAAGCGCTGACTTGCGCGAGGCCCTGCAGCTCCTCGGGCTGCACGTCCAAGCTGAACTTTGTCAAGCTCAGCCCACTCGTCGTACGTTGAAGCCTGCCTCTGAGCGCGAAAGACGTCGCCTCACGGACGCTGGGCCTGCACTTACTCTCTTCGCGCCGGTCGCCTCGCAGCTGGGCATCACGACCCCCGTCCTCGGCGCCTTGCAGCTCCTCCTCGGCGTCACTCTGTACCGCAATCCGATCATCAACCCGCCTCTCGACCAGCACGGCATGCCAATTCCGCAGGACCCCGAGACGGGCCTCCCCATGCCGCTCGACGCGAAAGGGCAGCCCATCCTCCCCGAGTGGCTCCTCCCACGGGACCCCAAGACAGGAGAGCTCCTCCCGTGCGATCACAGCGGGAACCTGCTCGACCCCAAGAAGGCCAAGGCCGTGCGCGAGAAGAAGGGAAAGGGAGAGGAGGCTGCGCCGTGGGGGACGGACACGGAGGGCAAGGAGGACGACAGCAGCGCGGGCGACGACGACAGCGACGAGGACAAGTCACTGCTGGAGAACAAGGGTATGCAGGAGCTGGGGCGGAGGGGGCGCCGCGGCGGCGCAGGGCGGGAGCGCAGCAGCAGGAGCAGGAGGGAGAGGCGCTGAGCCGAGATGGTGCTTGCCTCTCGAGGTTGACGGCAAAGATGCCGGCTGCACAGGTTTCTAGAGCAATTCGAGCCTGCAAACAGGGCGAGGCGCGCTCCGACTTTCGAGTCGTTAGCGACGATCGGCGGGTTTGCGAAGGTCGCACAAGGGGATTGCTCTCGAGCAACGAGCGCGCCAGTGAGAGCTACATCGTGTTCGTGCACGTTGCTCAATGCCGTACACCAGATGAGAATACCTAAACGAGGGGCCCGCAGCGTGTATGAACAGACAACCCTGGGAAGACAACCGCTGGAAACCGCAGACACAAACAGAGAGAGCGACATGGGGACAACAAGGTGCGAGAAGCCCAGCCTATGTACAGTTTGAGTGGAAAGATGCCTGCTGGGGAGACCGTCGACAGCGCCGTGTCGCGAGAGAGATGGGATTGTGGCGACTTGAAGTGAGGCTCGCCGGCGAAAGAGCGGGATCGTGTATGTGCGACCTGTCGCCTGACGAATTGTGCTGGTGCGTATGATATGTGGGACGGCCGCCGCGTGTGTAGTGCGGCGAGGGCGTCGCGCGGGTATGGAAGAGGAGGGCGACGAGCGGCGTTCGGCGGCTGGGTGCCGGACGGAGGGCGACGACGTGCGTGTTGTGCCGGAGACAGTTGTAGAGGTTTTGCTCGACGGTGTAGAGGATTCGACATGTCTAGGTTCTGCGCGAGCGGAAGGAGAAGTGGGTCAGTCTTGCGAATGGCGAGCGACGAGTAGACCAAGGCAAGGCGACGCACTTCTTAGGCTGGCTGTCGGCCTGCACGGGCTTGCCGCCCTTGAGCTTGTGCAACGCCGCCTTGTCGTTCTCCCTCAACCGTGCGACGAGCCCGTCGGTGCTGACCGTCTCGGAGAGGGACCGGTACTCGCGGCTGGCAATTTCGCCAAGCGCGTTGGACTCGCCGCGGTCGAAGAAGGGGATGCTCATGTTGGCGTAGGGGGAAGTCGGGCCGTCGGACTGGAGCTCGTGCATCCGCCTGGGAGACTGCGCTGGCGGGAGCGGGCACGAGGTGGGGCGGATGGAGGCGCGGAACGGGAAGCGCGCGACAGACGGCGAGAAGGTGCTGCAATGCTGTGTGGCTTGGGTCGTGGCGGGCATGTGTCGGTGCGCTGGAGAAGACAGGGCCACACTCTGGTATGTGGGATTGAGGAGAAGGAGGACGAGGGGCGAGGACCAGGTGCGCGGCGAGCTCGAGAGAGCCAAACCCAGTCCCCCCGAATCGCAGGACGGTCGGTCGGACAGGGGCGATCGAAGTGTCTCGGGTACGAGCTCGGCAGATGGGGTCGAGATTCCGACCTAGACTGGCGCTTCCCTCCCGCTCGCCCTCGCGCACCCTCGCTTCCGCACAGTCCGTCTCCTCAAGGCCTCGCAGCGCAGCGCTTGCGTGGACACTCGCGCTGTCTGGGCGACGAAGCCATGCGTCTGACTGCGTGCTCGGAAGGAATCAAGCTTCGTCTCACTGTGCAGGTTCACTGCGTTGAAAGCGGCCTGTGCGTCGCCACCCTGCCGTTCATCCAGGAGCCCAACCGTGCGTGCGTACCTTGCGGACGAGATCCTCGCGAGGGCCTGTGACCGCAGTCAACGCGCGTCTGGCGATGCCGTCCCAAAGTCAGCCTGCAGCTCAGCTGCTAGCCGTACGCGATGGTATGCGAGCGCTTGCGAGGGACTGAGCAAAGGCATCGAGTCGCAGTCGACGAGCCTCACAGCTTCACATCAGCCGCTTCGATTGCCGCCGGCCGGCCGGCCTGGCTTTGTCCGGCCGTTGGGCCTCGTTGCGCTGCCGCGTGTGATTGAATCGGCTGCGCGCGTGCGCGGATCTTTCTCCCTAAGGTGCCCTTGACGGTCGATCGCCAACACTTCATCGGCTTTCTCATGGACAAAAGCAAAACATTGCCCTTGATCAGTCGGCCTGTCGATAGCTTGTGACCCTCGCATGCCCCCCTGTCAGCTGTCCGCTGTCGAGCACGAGTCCCGCCTCTGCGGCAAAGCGCCTCGCGAGCTGAGCCTCGCTGCGAGCCAGGCACGTCCTCGCCACAGTACTGTAGAGCACAAGCGTCGACCGGCGAGCGATGCAGATGTCCGAGAGAACGCGCGGCGGTCAGAGAGAGTCGGAGGCGTGCTCAAGGGCAGCTCGAGGGCGGAGATGCTGCGCGGACGAGTGGAGGCTCGCGAACAGCAGTGCATCGGCGGCTGACAAAAGGCTCAAGAGTGGCAAAGCTCGCTCCTCCGCTCGCTGCCTGCGGACCGCGGGCTCTGCCGCTTGCAGACGAGACGCAACGCCGTCGGTCCGACTCGGGGGCGGCGCTGCACCTCACAGCTCGATGCGAAAAGGTCTTGCTGACTTCGTATAGACAAGGGACAGATACTGAGCGACTGCGTCGGAGGAGACGGTCGCCCGTTAGCGAGGACCGGCAACTTGAGAAGGTCGCACGAGAGGCGCACACTCACGCTCCAGATTAAGCGAGTGACGGCGTCCACTCTTCTACTCCTCCGTTCCAGCTGCGCGTGCAGAAAGGAAGGGTAAGTCGATGACGCCGAGGGCGCGCCCGGTCCGCCCAAAACGGCGCGACACGGTCGAGACAACGACCAACGAAGGACCGAAGCACGCACTACTTGACCCGCAGGCCCGCCAAATAGGAGAACGTTGACCACTCAGTCCTGTGCAGCACAACATGGACATCAGCCGAGCGCTCACAACGGGGCTGTCGAGGAGCGAGCAGGGAGAGGCACGCCTGCGCGACGCACCCGACAAAGGCCCGCCCTCGCGCCAGCATCGCCGCGTCAATCATCGTCGGGTACCACGCGCCGAGCTCCTCCTCTGTCCGCATCCTGTCGTGGTCGACAACCTTCCACCCGAGCTCCTCCCTCAGCTGCCGCACAAAGTCGCTGTCGGGCTTCTCGTCCGTCGTCGCGACGACGGCGTAGTCCTTGCCGCGCACTCCCTTCCAGTACCGCTGCTGCGCGTGCCCTGCACCGACCCACTCGTCCGGGTGATCCATGCGCCAATCGAGGCGGTGCCGCGCGCGTTCGACCCCGTCGGTGAAGGCCTCGAGCGACGTCAGGCCGCGCGCCGACTGAAAGTCGCCGCGGCGGATGTGCACGGCAATGAAGGGCGGGATGGTGGTGCCGCTGAACAGGTCCTGCAAGTACAGGGTGGCGAGATCCTCGAGGTGCGCCGAGAAGCGCAGGTGCTGGCCCGCCTCGATCCAGCCATGGCCCTCGTAGCCGCGCGGCGCCTCGAACACCTTGTCGGGGAGCGGGTACGCTGGTGGAAGCATGCGCGATCCGAGGAAGAAGGTCGTGTCCAGGCAGAACAGGCTCTCGTCGGGCGGTGCCGTCCCAAGGGGGTCGAACCCGGGCTTGAGCGTCTTTGCCTTGTCGAGGGGCTGGTTGGCCTTGCTTGTCGGGTGCAGTGACGGATAACGCTGCGGTAGAAGCTCCTTCTTGACGCGCTCGATCCACTTGTTGCGCTTGAGGCGGCCAAAGTCGAACTGCGAGACGCACTCGTCAACGCGTCCTCAACCCTCCGCAAGAAAGTCGCGCCGGTACGCACGCTGTGCAGCGATTCGAACCACAGGTTGAAGCCCTCCGAACCCCGCTCCATGGTCGGCAACGGCCAGTACCTGACCGCGATCTCGTGCGCCGCCATCGAGCCTGTGGAGAGAGGCTCGTCAGTCCGTGGCTCGTCAAGCGGCGAACGGACGTGCTCGCACCGTCGTTGACGTTGCGGTCGCCCGCTGTTTGCTCCAACACCGACCAGCAGCTAATCTCTTCCTTGACCCGCGGCCTGGCGCTAAAGTTGAAAGGCTTGAGCGCCGACATCTCGACGGCGGGGATCCCCGTCTCGTAATAGAACCGGTCGAGGTCGTAGTAGACGGAAAAGTCGCGGGGGGTTTCGTCGAAGTGCAGAGGGCTGAGGGTGGGTCTGAAGTCGAGCGGTCGAGGTGAGCGAATGCGAGCGCACCAGGGAATGACCGAGACTCACACGATGGCGACGCGCGAGAGCAGCTTGGCGAGGTACAACAGGTTCTCGATCGCCATGAACTGGTTCGCTGCGAGCGAAGGCGGGCGCGCGGGCGTGGGAAGGTCAGCCTGCGCGGCTGGCGCTCGAAAGGGTGATGACGCACCATGACCGCCATAGCTCATCGTGGTGATGTAGCGGACGCCCGACTTGAGCTGACTCTGCAAAGTGTCTTGCGGCGCGTCAGGAAAGCGAAGAATCTGCTTGGAGCGCCAGAAGGTCAGCGAGAGAAGCGGAGACAAAAGGAGCGGGCGTGACCGCACGAGCGACTTGTTCATTCCTGCCTTTGCCTCAGTGAGGTCGTGCAGTCGATGTGCAGCCGTGTGCAGCGACTCCCGTAATCGATCTGCGCAGTGAGAGGCGAGAGGTCAGCGAGAATCGCCTGCAGGGGAGGAGCGCGTTCGCCGGAGCGAGACAAGGGGCGCACCTCGTGCATCCGTCGAGTGGTCGAGCGTCAAGACGTAGACAAAGGCGCCCAGCACCGTCGCCCCGACGATCCAGCGCATGCGGTCCGCCCAGCCAAGGCCTGAGAACGCGGCTCCCAGGCCAGTCCTCCTCCGCCCGCTGAACTTGGCGCGCCGCTCTTCAGGCTCTGAGCCCTCCTCTTCTGGCCACAGCGAGCCTCGGTGCCCGTAGTGCGCGTGCGGGAGAGTCGGACTGGTCGGGCTTTGAGGGAGGAGCTCGTGCTCGGCGCTGCTTCTTGACATCGCGCCGACGGGGTGGGGGCTCGGCGAGTGCGTCGCCGGGAGGCGCGAGAGCCAAGGCGACTCGGCGCAGGCAGATCGGAAACGCTGGCCAGCAGCGCAACAGCACAGTGGGGCTGACCGAGAGAAGCGAGAGAGGTAGCGCGCAATCGGGAGGTCCGGAGCTTTACCCCGCGGATTCACGTCGGGACGCGTTTGAACGTTTGCGGCGCTCGCGAGTCGCAACTCTGGAAGTAGTCGCTTTCTCGAGGCTCCGTCTCGCAACGACGAAACTGCACGCGCAATGTCACGACAACGGCACTGCGGTTCACAAGACGAGTGCGCCCCTACGATTCGGCGAAGAGCGCTATGTGCTTGAGCTCCTCCTGTTCGACGGCGACGAACCGCAAGAGCGAGAGTTCGTCCGCACGTCAGCGCTCCGTCAACGTGCGGGATGACCCAAGTCTCCGGAGGACGACGCACCTGCACGAGGGTGCCCACCTTCATCCCCTCAGCGTACCGGTCGTCGGGCCACTCGCCCCCCGCCACCTCGATCTTTGCTCGCTCGCGCTGCACGACCTCGCTCACGCGCGTCTCGTCCCGGAACCGCCGCGGCGACAGCGTCTCGTCCGACGACAGGTGCCAAAAGAAAGTGGACGAGATGCGGATCTGCGGACGGTGCGCCGTCGCGGGGTCGGTGCGGCGTCGCTCGAGCGCGTCGAGCGTGGCGCGCGTGCAGACGACCTCGTGGTAACCTGCCTGGATGAGGCCGCCCGTGTAATGCTCGAGCTGCTTGCCCGCCTGGACGAGGAGGCAGCCCGGCGGGAGCTTGACCGTGATGCGCTTGCCCGTGTTGCGAGCCCAGATGTGCAGGCCCGGGAATCTCGACCGACCATGGATGGTCAAGAAGTTCAGGTCCGTGTGGAACCCGGCAAAGACTGTGACAGCAACCGACGTCAGCGAAGGGCGTCGAGATAGCGGGTGAGCTGGACTCACTCTCTCCCTCCTTGCCGTACTTTGCGAGGTCCGTCGCCGTTGGCGCGAGCAGGTGCGAGCCGTACTCGCCCGCCGTGGAGAACGTCCCGCGCTCCAGGCCAAGCCCGATGGCGAGCATTTCGCTGACGCCCTCGACAGCCTGCTTGATCTGCGAGCCCCACTCGTCCATCGACTGGCGCCACGTCGCGGCGAAAGCTCTGGGTGTGACGTTCTCCATGCGGAGCGAGGGGAAGTCGGTCGTGGGAGGGGTCTTGCCCATGCGGTGGAAGAAGCTGCACATGTGAGCCGGGGTCGGGGAGACCGGAAGAGTCAGAGCGAACAAAGCTAGAGAGGGCGAGCGCTAAGGAGAAGAGAGAGGCCGCACCGGCACTTGGGATCCGCATGCCCGCCCTCAAGGTCCAGCGGGCGCTCCGCCGGGTCCAGCGCCGCAATCACCGCCTTGCACGCGTCGTCCGAGTGGCACTTGGGCTGCGCGGGGAACGAAAACGTCAACACGTCGTGAGCAAAGGCGACTCGAGAGCGGAAGCGCACCTTCTCCGTGTTCTCAAGCGTGACGCCGACTGTTTCAGGAGACGAGCGTGTCAGCAAGCGGCGAGAGGACCCGCTCAGGGCCCCTGTGTTGGAACAGACGAACTCTGGTAGTGAACCTCGGGCCGCAGGTCTTCCCTCAACCGCGCCTCGTCCTGGGCGAAGTAGTCTTCCAACAGGTCGAGGAAGCGCTCGTTGGCGTCCTCCGACACGGTCGAGTCACGCAAGATGAGGGCGCCGTACTCGATGAGCGCTTCGGCGGTCTGCAGGGGGCGCGAGGGTCAGCGAACAAGTTGACCCGGGGTGCCAAGGCGTGTGCGCTGCGACGGCCCGCATGGGTGGAGACGAGGTTCCGCGCAGTGCATCGAGCCCAAAGCCTGAGTCCTTGCTTGAGCGCCTAGCCCGCCGCGAGGCCGTGGCTCTCGTCCTCGACGCGTCAAAGTGGGGGGGATGAGGGGGGCGGTGTAGATGAGGCGCCGCACTTTGACAGCCTCTGCGCGAGCCTCAGGCGAGTCTACGGACGCGCGAAGCACGTCCAGGTCGACGATAGGGAGCGGGCAAGCCATCTTGCGAGCGAGCGAGGGGAGCGGTTGAGGGGACCACCTCGCTCGCGATCATGATGACTCTCAAGCGGCGACGGCGATAAAAGAGCGAACACATAACGAACGAGCCGCCTTCTCTGGTTCCACGAGGCGCAGTATACATCACACGTCCAACCGTCTACCAGTCGTCGTCTTCGTCGGCAGGCTTGCGCCCCGCACGCTTGGCCAACGCCGCCTGTAGAGCACCCGCCGACGGCTTGACGAGCCCACCCGGCGCGCCGCCCAGAGCCGGTCCCGACGAACCGCCGCCGACGGGCGGCGGCGGAGGAGGCGGAGGCGGAGGAGCACCGCCTCCGCCGTTGGCGCGCATGGGCGGGGCAGGGGGCGGCGGGGGAGGGCCCGGGGCGCGACCCGCTCCGGCGCCGGCACGAGGCGGAGCAGGAGACGTCGGAGGGGCGCGCGCTCCACCGCCGAACGCGGGAGGGGCGGGAGGGGGAGGCGGGGCGCGTGCACCGGCGCTGGGCACGGGCGGTGCGGCGGGGACGGGAGGCGCGGCAGGGCGGCCATTCGGGACCGACGGCTTGGGCTTTGCGGCGATGGCCGGCTTGGGCTTTGGCGCGGGAGGAGGGGGCTTGCCTGCGTGATGAGACCAGCAAGGCAGTCAGTCGCGAGAGCACAGGAGGCGAGGTGTGGCAAAGGAAGAACGCACCGAGCGATGAGCCAGGCCTCGAGCCCGCCGGCGACCCGCCGTTCGAGCTCGGCGTCGCGCTCTCACCCTGCTGCTCCGCCTGCGCCCTCTTCTGCGCCAAGATCGCCTGCAGGCCACCAGCGTTGCCCATCCCCGGCATGACCGACACAGGCGCCGCGTTGCCCTCGCCCGAGCGCGCACCGAGGCCGACGCTGCCCGACTTGGCGGCAGGCGCGACCGGCACCTTCGGCGCCGCGGGGATTGCAGGAGCCGTAGGAGCGGCGGGAGCCTTCGGAGCGGCGGGAGCGGCGGGAGCGGCGGGAGGCGCACGGCGAACGGGGGCCGGCGGAGCTGCAGCGGGCTTGGGCTTGGGCGGGACGAGTTGGAGGTACTGTGGGTCGACGCGGGTCAATCAGCGCGACGCATGAGCAGTCGAGACCGAGGGGACGTACGTTCGACGGGGCCCAGCCCTCCTGCGTGCCGCGCTTGATGAGCCACCACCCTCCGTTGTCCTTGGTGACGACCTCGACGAGCTCGTCCTTGGTCAGCGCCAACTCGCCCGGCTGGTCCGTCTCGAACGTGAAGAGCCTGCGAAAGCTCTCGTCAGCTATGTGCTGGCGGGATTGAATTGGGGAGGGGGGATGGCAGGGGGACACGCACGCCTTGTACTTCTCGACTTCGGGCTCAGCAGGCGGCGGTGGAGCCGGTGCCCGCGACGGAGGCGGCGGCGCCGCCCGGCCAGCGGACGGCGCTGCGGGCGCGGCGCGAGCAGCTGCGGGCGCTGCAGACGCAGCGGTCGCAATGCCGGCAGGCGGAGGGGGCTTGACCCCGCCAAAGCCGCCGGACTGACCGGGGAGAGTGCGCGCGGCAGGGCGTTGCCCGCCGACGGGGCGCTGCAGGGGAGGCAAGCGAGCAAGTCAGCACAAGATGTGGCGCAACAAGGGGAGCGAGCGAGGCGGCCGCACGTTGGACTGCCTCGCGACGGGCGCCTTCTTCGGCTTGGGTTTGCGGGCACACGGCGGGTCCGACAGGCTGTTGGGGGGCATGCCCGACGGGACTGACACGGTCGACGACTTGTAGACGTCGCCGCGTGGGATCGAGTCGTCCTTCTTGAAGGCGATCGTCGCCATCTTGCCCTTCTTCTTGGCGTACTGGATGCTGTGACCCGCGCGCAGAGGGTGTCAGCTTCTGCTCCACTCTCGACAAAGAGAAGAAAGCGCACGTCGGGCCAATGTTGACCTGAACGGCGCCGTTGGTGCGCTGCTGGAGGTGCACGAGGAACTCGGTCTTGAGCGGGCACGAGATGAGCGGGTCGCCCTCCTCCTGGTTCGTCGTGTTGAGCGCCATCCAGTCGTCGCGCAGGTTGGACAAGCCGACACTGCGGATCGTCACGAGCGGGAACTTGTGCTCGAGCGAGGTCTGCACCTGGCCCTGCACGGCCTGCGAGATGAGGAGGTACACCGCCTTGTCCGTCTGCGAGTGCGCCAAAGTGCGTCAGTGACGGTCTGGCTGATGCGCTCTCTAGAGGTGAGGAGAGCGCACAAGGATGAGGTAGCGCGGGCTGGGCTTGGACGAGCGGCCGAGCTTCGAGACGAGGAGGTCTGCGCGCGAGCTGAACGCAACGGTCTCGTTGGCTGCGGGCCATGAGGTGGAGTACTTGTCAGCCGCACGTGGACGAGTCAAAGAGAGATGAGCTGGCGACGCACAGGCAATGCCAGCGGCGCTGCGGAGACGCGAGCCCTCGATGCTGTCGCGCTCGCCGACCGCGAGGTAGTCGCCCATGAACTTGCGCATGCTGACGAGCGAGTAGCGGCGGCGCTCCTTGCGGCCCGCGAGGATCTGGTGGCCGTAGTCGCGCAGCTGCGCGTAGACGATGCCCTCCTTCTTGTTGAGCCAGAAGCGCTGGATCGTGCGCGCCGCGTCGTGCTTGCGGCGCAGGTACGCGCGCCAGCAGCGCTGGATGCGGGCGGCCATGTTGTGCCAGTACTTGTCGCGCATCGACTCGAGCGCAAAGAGCGTCTCGGGGTTCTTGATGAAGGCTTTGGTGGTGCCCATCTGCCACTCTTCGCGCGCGATGCCCGTGTCCTTGAGGATCTGCTCGCACCCGGTCCGCGCGTCGCCTTGCCAGATGTAGTCGCCCGCGTACGACGTCGCCGGCGACAGGAGGTAGAAGCTGGCGGGGAACACACGAGTCGCTGAGAGTCAGCAAGGGTGTCTGCTCGTCACACACCAACAGCAGGTGGAACGCACCGCTCGACCATCTTCTCGAAGGTGTTGCGGTACGCAAAGCCAGCGCGGCGGACGCGAATGTTCTCCTGCAGGCCGAGGTACTTGATCTGGTGCAGGATGGCCTTTGTGTCGTACTCGGACGGCGAACGGTTCTGGTTGGGCTTGATGGTGCGGATGTAGTGCGGCTGCGAGCGCATGAGCTTGTCGACGAGCGCGTTGGCCGACGACTGCGCGGGGAGCGAGGGGTCAGTCCCGGGTCGCCTGCAAGCGGAGCGGGGACGGCGCACCTTGATCTTGTCGCCTGCAGTGGGCGGGCGCTTCTTGCTGTCCGGGTCGGGCCTGTCGGGGAAGAGGCCCTGGAGGAACTGGTTGCCGGACGAGCCGACGAGGTCGAGCAGGTCCTTGAGGAGGACGTCCTTGTTCTTGTCCGTCATGCCCGCGACCGTGTACATGACGTCGCCGGCGTAGTGCTTGACGAGGAACTTTGAGCCGCGCGGCTCAAACTGCGGATTGCTGATCCCGCCCATGCGCTGCACGAACGAGTTGTCGGCCGCGGTCGGGTCGGCGTGGGCCGTCGCGCAGGCGTCGTTGAGGGCGGCAAAGAGGCCCGGCGGGCGCTTCTCCTCGATCAGGTCGCACACGATCTTGTTGTTGAAGTAGTCGATCGGGGTCCACTTGATCTGCTCGCGGACGTACTCCTCTTGCTCCGTCTTGAGCGTCAGCTGGATAAAGATCTGCTGCAGCTTCTCGTTGACGTAGTTGATGCACAGTTGCTCGAACTGGTTGGTGTCAAAGATCTCGAAGCCGTAGATGTCGAGGACGCCAATGATGGTCGAGCTCTGCTGCTTGGCCCGCATCGAGACGTTGACGCGATCGACGATCCACTCGAACAGGTTGTTGTAGACGGCCTTGGCCAGCGCGTCGCGTACCGACGCCGCCTGTGCAGGGTTCAGCGGCACCTCGTACACGGACCCGCGTCGCCCGCCGCGCTGAGTCTCCATGATGCGGCTCGTCATGGCGCGGCCGACCTGCGCCGGGTCAACCTCGAGGAGGTAGGCGACGAAAGCCGTCACGCTCTCGTCCTTGATGGCCGCGTTGCCGTCCTGGTCGGGCCGGAACTCGACGTTGCCGATCCAGAGGATCGAGGCGAGCATGCGCAGGATGTTGTCCTGCTCGACCTGGCTCAGGCCGACGATGCCCATCGCCTTGATCGTCTCGGCCCAGTCCTGCGTGTCGTCGATGCCGGGCACCTCGAGGCAGCCCGACTTGCTCGTGTAGGCGTACGCCTCGGGGCCCTGCAGGCCGTACGCCTCGCGCTGCGCCGCCGACGCGCCCTTGGTGAGCTGGTAAAAGATGTGGAAGTTGCGCTCCGACTTGATCTGACCGACGACGCGGTTCTGCCCCCGGCGAGAAAGAGAGAGCGAGTGTCAGGTGGAGAGTCGAGGAATGGGGGAGGCGAAGCGGGCCGCACCTTCTCGAGGAGGTAGTTGGTGATGATTGCGCCGACGGGGTTGCCCTGCGAGTCGAATTCAATCTCGAGGTACTTGCCCTGTAGGAGGAGGCGAGTCAATCGAGAGTCCGACGAGAGACCTCGAGAGCGAGAGGACGGGGACGGACGTGGCGACTCGAGTTGTTGTTGCGGAGCGTCTTGGCGCACCCAAAGCTCTCGAGGAGCGGGTTGGTCGCGAGCACCATCTCCTTGATGTCGTTGATCCCGCCCGTGTTGTTGCCCTCGCCCGAAACCGCCGCGATGTACTGCATGATGCGCTTGGCCGCCTCGGTCTTGCCTGCGCCCGACTCGCCCGAGATGATGACGCACTGGTTGTCGCCGTACGAGCGCATGTTGTAGTGGGCGCTCTCGGCGACGGCGTAGACGTGCGGGACCATCTCGAGGCGGTTCTTGCCGCGGTACGAGTGAAGCGTCGTGTCGTCGTAGATGGGCAGCATGCGGAAGGGATTGACCGAGATGAGTACATGGCCGATGTAGGTCTATAATAGGATGCACTTGGTCAGCTTGAGGCGGGTCTGGAGAAGGAGGGGGAGGACAAGGGCGCGCCGCACGTAGATCTCGCCGTTCTCGAAGCTAAACGGAACAGTGAAAGGGTCAGCTCTACACCTTGGAGCCGCTGTGGGAAGAACTACGCACCGCTTCTTGAGGTTGTCGTTGATGCTGTCGTTCGAGATGGTCGAGAGCAAGGTCATGTCGCTCACGCCGGCCTGCTTCTTCTTGAAGCCCTCCTTCCAGTCGGCCTGATCGAACGTGGGGATCAGGACGAGGACACCATGAGGGAGAGACAGGCGGCAGTGGAGCGGCTCACCTTTGCGAACCCGCCAGCGGCGCCGGCCTTGCGGGATGACGCGGGGGCAGCACCGCCGGCAGCCGCGGCGGCCGCCTTCTTGCCCCTGCGCACGGGGGCCTGTCGGTTGTGTAGGGCCTCTGTGAGCTAGTGCGCGTAGCGGCGAACGTGCTCGAGGAAGGGGGACGCACCATCGCAGTCGGGAGGAGCGGGGGGAGAGGTGGGACGAGTGGGCGAGGTGGGGACGCAGCGAGCAAGGGTGACTGGGGCGACGAGAGGGTGACAGAGAGCTGGCGAGTCTGTGCAGCTGTCTCGCTGATGTGCTCGCACGCAGAGCGAGTCGAGTGCTGGAGGAGACAAGGAGACGGGGGGCGGTGCGGTGCCTCGGCGCCCTCGGCCGCCGACTCCGCGCAGCAGCACACGCTCTCGCCAACAAGGCGAGTCTCTCTAGCCCTGTGAGCAACTCTCCCCGCCTGGTGCCAAGCATGGATGGTCCTCCCCAGGCAAATGCACCGCTGCCCTCGACTCCTCAGCCTGCTCGCGCGCCTCGACCGCGCGGACGAGCCTGAGCAGGCGATGAGAGATGCGAAAAGTTGCGAGGGGATGCGCTCGATGCTACACCGGCGTCTTCGTACAACACGGGCGACCATTCCCAAATAGCGGGCCGCAAGGGTGCGGTCACCGCATCGCTGTGCCCTCCTCCCTTCGTTCCTTCCTCCTGGCCATCCGGATCGACCCCTCGTAGCTCTTCGCCGCCCACTTGACGAGCGCAAGTCCCTCCGTGTCCTCGACGTCGGCGAGCCGCTTGTGCAGCAGCGCAAGGTCGGGGAACGTGAGGTGCGGCGCGCGCAGAGGGTCGAGCGAGGGCGACGTCTCGGGGTACAGGGGCGACGCGAGACGGATCGGGACGGCGGGGAACGCGAGGGCAGAGGGTCGAGGCGGTGCGAGGGCGGAGTAGGGCACGTCCGACGGCGGACGGATGGGAGACCGCAGCGAGGTCGGCGGGTAGGTTCGCACGAAGCGCTGCAGGACTGCAAGCGCCTCGTCCTCCTTGAACGACCTGTTGGTGAGTCCAGGGTCAGCAAGGGCGCAGACGGGGACTGAGAGCGAGGTACACACTTGGCCAATACCCGAATCAAGCCACCCCACATCTTTGCGACGTGCTTGCCGTTCCTCCTCTCCTTCGCCCACGTCTCTTCCTCCCCGCGTCGCTTCTCCCGAAACAGCTCCTGCTCGTCCGCCTCCATGCTCGCCAGGTCCGGCATGTCCTCACTCGGCGGCAGCGGCGCCTCGCTCCACCGGACCCACTCTTCCCACACCGTCTTGGCCTGCGCCGCGCGCGCGTCGTCCACGTCGCCGATCTCGCACCGGCGCATCATGACCTCGTACGAGAAGCGATTCTTGTCGACGCCGGTGCGCGCAAAGGCGGTGCGGAAGAAGTCGAGCGACGAGGGGAAAGGCGCGTGCGAGTTGTGGACGGCGAGGTAGGCGTTGAGGAGGAAGGTTGACGGCTTGACACCGGGGAACATGCCCTGATCGCGAGCCCCGGACGTAGTGACCGGCTCGTCGGCGACCGAGTCGGCAGGCGTCGCGAGCACCGCGGCATCGACGACCTGCAGCATGAGGTTGCGCGCCTCGACGACGACCTCGGCCGACGTCTCCGGCAAAGGCCCCGGGTAGAAAAGTGACGCCTCGCCGAGCATCTCGATGACCTTGAGCGTGCTCGCATCCGCGCCACCTTTGTGAAGGGGCGACAAGGGCAGCGCCGTCGGGTCCTCCTTCTCCGACAGACCAGTCGAGGGACGCCGCCGCCCCTCCGTCGGCGCTCCGCCTTCTGCAGCGTCGACCTCCTCGCGGGTCCGCGCATCCGACGATGCAGCCGCAGGCGTCGCCGTAGTCGCAGTCGCAGGCGCGACCTCTGGCTTGGGCTCCAGCCGCGCGCGTGACCCCGCCGGGCGGAACGCCGCATACGTCTGCAGCACGAGCGCAAGCGTCGTCTCGTCCGGGCTGGCGTCCCCTCCGACGCCCACCATCTTGACGAGGACCCACCTCGCGCGCGCGAGGTCGCCGTGGCGCTTTGCGCCCTCGAGCAGGGCATGGAACGTGTGCCGCGAGGGCGCGACGTGCTCATCGAGCATGCGGCGCATGAAGCGCAGCGCCTCGTGGTAGTACTCCTGGGAGCCTTCGCGCGCGCAGGCGCGGATGACGCCGTTGTAGGCGAGCTCGGAGGGCGCGAGGCGCTTGTCGTCGGCCATTTCGGTGAACAGGTCGATGGCGCGCTCAGGCGAGGGGTGTGCGCCGTGAGAGCAGGCCTGGATCATGGTTGCGAAGAGGGGCACGTCGGGGACGGGGTAGGCGACGAGGCGCGTGTGGCTGAAGAGGTCCCAGCCCTGTCGGACGAGGTGGGGAGGAGAGGCGGGGGAAAGGAGACGCTGAGTGACGGCCGTGTAGGTAGCGAGTAGAGGAGTGTGGCCCGCAGCCTCCATCGAGTGGAGGTGCCGGACGGCGAGCTCGGGATGGGAGGGGAGGATCGAGTTGAGGAGGTGGTGGTGCGCAGTAACGGAGAGAGGAAGTGAGCCTGTGTGCTCAAACTCGTGTCAGTCCGCTCAGGAAGGGATGCCAGCGGAAAGCGGACCTACGTTGGCGAGCAAAGCCGGCAAGGGCGAGGGCGTCTTGCGGGCGCTTCTGCGAGGCGTAGATAGCGAGCGCTTGCTCGAGCACGGTACCCTCTTCAATAGGTGTGGTTCGCTGCACACGTGGGGTGAGTGAGGTAGGGGTTGTAGGGAGAGAGCGAGAGCCGAGTCGCACCTCCATGAGCTCGAGGCCCTTCATGACGCCCTCGATGTCACCCTCTTCCGCCTGTGGGGACGCAGGGTCAGCAGCGAACGCACATAGAGCACAGCACATGGTACTCACGCATGTGAGCACCAGGTCGTTCCACTCGGTCCGCGCAAGCAAGCCTCGAGGAAGCGGACCTTCGAGGCCTGCGAGCTGAGACGACGGGCGCGTCGGATCTGCCGGCGGGAGGATGTCCCCGAGGTGGTCGATCACAGCCCGCGCAGTCGTCGACGAAGGCAAGAGCGCGAGGGGCGGGTCGTCTGTTGCGAGTTGGGCAACTTGGCTGGCCTCGCCTCGTCGCTGTCTCAACCGAGCGGCCAGCGACTCTGCCGGCTCCGTTCGCTCGTCAAGCCCATCCACCTCTTCTGCCTCGAGCTCCTCGAGGCGCTCCGCGAGCCGCACCAGGCGGTCCTGCCGTCGTTGCGAGTCGACGGCGGGGTCGGGAAGCGCAGGGGCCTTGCTCGCCTCGAGTGCGGGGAGCGCAAACTCGCTCGCAGGTGCGGCGAGGAGCCCTTGATACATGGCCTCGAGCTGCTCCTCTGAGAAAGGCGGCAGCGACTCGGCAATTTCCTGCGCAAAGCGCGGAAAGCAAGGTCAGCTTGGTTGCGGCGAGTACAGGCGCACTCGGCGAGGGGAAAGGGACGCACCTCTGCGACTGCCTGCTTCTCGTGCACTTCTTCCCTGCGTTGCTGCAGAGCAAGCCTCGCTGCCTCGTCCCGCCGGGCCTCCCTCTCCCGCCGCACCGCCCGGATGTCGCGTTTCCGCGCAAGCTTGTCGAGGCGCTCCTCGCGCTGGGCTTTGCTCAGGAGCTGTCGAGGTGCGACATGAAGCGCGGCGGATGTGCTCAGCGCCTGGCACTGCGGCGTGGGAGGGGCGAGGGGGAGGACCAGGGCGCGGAGGCGGTGAAGGTGCTCGGCGAGTGAACCGTTCACGGCCCCGCTGGAGGAAGCGGAGCGGCGCGCTGCTGAGAGCATGCCAGATAAGGTCGGGAGACCAACTTGCGGCCCGGTCTAGCGTGACAGAAAGCCGTTGGTCGGAACCAAGCTCGACTCACTGTGGCTCGCCGCGCGGCTGATGAAGGTCATCGTGAGCGGCATCTTTCCCAGAGACTGGACACTCGGGACGCAGTCATGAGCCAACTAGACTCAACGGCGATACACTTCAACCCACCGTCCCGCTCACGGGTCTACCGGTGTCGCCGCACCGCTCGCCTTCTTCTTCACCTTGGACGCCTTGCCCGCTCCACCGCTCGTGTCCTTCTTCTTCTTCTTGACCACCTTGACCACCGAGCTCTCTGTCGCCTGCGCGTCCGGCTCTGGTCCACGAGGGGCAACCTCCTTGACTTCTTCGTCGAGCTGGACCGGCTCAGGCGTCCGTGCGGCCGAGGCCGAAGGCGTCGCCAAGACGGGCGGCAGTTCGCCCTCGATGTCGACGAGCATGGGAGGGGGTGTCGGTTCCCGCGGTGGTGGGGTGGGCGAGCGCATGGACGAGCGGAGGTCGAGGTCGAGCTGGACGATCGGGATCGAGTCGACGTCGTCGACGTCCGAGTGCTGTCGCGAGCCGCCGATGTAGTAAGGGTCGTCGCGCTGTTGCTCAAGGCGCTCGGCACGCCTCTGCTTGTCCTGGGGCGCGTCAGCTAAAGAATCGGACATCTGAGGAACAGGTCAGGACGCACCCTCGCGCTCCCCTCCGACCGGTTCTTCTTCTTGCCCTTCTTCCCGCTCGTCCCCTTCTCCCCCTTCTTCTTCTTCTTCAACCCCGTCTCGCTCCCACCCGCATTCCCACCCGTCATCGTCCTGAGCGGCCTCCCAAAATCGTCCGTCTCGCCCAGCTTCACGGCCTCGTCCGCCGGCGCGCCCGCAGCAGCGAGCCATGCGCCGCTGCTCAGCGGCGCATCGAGGTCGAGCCCCTCAGGAGGTGCGACCATGCCCTGCGCCTTGGGGTTGACGGGCCCAAGCTCGTGCGAGAAGAACATGCCCTCGAGGAGCGAGAGCGACGCGGGAGGCCCACGGCGGGTCGAGGCCGCGAAGCCGCCGTTCTCGACCACGTCGTCGTCGTCGTTTCCCCCCGCGCCGTTCGCCGCCTCGTCCTCGGACAACAGCGGCCGAGGGGCGTCGAGCCCCGTCCTGACGAGCCTCAGGAGCGCGCCCAGCTCGGCCGCCCGCTCCTGCAGCTCGATGTCGCCACTCTTGGCGCACTGCTCGAGCTGGCTCTCAAGGGCAGCCGAGATGCCCCGGATCTGCTCGAGGGCCGACTCGTCCCATGCGGACGGAGCCGCGAGCGCCGAGAGCCACGAGGCGTAGATCTTGACGCCGTTGTGGACGTAGAGTGCGAGGATCGAGGGAGGGAGGGACGAGGTCGTGCTCGAGCCGAAGAGGGAGGCGATGACGGGGCGTGGGTCCTCGAGGTCGCTGAGGGGCAGGTCGCCGGTGTCAGTCGCAGGCTAACGCTGCTCGACGATTGGAGAAGCCCCAACGCACCCGCAGTACTCGCCGCAGATCCACGCGGCCGCGCCGAGCACCTGTGCGACCTCTGCGCCCTCTCCGCCCTCGAGCAAGTCTTCGTCCATGATGAGCTGCGCCATGCGCTTGGTCGCATAGGGCCTGATCGCCCTCACCCTCGCTGCAACGTCGATCAGCTGGTCTCTCAGCTGCGCGCCGGCACTCGCCGCTCCCGAGGGCACCCCCGCCGACGTCGCCGCAACGGGAGGCAGCGTCTGGGCCACATGCGCCAGCTCGATGAGCACATCGATGAGCCAGGCAAAGTTGGTCACGTTGGCGTAGGTCCCGCTCGACGTCATGCGGAGAATGAGCGCGATGAGGGACGCGCGGTAGGACGGCGAGAGGGTCGGCGGAGGGGCGGCGGGCGCGGCGAGGCCTTGCTGCGCGCGGAGGAGCGACGCTGCGGCCGAGGCGGTCGAGTTGGCGGCCGAGGGGCGGAGGTGCGTCAAGAGGCGCTTGACGATCGTTTGTAGGTTGTGGCGGTCAACCTGCGAGCGAGCGATTGTCAGGCTCGGCGACTGCGACGAGGCTCACGAGAGCGTGGCGCACCATGACTTCGACCAGGTCGAGAGCGCGCATTCGGACCGACAGGTCAGCGTCGTCGGTGCACTGCAGGATCGTGTCAAAGTGCGTCGAGATGAGGTGCGGATGCGTCGGCGCGATCTTGACCAAGGCGACGAGCGCAATGTAGCGGACTGTGGTGGAGAACCTTTTCAGACGAAGGGCGGACCGAGGCGGGAGCAAGGACAGACGCACGGTTCTGGTCGACGTCTTCGAGAAAGCTGCCCAGCTTCTCAACGCACGTCCGCGCAAGCCCCTCACCCTCGGCTCCGTTGAGCATGCCCCCGACAATAGACGTCTGGATGCACTCGTACAGGAGCGACATGGCGGGCGTCGTCTCGATGAGCTCGGTGAGCGGCGGGAGGAGCTTTTTCACCAGGCGAGGCTCTTCGGGCGTGAGGACGGCGAACTGCGGACGAATATGTCAGAACAACACCCCTGCGGAATGAGCGGCGTGAACGCACCAGCTTGACGATCTTGATCAGCATCCAGTTGTTGGTGCTCGCCGTCAGGAGCCCAAACAGCTCTGGCGCGAGCGGCAGGTACTTTCGCGGGTCGCGCCGCGCCGCCTCGCAGATGACGTTGACCGCCGCACCGACGACACCCATGTCCTCATCGCTGAGCCTCTCTCGCAAACGCTCGATCCACGGGTCCTCGCCGCGCTCTTCGCGCCCCGTCCGGAGCTCCTGCACGCCTGGCCAGCTGCGCAGGATGCGCCACAGGATGAGGGTCGCCTGGCGTCGGACGAGGGGCCGCGTGTGGGTGAGGAGCGAGATGAGGTCGGGACCGAGGTCGCGCGCGAGGGTGGGCGTCAGGAGGAGGGCGACGGAAGAGAGGGTCGTGGTCAGGTGCGCGACTGTGAGGGCGTTGGGCGACGACGAAAAGAGGGGCGTGGGCGGCGAGAGGAGGTCCTGTAGGAATTATTGCGTCAGTACGTGACTGCCAGGGTGTCGAGCGTGCTGAGGCGGGCGCACCTTCTTGACGAGGTTGACGACGAGGACGGCCACTTCGGTGTCGCGGTCGAAGCACTGCGACGCGGCGAGGTAACCGATCGACTTGAGGTGGAACTTGGTGCTCGTCATGCACTCTACGATGGCGAACGACGCGAACGAGATCGAGTAGCCGAGCATCTCGAGCTGCAGGTGGGGAGGGGGAGCGAGGAGCTGGTCAGCGTCAGCTCAAGCGGGCGCGGGTGAGTGTGCTCACGTAGACGAGTTTGAGCACTGCAGCCGCCTTGATGTCTGCGTCGCTGCTCTTGATCTCCTTGCGCGTCTCGTCGAGTGCCTGCTGGACGACCCGGGCCTCGTCATTCTTGCTCGCACGCAACGCCTTGATGAGGCCTGTGTGGGCGGGTGAGGGTCAGTTCCAGCGTGGATGCGGTGCGTTGGGGCCATCGCACCTTCGACATGCTGCTGGAAGAGCATGGTGCAACGGCCGAGGGTCCCTCCCCGTCACGGCGAGGTCGGCGAGTGCAAGGGCGACGATTGTAGGTCGCGGGTGGGATCGCTGATAATCTGAGGTGCTCAGTGGCCGTTGGCAGCAAGTCGAGAGTGGCAGAGCGACTGAAGAGGGCAACGGGGGGAGAGCAGAGGCAACGGACCGGGAGATGCGACGAAATGCACAAGTGCTTGTTGTTCTCGACCTGCCCAGTATTGTGTCCTGGAAAGGCGGCACAGCCGTCAACGTAGTCATCATTCAGGCCCGTAACGCAACGGGTGGCCCGAAAAGCCCGCCTCTCGCGCTCTCCTCCCCACCTCCCCACCTCCCGAGTTGAGTCGACGCTCTCCTGTGCCTCGGCTGCACACGCCCTCGCAGCCTCCGCGAGTCTCGTCAGGAGGGCAAATCGTGGTTACAACGAACGAGGCGAGCGACGGAGAGAGCAAAAGGGGAACGAGAGGGGAAGCGATTAAGGGGACGAGGGCCAAGCACGGTCGAGGGGGACGAGAGTACGGCGAGGGCACAGCGAAGAGGTCAATATGGCACAGAGCGGTCATGCGTCGAGCGATCACGGGTAGACGGCCTGCAACGCGGGAGGAAACGGGGTCCAGGTCGAGGTCAGCGCGCGCGCCCTCGTCCTGCGACTCTCGGAGGAATAAGCCGACGCACGTCAATCTCCTGCTTGTACGTCTGCGCAATCTTCTTCCTATTGAGCTTCTGGGCCGCGGTCAAGAGGCCGTTCTGCGGCGTCCACTCCTCGTCGGTGAGGACGACGCTCGAGAGCTGCTCAAGGGGCTTGAGGCCCGCCTTCTTGCCGACGGCGTTGAGGTTCTTGAGCACCGCGTCGCGCACCTTGTCGTCGTGCACCATCGTGCCAATGTCGCCCGAGACGCCGAGCTCCTTGGCGAGCTGCTTGAGGTTCTGCTCGTGCGGGAAGATGACCTGCAGCGCGCGCGAGAAAAGAACGGGGCGGCGTCAGCGCTCGGGGACGCGGCCGGTGAGGTCGAGACTGGGGCACAAAGTACGCACCGCCATGGGCCTGCTGGCGTTGCTGTCGGCGTGGACCATGATGCGCGCGGCGTACTCGCACGAGCCGTAGAGCGACTCGAGGCGCTCGAGCGCGATGTACTCGCCACCCGACAGCTTGACGAGGTTCTTCTTGCGGTCAATGACCGACAGGGTGCCGTCCTGTATGCGCGAGTGTCAGCTCGCGCACTCGAGAAGCACAGGAAGAGGGGAAGCCAGCCAGACGCACCTTGTTCCACCGGCCGACATCGCCCGTCATGAACCACCCGTCGTCGGTCCACGCCTCCTTCGTCAGGTCGTCCTGCTTGTCTGAAAGTCGCGAAGAAAGAAGGAGGTGCATCAGTGTTGAGCAAAGCTTGCGGAATGGGTCAGCCGCGACTCACAGTAGCCCTTGGTGACGCTCGGCCCGCGAATCCAGATCTCGCCCTCGGGCGTCGAGTTGCTCGACTTGTAGCCAGCCTCCTCGACTGCGGGTGGGGGGAAGGCCAGGCCAAGGCGAGTCAGCACTGCGTCGTCGCGAGAAGAGGGAAGAGGGCGCGGACGCACCATCGACGAGCTTGACCTCGCACGAAGGGACGGGGACGCCGACGGTCTGGTACTGGTGCATCTCGGGCGGGAGGAGGCAGCACATGCTTTGGTGTTGAGGACGTTGAGGCGGTCACGAGGGTCAGTCATGGAGCGTCGACGCAGAGGGAGGGGTTCAGCCCCGCGGGGAGGGGAGCGCACGCAGTCGACTCGGTCATGCCGTAGCTGCGAGAGAGACAGCAGAGCTCGTCAGCGAGAACTTCTGAAGTAGAGGGAAAGAGGGAGAGGGCAGCGAACCCTTGGATGATGAGAACGAGGGCAATGCTGAGGAACTCCTGCGTCTCCTTGCTGATGGGCGCACCACCACTCAATGCGTATTTGAGCTTGCCGCCCGTGCCCTGCTTGACGGCCTCAAAGACGACCTTGTCGGCAAGGTTGCCGAGGAAGCTCCCCCTGCCGCCAAAGCGCTTGGCCGCCATGCCGAGGTCGAAGACCTTGGACTTGACGGCGCCACTCGCCTTGACCTTGGAGACGATGCCCTTGCGGATCGTCTCCCACACGGCCGGTACGCCGACGAGGATGGTCGGCTGGAGGGCGCGCAGGTCGCCGAGGCAGTTGCGCACCGACGCGTCCGTGAGGGTCTTGACTGCGGGAGGGGGTGACCAGTCGAGGTGACGTGGGTTCAGTTCGCCTTCTCGTCGAGAGTGAAAGACCAGAGCAAACGCACCACTGCCGTAGCCCATGCGCGCGCCGACGTACATGAAGCACATCTCGACTGCGAACTCCATGATGTGCGCGAGGGGCTGCAGCAGGCGGGCGCTACCTCCCCGGTCAGTACGCCCGATTCTCTAAAACGTGCCAGAGCAGACCCCGAGAAAAAAAAGAGCCACACGCACCAGGTAAGCGAGGTAGGTCTCGCCCTTGCAGACAATGTGGCCAATGAGCTTCTGCACGGCGCCGATCGTCGCGACGATGTTGGCGTTGGTGATCTGGACGCCCTTGGGCGGCCCCGTCGACCCGCTCGTGTACATGAGGCACGCGACGTCCTCCGGACCGGGCAGGTGCGGCTCGCTCGGGTGCTCCTTGCCCATCTTGACAAAGTCGTCAAAGGTGTAGACCTGCAGCGGGTCCTCGCCCTCCTTGCGGGTCGACTTGAGCGTGTCGAGCGCGCCAGGGGGGACGTCGGACGCCGGGCCGTCGTAGACGACGATGCGGAGCGAGGGCGTCTTGGCGACGACGCCCGCGAGCGTGTGGAGCAGGTTGGCGTTGGTGAAGATGCCGTACGCCGAGGGCTCGTTGATCGAGTGCTGCAGGCCCTGCTCGCCGAGCGAGTCGTACGCCGTCGCGAACGTGATGCCCTGCTGTGCGCACGCTGGGGATCGGTGGCGGGGCAGCGACGGAGCGTCAGTCTCTCGCGCTTTCTCTCCCCGACCGCACACGCGCCTCGCTCGCTACGACGCACCGTTGGCCATGACCTGCCAGTGGCGGCTCGTGGCGCTGTAGATGTTGAAGACAGAGTTGGGCTCGCACCCGACATGGCGCAGCGCCGAGCCGACAGCGTCGACGTTCTCCTTGAACTGGGCGTAGGTCCACCACTTGTAGTCGCTGAGGTGGAAGTACGACCACGTCTTCTTCTCGGTCACCTCCTTGCCACCGACAATCTGGTGGCGCAGAGGGCAAGCGAGTGCGGGCACCGGCGAGTGGAAAGGTCACAAGACGGCGGGTGCGGGAGCGACGTGGCGTCGACGATTGAGAGGACCGGTCAAGGGCGGCCAGTTTTAGGCGAGTGTACGTGAGGGAGGGTGCAGGCGAATGAGCGGGGCAAAAGGGGCACAGTTGAAAGCGGGGTGAGCGCCGCGACGAGGACGAGGGGGCGGGGGCCGGGGGGGACGCACCTTCTTGACGTCCTTGTCCTCCTTGATGACGTCGATCGTGTCCCTCCACCCGAGTGCCTGCACGTCTGCAAACTCGTCGACGGCGTGGTCGAGGATGTGGGCGAGGACCGAGATGGAGCCGGGCTGGGGCGAGGTGACCAACTCGTCGGGCGAGACGAACGAGCGGCGTGCGCGGCCCTGGCCTGGCTGGGCAGGGGGACCGACCTGCGAGTTGAACGAGGGGGAGTGCGTCGTGGTGAGTATGGGTCGCCCCCGTGGCCTGTGAGGAGAGCGAGGCGCTGCCCTGGATGTGGGGGGGGGGAGGACGCCGTCATGGGGTGGAGTGGACGGGGCACAGGGTCACTCACTTCGACAGAGCCCTGCTTGGGGGCCATGGCTTGAGTGTGTGTGGGTAGGAAGCGGTAGCGGTCGAGCAGGAGGGCAGCAGTAGCCAGTTTGGCAGAGACGAGGGGGAGGACGAGAGAGAGGAGGAGGAGAGGGAGCCTGGAGGTCTCGGCCTCCGCGGATCCGCCTGGGCAGGGCACAGAGAGCTTTCAGATCTCTCTGCTGGGCGCGCTTTCGTGGGACTCGTCGCGTTCTCGGCTCTCCCGAGACCAACTTCACGGCAAGGTGCGCGTGCCGCCAGTGTAGACACCGTCGCCTCCCCGCCTGCCAGCGCCCCCTTGACCCGCTCTGACCGCGAGAAACGACACGCAACAGACTCAGCGTGATGTGCATCCGCCGCAGCCAAGACGACTAGCACTGGGAGTGGTTGAGCATCGTCGCATCGCTCGACCAGCGGCGCGCCTGCGGGGTACAGAGGGGTTCGAGGCGACTGACCTCGAGGATCCTCGCCCTGGGACAACAACACCGGACGGCGGCAAGCAGCTCGATACCATAGCGCGTCCAAGGCTGAGCCGCTCGCCTGTAGAGAGAAAAGGTGCGGCAGTCGCAGAGCTGCCGCCAGCTCTCGTCACGCGAGAGAGGACCAGCTTCCCCCGGCACGGTGGACCCCAGTCGGCTCGACTCCACGCGGCCGGCGCGCCGCACGCTCTTACTGTGCACAAAAACGTTAGTGTACATTGCCAGGCGGGTCGCCAGAGGGCAAGGGTCGGCGTTGGTCAGGCCAAAGAGGGCCGCGCCACCGCCGAAGAACGTTGGCGGTCTCGCCGGGAATCTGTGGCTTGCCCGGACAGCTGTGGGCGTCTGACTCGAGTTCAGTTGGCGTGTGACGAGGAGAAAGCGGGACCGCGTGGAGCGAGGCGCATCATGAGCGAGAGGTGAGCCAGACGGAAGGACGAGGAGCAGCCGGATGGCGACGACGCGGGGCGCGTACAGTTGGACTGAGCAGACCGGAGCTAGAGTCTGAGTACTCGACGAGTGCACAAGCAGCCCTAGGAGTGCGAGTTGGTGGGTGAGTTGGACAGGGTCAACCCGCTGGACGTCGAGCCGGGGCAGCCGTCATCCGCTCCCTTCCCGCTTGGCCAAGAGCGCACGCGAGCACCCGAGTAGCTCCAACCAGCTCACTCTAACACCCGGGGAGGCATTCGCTTGCTTGCTCCTGCCCTCTCTCCTCCCCCTCCCCCTCCCCCTCCGGGCTCATCTCTCTCCCCCTCTCAACCCGGCGAACATTCTACCGCCGCCGAGGGGACAAGGTTGCAGCCATGGGCAAGGGCTTCGTCATCACCAACCAGAAGGTCTCGATCGCCGTAGGCCTCAACGGCCGCCTCCATGCACGTCCCCTGCCCCCCCTCCCTCCCTGTGCCTCGTCCGACTCCCCTCAGCTAACCCTCTCGGAGCGCTCAACCTGCAGGGCTTTACCGAGCTCACCATCGTTCCCAACCTCCCCGACCTCAAGACGGTGTGGCTCCATGCCCGCTCCCTCACCATCCTCGGCGCCTCGCTCCGCCTCCCCACCGTCGTCCCCCTCGCCTTCTCGCACCTGCCCCCAGCCACCCCAGCCCTCACCCAGCCCGACAACATCCACACCTACCCCGAGATGAAGCGCAACATCTGGCGCTCCGACAACGAAGGCGAGGAGGGCGAACTCGGCATCGCCATCCCCTCGGGCTGCATCGTCCCCTCTGCCACCGCCTCTGCCGCCCCGACCCCAGGTCAGCCCGCCGGCCTCGACGACTACGAACCCTTCACCATCGCCATCGAGTACGAGGTGACCAAGCCGGGACTCGGCGTCGTCGTCGTCGGCCCGGACGAGGCCAACCCTGCCCGGTTCCCGCACGTCTTCACCTCGAGCGCGAGCGACATCGCCGCGCGAACGTGGGTCCCCTGCATCGACACGCCGAGGGAGCGATGCTCGTGGGACCTCGAGCTCGTCGTGCCCCGCGTCCTGGCGAGCGCGCCTCCCGAGCGCAAGAAGCGCGGCGGGACCGCAGGCGCCGAGGCACCGCGCGATGGCATGGCCGTCGACGGCGAAGATGGCGCGGGAGTCAACGGTGACGCGGGGGCTCGCAGCCGCGATGGCGAGGGCGAAGAGGACGACGACGACGAGTCGGACGACGAAGACGAGGTCGACGCAGAGTGGCCCGTGACGGTCGTCGCGTCGGGAGAGCTCGTCGAGCAGGTCGTCCACCCAGACCGGTCAGACCGCGTCATCTGGCACTTTGTCCAGGTGTCGCCCGTCAGCGTCCAGCAGATTGCGTGGGCCGTCGGACCCTTTGTCGTGACGGAGATCCGCGGGGCCAAGAAGCCTTCGCGGACCGGCGCAGACGGGGCCGACAAGGACGGAGTCGAGGCGGAGGAGGAGGCCGCAGACGAGGCTGACGACGCGGCAGACGCGGCCGCGCGCGACGACGGCCCGACGCTGCACGCGCTGTGCCTCCCCGGTCGCGAGGCCGAGATGGAGTACTCGGTCGGCGTCGTGCGTCAGGCCATCGAGTTCTACGCGTCGACGTTCGGGTCGTACCCGTACCCGAGCTTCACGGTCGCGTTCGTCGACTCGCTCGCGAGCGGCGCGCCGACGTTCCACTCTGCCGGGCTCGCCCTCGTCGCGAGCGACGTGCTGCACCCTCCGAGCGTCATCGACCAGGCGTACGAGACGCGACATTTGCTCGCGCACGCGGCGGCCGTCCAGTGGTCAGGCGTCAACCTCGTCCCGCGCACGGCGAGCGACAGCTGGCTCGTCATCGGCATCGCGCTGCACATGACGGGCCGGTTCGTGCGGCACCTGTGGGGCACCAACGAGTTCCGGTTCCGGCTCAAGAAGGACATGAACCGCTGCGTCGAGCAAGACATCCAGTTTGAGCCCATCTGCGTCCCGGCGCGCTTGACCCTGCCCGAGCCGGCCCAGATGCAGTTCATCGCGCTCAAGGCCCCACTCGTGCTCCACATCCTCGACAAGCACCTGCGCAAGGCCGGGACGAGCCTCGGCCTCGACAAGGTCCTCCCCAAGCTCTTCCTCGACGCCATCGCGGGCGAGCTCGCCAGCCAGGGCAACTCGCTGTCGACGACGTCGTTCATGCGTACGTGCCGCAAGGCCTGCGGCGGGTCGTCCGAGGCCCTCAAGGTCTTTTACGACCAGTGGGTTTACGGCAGTGGCTGTCCGACGTTTGAGATCCAGGCCAACTTTAACCGCAAGCGCATGGCTGTCGAGCTCAACGTGACGCAGCGGTGCTACGCCTACGCGTGGGCACAGAAGGCCCCCTGGGAGGCACAGGGCCACCTCCGCCCGATCCCGCTCTTCGACGGCCAGATGACGATCCGGATCCACGAGGCCGACGGGACGCCGTACGAGCACGTCTTGTCGCTCGCCGAGGCGTTCAAGCGCCACGAGGTGCCGTTCAACACCAAGTACAAGCGCGTGCGTCGCAACACCAAGCGGTACCAGGCGCGACAGGCGGCGGCGACGGCGGCGGCGTTGGGAGACGCAGAGGCCGCCGAGGACATGGGGCTCATCGACGTCGGCTTCTCGCTCGGCATGTGGGAGGACGAGGACGAGCGAGAACGGTGGCGCGTCGTCGACTGGAGCGAAGAGGACGACGTGACGATGAGCCAGGCGACGTACGAGTGGATCCGCATCGACGCCGACCTCGAGTGGATCTGCATCGTCAAGTTCACCCAGCCCGACTTCATGTGGGTGTCGCAGCTCCAGCGCGACAGGGACGTCGTCGCCCAGCTCGAGGTGCGCTCGCTCGTCGTCCCCTTACCTGTGTCTGCGGGACTCGCTGACTGTCGCTCCTCGCAGGCGATCCACGCGCTGTCGAGCATCCCGTCGCCCATCGTGTCGGCCAACTTGTGCAAGACGGTGCTCGTGTCCAACTACTTCTTCCGGATCCGCATGGAGGCGGCGCTCGCCCTCATCTCGGTGCGCACTCCCTTTCCCTCGCCCGCACTGCACGAGCGCATCCAGCTGACGCACCTCTCGACTTGCTCAACGCAAAATAGTGCGCGACGGCACAGCAAGACTACCTGGGCCTCTTTCACCTCTTCAAGCTCTTCCAGACGTGGTACTGCTTCGAGCCCGACGTCGAGACCAAGGACCCGTTCGGCTTCCGCTGCATCCCCAAGACGAACGACTTTGGCGACTTTACGCTGTACTTCCTAAAAAAGGCCATCCTGACCGCCGTGTCGATGGTGCGCGACGAGCACGGCCAGACCCCGCCCGTCATTCAGCAGTTCCTCGTCGACCTGCTCACGTACAACGACAACCTCGGCAACAAGGTGCGCGTGCTCGCTCGCTTGCGCGCTTGCACAAGCACGAAAGGCTGACGCCCCGACCCCCGCGAGCAGTACTCTGACGCGCACTACATCACGTCCATCATGCACGCCCTGTCGCATGCGCTCGTCAACGTGCTCCCGCGACCAGAGGGCGAGATGCTCACCGAGGTCGACGCCAACGAGAACCTCGTGCCCGCCGTGCAGGAGGTTGAGCGCTACCTGAGCGCCGACAGGCTCGTCCCGAGCTACCACAACATCGTCACGGTCGCCGGCATCGAGGTGCGTGCTCTCCTGCTGAAAGGGCTGACGAGAGTGCCGAGCTGACACCCGAGACGTTGCCTCTGCAGTTCAAGCTCAAGCTCACGCTCGCTTCCCTCATCCCCGAAGACCGCATGACGCTCTTCAACTACACGCGCGACGGCAACTACCCTCCCGTGCGCATTGCCGCGTTCGACGCGCTCCTGCTCCTCAACCCGCTCCAGGACGTCATGCCCCTCGTGCGGTACCTCTTTGCCGTCATGCGTGACGACTCGTCCCGCCTCGTCCAGCGGCGCCTCGCTCAGAGCGTCCTCGAGTCGCTCCCGATCCTCGTCGCCATGCAGGACCTCGCGCCTCCCGACCCGAACGCGGGCGACGGAGCGGCGGGCGGCGACGCCAAGAAGGAGCGCGACGAGCTCGCCAACGTGCTCAAGTCGCTGCGCAAGAAGCCCGGGCGCTCGATGAACTACCGCACGAGCCTCCTCCAGACGCTCACGCACCCGGACGTCGACCCAGAGGTCCGCCTGTGTTGCCTCAAGATCTGCGAGGCCACCGTGCGGCCCGAGGCTGAGCCCATGCCCAAAATGCGGTTCCGCCTCCCGCCGACGCCCGCTGCGCAGCCGTCGATCCCGTCCGAGCCCGCGCCGGTCCCGACACCCGGTGCGCTCCCCAAGCTCAAGCTCGGCGGGCCGACGACGCCCCGCTTCGCCGCCGCAACCGACCACCAGCACGAGTACGCGCAGGCCGAGCCGGCTGCGTACGACCCGTATGCCGGGACGTACGAGCCTGCACCGCCCGTCGTGCACCCTCCGCCAGTCGTGCAGCCTCCCGCGGCGCCCAAGCCCAAGAAGGACAAGAAGGACCGCCCGCCCAAGCTGCCCAAGGTGATGCCGGCGCAGGCAGGCGGCATGAGCGGACCCGAGGTGACAGCGTGCCGGGCCGTGCTCAAGAAGTTGCACAAGGCGCCGTCGGCCTTCATGTTCAAGAAGCCCGTCGACCCAGTCAAGACCGGCGCCGTCGACTACTACGACCGCATCGCGAACCCGATGGACCTGAGCACGCTCGGCGCCAAGCTCGCCGCGGGCAGCTATGCCGACCGCTACGCGTTCCGCGACGACTTCAAGCTCATCGTCGCCAACGCCAAGCAGTACAACGGCGCCGAGAGCCCCATCGGCGCCCTCGCCGACGACCTCGACGCCCTGTTTGAGTCGCAGTGGGTTCGCATCGAGGCGACGCTCGCTCGCTTCCAGCCTGGTGCTGCACCGCCAACGCATCACCACCAGCCGGTGAACCCGCAGCAGCAGCACCAACGCCCGCCTCCCCCACCTCCGCCAGCACCAGCGCCCGCTCCCGCGCCTGTGCCCGCGCCTGCTGCCCCTCCTCCCAAAATCAAGCTCTTCACGCGGCAAGTCCCTGCCCCGCCGCCGCCACTCGACCCGGCGTACGCCTCTCCGGCGCCGACCGCTCAGCCCCGTCCCGCGCCGAAGGCGGCAACCTCGACGCCGGGCATCAGCCTCAAGCTCAAGGCACCGGCCCCTCCTCCGCCTCCGCCACCTTTCCAGCCCAACCCTGCAAGCCTGCCAGCGCTTCCTCCCATGCCGCCCCTGCCTCCTCTCTCTGCCGCATCAGCCACCATTCCGGCAGCGGCCGCTCCTTCGCCCTCGCCGGCTGGTCCAGCCCAGCGCGCACCAAGTGCGGCTCCGCCCGCACGGCCAACACCAGTCGCATCCGCTGCCCCTACGCCTTCGCCCGCTGCGACGCCTGCCCTTTCGCAGGTCTCGCAGCCCGCGAGTGCCTCGCCGGCGCCTCAACCGGCGGCTGCGCCTGCGCCTACTCCCGCGCCGGCCAAGGCCAAGGGCTTCAAGATCAAGCTCGGCGGCGCGTCTGTCTCGGACGCTGCAGCGGCCAAACCACCCCAGGCGACGTCGTTCTCGCCCGAGGTGTCGTACAGCCCCGCGGCGTCGTCGCACGGCGGCGGCGACTTGGACGCGGCGGCGGTCGGCGGCGGGACCAAGGCGTCCAAGCCCAAGCGCAAGGAGTCGATCAAGGCGCAGCAGAAGATGAAGGCGCCGATCAACTACGCCGAGCCGCCCGACTTTGAGTCGGACGAGGAGCGCGACACGGTCGCGGTGCAGCAGTCGGCGGCGCCGGTCGCGTACGGGGTGCCGCAGCGGCCCGAGGTCCTCAACACGCCCAAGCCCCCGTACCCGACCAAGTGGGTCAACCCGGATGACCCGGTCGACCTGACAAAGGCGCGCCAAGTGCTCGCCAAGGTGCGGTCCCTGCGCGAGGCCTTCTTCTTCCAGTACCCGGTCGAGGCTGTTGGCCCCCTCGCGACCTACTACGACGAGATCGCGCACCCGATGGACCTCGACACGCTCGGTCGCCGGCTCGAGCAAGGCGCCTACGCCAACTACGCGCAGCTGTTTGCCGACTTTGACCTCATTGTCGCCAACTGCGAGCGGTTCAACACGCCCAACACGGAGCCCATCTGGCACGTTCACATCCTCGACCGCGCGTGGCGCACAGAGTGGGAGAAGGCCAACAAGCTCAGCTACAACACCAAGCGGAGCCTCGGCGGCATGCTCAAGCGCCTCATGAACACGTCGCCGTGCGTCGTCACTCTCGCTCTCCTTCGTGCAGATCTCGATGCTGACTTCGCCTCGAACGGCCAATGCAGAACTGCGGGCGTCGCCGCTCCCTTCATGGTGCCGGTGAGTCGCCCTCCTCGAGCCATATCGGATCCCTGCTCACTCCCCTTGGTCCCCGCTCTCGCAGATCAAGGACCTCGTCGCCCAAGTGCCCAACTACTACGACTTCATCCCGCCTGACCAAGCGCGCGACCTGCTCATGATCCGGCGCAAGCTCGAGAACGACGAGTACGCGACGATCGACGCCCTCGTCGCCGACTTTGACCTCATGATCAACAACTGCTACACGTTCAACGGGACCGAGAGCCACGTGTCGGTCAGTGGGCGAGCCCTGTCGGACGCCTTCCACGAGAACATCAAGCGCATCCGCATCGGTGCGTAGTCTTTGCCCTCGCTCGTGTCACTCGAGGCGTCGCTCTTGGTGGCGATGCCCCCTTTGTGGCTCGAACCTTGACGTGTGCTGACGATGCTCATGCTTCCTCGCAGAATCGGGCAAGCAGGCCAAGCGCGCCGGGTCGTCTGCGCTGGGCGGGCCGAGCAAGAAGCAGAAGTTCTGACCGCAGCGCGTCGGCCCCTTTCCTCCTCCTTGTCAAAAGATGAACCCCCTTCCTCCCCCCCTCCTTGTTCTGTTGTACTGCTCGTACACCATGCAACGACCCGCTGTTTTCGCCTGCAGCGCGCTGAGGAGGTGCACTTGAGGTGCACCAAGGTGCACCGCGGAGGGCGGACTCGACTCGCGTCTGCTCGTCCGCTCCCAGCCCTCGCAGTCCCCTGCTCCGGCGACGCTTGGCGACGCAGTTGTTCTTCAACGAGCTCGTGACTGTGTTCGCACTGCAGCCAAGAGCATGGCACGACGCCTTCCCCCTGAACGCAGCGTTGAATGACCCCGCACGCCCGCACGACCCCCCTTGTCTCGGCGCGCTCGCGCCTCCCCTTCTTCCCCCCTCCCTCTGCTCCTCTTGGATCCCGTTTCCTACCTGTGCTTCAGCCCACTCCAGTCACTCGTTAAGAACACCGACACTCGTTGCTACGCTTCATGGCGCCGCGCCTTGCCCGTCCCGTCGCGCTCGCGCTTCTCCTCGGCGCCCTTTCCGCTCAGGCCGCGACACTCACCTCGCCCGCCGCGACTAGCGAGGCTGTCAGCACTACCAGCACAGCCTCACGCGCCTCCAGCAGCGCGACGACCGCGCCCGCCAGCAGCGCCAGCCCTTCCGCCACTGCGCCGGCTTCGCTCGCTCCAGAGGTGCCCGAGGGCTACCTCTATACGCTCAGCGTGCGTCCCTCCGCCCCTCCTTGCATCAATTGAGCTGACTGGGATCCGTGCACAGTACGACGAGGACGTCTGTGGGTGCCTTGACTCCCCTGGCCTGCTCGACCCATCTGACCTTCGCCCCGCCCTCTCCTCGCAGACGACGACACGTCGGCCTTCTGCAACGACTGGGACTCGTCCTGTGTCGACTACCTTTCGTCCTTCTCCGACGTCCACCAGGTCGTCTGCGACGTGGGCGCCGTCGGACCCGCCGTCACGGTCTACTGCGGAGGGAACACCGTCTCGCAGCCGACCAAGTTCTTCGACTTTACGACGGCCATCCAGCGCTTCGTATCGGCGTCGTTGATCGAGGGCCCTGCGGCCTACGGCGAGGAGGTCGGCGGGTCGACGTCGACAAGCGCAACGTCGTCACCCGCGACGTTGCTTTCGGCAACCGCGGGTCCAACAACGAGCACGGCGGACGTCAGCGGTTCTTCAAGCGCGGCGACTACCGCGAGCACGTCTTCGTCTCCCTCGTCCTCAGGAGCAACCGCCAGCGACGGCAACAGCACAGCAAGCGAGGCTGAGACGATGTCGTCCTCGAGCGTCACCTCGATGGCGACTTTGTCCACTTCTGGTTCGAGCGAGTCGCTTGTCACGACATCCGCCGGCGCTGCTGCCTCGTCAGATCCCGAGGCGAGCACGACAGCCGCCTCGTCCACCCAGGTCCCGACCTCCTCGCCCGCCGCAGCCTCGAACCCCGTGCCCATCGACGTCGTCACCCCCTTTACCTCTCCCGCCCTGCAAGCCGCCCTCGCCCGCGCCGAGAAAGCCCGCGCCCAAGCGCTCGCCCACCTCAAGGCCAACAAGGCCCTCGCACGCCGCCGCGCCAAGGCATGGGCCGCGAAGCGCAAAGCTGAGCTCGCTGCGCTTGCGGCCGCGCGGCAGGAGGCGCTCGAGGCGGCGGAGCAGGCGAGGGAGGGTGCGAGGGAGGCGGTCGAGGCGCTGCGGGCGGCGAGGAAGGAGGCTGCGGAGCGTCGGGCGAAGAAGCTTGCGGAGGAGAGGCGGCAAGGGAAGGAGGACAAGACTCAGGGCAAGGAGGGCGCGCTCAAGCTCAAGCTCCCCTCGCACAGGCACAGCCACAAACACGGGCACGCGCACAAGGCGCACAGCAAGACGCGCCTCACGCTCGACCAGAAGGTCGATGCCGCGTTCGGGTCGCTCGCGATGGACTACCTCGAGCGGTGGATCGAGAAGGAGGTCGAGCGGGACTTTGACGCGCTCGTCGAGCAGGCAAGGAGGGACCATGTGCTGGGCAAGCGCAGGCTCGGCGTCGAGCACTGAGCTTGACCGCGTCCCTTCCCTCCCTCTCGGTTGACCTTCCCAATCTCGCCTCTTGGCGCCTCGTCGTGCGTCTCGTGCCGCCTCTCCCACTCCTGTATACCCGTCCTTCGTTGCGCTCATACCCCTTGATCCCCTCCTCGTGGACGCTCTCCACTCTCGCCTTCTCCCGTTCTGCTCGCGCCCTCCTCGCTCTCGTCTCGAGCCGTCAACTCGTGCACAGTGTCTGTTTCGTTGCGTCGCGCGATAGATAAGTCGTGGCAAGCCCGGAGGCAATAAGGGGATGTGAGCAAGGGAAAGTAAGTAGGAAGGGGTGCGAGGCGAAGCGCGTGACCGCTCGCCTCGAGGTGCTCGAGCGAGGAGCTATCAACAGAGAGGTCAAGAAAGAGGAAGGGCGGTTCTAATGCGGGAAAACGAGACTGCAATGGGTGAGGGGTCACGAACAGACGAAATGCGAAAAGGAGAAAGGGGGCGAGAGCGGCAAAGCGGGTCGCGCTCAGGGCTCGAGCTCTGGCTGCGGGCAGGCGACGGCGGGGAGCGCCGACGGGGGCGTGAGGCCGCGCATGCGGTACCAGTGCTGTGTGAGTGGTTGAGGAGGCGTCAGCTGTCGGTCGTCTTCAAAAGCTCGTGGCGACGAGGGTCGCAAGCGGGCGAAGCAGGACGGGAGGTCAGTGAGGGCCGCACCTTCATGAGCTTGATGGCCGCCTTGTTCATGGCGCTGTTGAGGCCGTTGGGGTAGTACAGCGAGTAGCCGTCGTTCTGCAGCGGAAAGGGACGCAAAGTCAGCAACCCATACGGGGTCGAACCGGAGGAAGGAGTGGACAGCGTCGACGCACGTGGTAGATCCAGTCACAGCAGCGGTCGTCTGCACAGTAATCAGCGTCAGTTCAGAGCTCGAAGGCTCTAGGCAGGATGAAAAGAGGACGCACCGTGGCCAAAGATGGACCACATCATCGAGCCTGACCCGTCCATGGCTTCAATGGTCGAGTAGAACGTGTCGAGGTCGTCGCCGCCCTTCTGCTCGCGCCCAAGAGTCCATGTCAGCGAACGATCCCTCCCGAGGCTGTGATAGAGTCGAACGAGCAGAGACGCACCTGACCGGTCCAGTCGTTTTCGCCGACAAAGAAGACCTTGCTCGGGTGGCTCGACATCCAGTTCTTGTCCTTGACGAGGAGCCACTGCAGCGCGGGGTAGAAGTGGTCCGTCCTGCATCGGTCCAGTCGTCAGCGCCTGGAACAGAGCGAGACTGGGACGCTGACGAGGACGCACACGAGGTCGACGTCGGACAGCTTCATGCCCGTGTTCGCGAGGCTCCCGCCATAGTCGGTCAGGCCGTCCGTCCCGTCCGCAACGAGGTGGTTCGGCGCGAGCTTCTTGATGTAGGCCGCGATGTTCTTGGTCCACGAGGCCGGGGGCGCGCCGCCGCCGAGCATGTAACCGCCGAGCTCGTTGCCAGTCTCCCAGGCTGCAGTGGTGAGAACAAGTCAGTACCATGGTGCGAGTGAGAAGATCATGCGAGAGACAGACGAACCCATGATGGTCGGGTCGTCCTTGAGCGCGACCTGCGGAGGGGACCGAGCGAGAGAGTCAGTCTTGCGCACTCCCGGCAGCCCTCGACGACGACGAGAGGGGGACGCACGCCCGTGTACGTGTTGACATGGTTGAGCAGCACCGAGATGTAGCCCTTGAAGATCTTGATCACGTCGTCGTTCCAGTAGAACTGGCTCGCGTCGCTCGTGTCGGCGCCGGCCCACCTGTCGCTCGACGTGGGCCTCGTTAGTCGCACATCGCACCAAGAGCCAACAGGACGGGATTAGACGCACCCGATAAAGTCGTACTTGCCACCGTGGTCTGGATGCAGAGTGGGAAGGTCAGTGAGAGGGAGGAGGAAAGAGGAGAGGCGAGCGTACAGTAGGCGTAGTTGTCTGCGGGACGGGCTCGGTCAGCGCGACGGCCGATGGAGAACACAGACGAGTGCGGCGTACCAGTCAGCGGGATGATGAGGCGCAGGCCATAGTTGCGGGCGGCGTAGATGGCGTAGTCGATCGAATCGAACTGCACAGCACGGCGTGAGCGTCAACTCGCCGTCAGCGGTTAACGAGACAGGAAAGCACACGCACAGCGTCGTTGTTGGTGTTCCACGCGTCAGGCCAAAGCGTCTTGCTGTGCCCAGTGCTGCAGCAGGGTGTCTCGAGCTGTGTCAGTTCTCCTCGCCGCCTGCTCGACCCGTGCGGAGCGGACGAAACGATGCGCACCTGACGCCGAGAGTGTGCGACCGGATCGTGTTACCTCCCATGGCGACCGTGATCGCCATGGCCTCGCGAACGCGCTGCTTGGACGGGTAGGTCACTTTCCAGTTGACATTCTCGTCCAGGCCGAGCCAGTAGATGTCTGCGCGTCAAGCTCGTCAGTGCCCCGGCGTGACACACAGAGAATAGCCGAGACGCACTGGGTCCGACGATGCGGTACGTCTCGCCGTCGAGCGTGAGCTTGTTGCCACTGCGCTTGACGAATGTCGACGGGCGAGGGAGGAAGTTGAAGTCGCCAAGCCCGGGACCGTACACTGCGCCACCAGCCGTGTTGGTGTACTGCGGCTGGCACGTTGACGCAGGAGGGGCGGGGAGCGTGAGCGCGACGGTCGACGTCTTGGTGCTGCTGGCCGTGCGCGTCGACGAGGCCTTCGTGTTGCTGCTGCTCGACGGACGCGACGTGATCGTCGAGCTGGCGGCACTCGCGGTCGAGGCGGGCTTGGAAGTGGTTGTTGACGTGGCGGGCCTGGCGAGGAGAGCGGTGGCGAGCCACTTTGGGTTGAGCGCGAGGAACTTGGGGTTGAGGACGAGCTTGGTCTCGAGCGCGTCGGTGTCGACGACTCCTGTACCCGTCGCCTTGACCTTGGTCGACGACTTGGTCGTGCCGTGGAACGGCTTGCGGCTGGTGGAGGATGCCGTCGGGGTGGCCTCGGACGACTGCGCGGCGGTCGACGATGCCTGCTCGTCGTTAGAGGACTTCGATGCGCTCGACGACGGACCGGACGACTCTTGTGCAGACGGTGCGTCGTATGCCTCGCTCGTCGTCGAGTTGTCGCTCATGCGCCGCTGGAGCAGCCCGGCCCCCTCCTCTTCGTACCCGCCCGAAGTCACCCACAGGTCATCCTCCTCCGTCCAGCCGACAGCCGCCTGCATGATCTCCTCCTCTACGTCCCGCTGGACCACAGCCTCTTCTTCGAAGAGGGCCTCCTGCGCCGCCTGCTCAGTCGCTCGCTCAACAACGAGCGACGCCGGGTCGCGCGCCGCAAAGCGGTTGTGGCCCGCCGCGCGCGGGATCGTGCCGTGTCCTGCGGCATGTGCAGGATGGTGCCCTGCTCCCGATGCGGCGGCTGCGGCGGGCAAGGGGGCGAACGAGGATGCTGCGACGGCGACAGCGAGAGCGAGGCTGAGCGTGCCGGCGGCGGAGGCGGGCAGGCCGGGGCGGCGCATGGCTGGGCGCTGTGTCGTTGTGGCGGGGCTAACGAGCGTATGTGCGCGTGCAAGAGAGCGAGCGAGAGAATGCAAGAGGCGCAAGCAACGGAAGAGAGGGAGAGACGACGCCAAGTGGCCGATCGAGAGCAGGTTGAGTGAGCCAACGCGGGGGGCCAAGCGCGTCAATGCTCTGGCCAGTCTCGAGCCGTGCCCCTACATACAACTCGCCCTCAAGGACGACCTCAAGCTGCAGCGCGTCCGGCCAGCGCACCTGCCGTGCGCGCGGACCCTCTCCCCATGCGAGTCGCCGTTGACAGCCGGCACCTCGCATGACTCCGCGGAGCGAGCGGCAGCTCTTCGGTTCCCGATCTTTGAACGAGTGCCTCACAAGACTGAGCTCTGCGTCTCAATCGCCGAGCAGAGAGCGTGTCTGCGCAGGGCGACCAAGGCCCGGTCGAGCCGGACAAACGCCGGCCGCGACGCCGGCGAGTCCACGGCGGCGGCAGGCAGCAGGCTCGAGCGGCGCGCGGTACGAAGCAGCCTCCTCTCGCGCAACACAAACTTCCCGCCTGACAGTTGACGCGCGCCGTCCGAGCGCGCGCGTGGCCCGTGAGAGGGTGATAGAAGTACAAGCTGGAGAGAGGGAAACGACACACACGCAACAAGCTCCGGGGGCCTTGCCCGCCCGCCTCCTCCTCTAGTACCCGCCACGGCCACGGCCACGCGGTGCCCCCCGTCCACCCCCGCGCGAGAACCCACCGCCGCGCGACGCGCCTCCGCCGCGCGACGAGAACCCGCCGCCGCGTCCACCGCCCCCGCGGGAGAACCCGCCCGGTCCGCCGCGGCCGCGGGGCGCGCCGCGTCCGCCGCGTCCGCCGCCGCCGGCTGCGCCGCGCTTCTTCTTGGGGCCCGCGGGCGCTTTGGGCTGCGGGAGGAAGCGCTCGATGGGGAGGAGCTTGTCGGTCGAGATGCAGACCTTGTCGCCTGCGGTGAACGACGTCGCGACGATGCCGGCCTGGGGCTTGATCGTGAAGTAGACCTCGTCTGTGCGCCGAGTCACAGGTGAAGGGGGAAGGTTGCGAGAGCGAGGCAGGGAATGAGAGGGGATCAAGCGCGAGGCGGAGTCGATGCGGCAGCCGGAGACGGGGCGGCGGTTGAAGCAGTGAGTCGGTCGGCAGACGAGTGGGTTGACGATGAAGAGGCGGGGGCGAGGACAGGGTCGGCACTCGTCAGTACCGCTCGGGTCAGAGACACACAGGCAGGGGAGAAGAGCGCACTGATGGGTCCGAGGATCTCGTCAACCTTGCCGATGGGCGCCTTGGTCGGGAGGTAAATAGGTGCGTTAAAGTAGGGAACCTGCGTGCATTTAATGCATGAGAAGCCAGAACTGCGAATGACCAGCCGGACGGAGGGGCGCACCTTGGAGGGCAGGGTCGACGCGCAGAGCATCTCGCCCTCGACGGCGTGCATAAAGGTGCCGATCTCTGTCACACGAGGTTGGACGAATGTCAGTGAGCGCATCGTGGTGCAAGGCAAGCGCCGAGACGGAGGAGCTCACCGATGACCTCGGCGGGAGGGCCGTCGTCGCGGTAGCCGCCGCCGAACCCGCCGCGTCCACCGCCACGGAATCCACCACGGCCGCCTAGGGGAGCAAGGAACGGGTCAGCAGATGGTTCTCGAGCTCCCCGGGATGCTGGCCAGGTGGGGGAGGTGGTTCGCTGCGCCCGCTCGTCCCCTCATCCGCAGGAGTGCGACCTCGTCCCCAGTGAGGCAGTGCCCGACCTGCAGCGGCTTGTTGTGTGCTCTGCGAGCGCCGCGACATGCTCTGACCCAGCCCGAGAGCTGAGGGGACGCGCGGGAAGGGTAGGGCTCACCGGGTGCACCACCGCGCGAGAAGCCACCACGGCCGCCGCGGTCAGAGCCGCCGCCGCGACCGCCTCGGAAACCGCCACGAGAGCTCATTGTAGCGAAGGGCGAGTCGGTAGCCTGAGAGCGGGGAGGAGCTGGGAGGGGAGCGAGGGGTCAAGCGCTCCTGTCTTTTCGAGCTCGAAGACCGCACGAGACACTTGCTCGCCCTTTGTCGGGGCAGGGTATTGGAGTGCTGTGGGTACCTTTTATCTTCTCAGCGGATGGCTCGTACAGCTAGCAACACACCACGAGGTGTCGTCGCCGACTGACTCTGGCTGCACCGCCTCACCACCCGGCGCCTCTGCGCTGTGACCTTGCAAGGTCGGTGGGCTGCTTGACGATGCACTCAGAGACTGTGACAAGCCGACCATGTGGATCCTCGGAAGCCAGTTGTGGTCGAACTCGCTGCGCGGGGTGTCTCTGAGTGACGGCTGCACCGCCCGGCGGACCGCGCTCTCTCGTCTTTCTCGCCTCATCCTCACACTCGCGAGCCACCAAGAGTACGCACAGCACTCTAGAAACATGCCTCCGTCGACGGTCCTGTCGCAGGCACTTCACCCTGGGCCCAACTCGGGACCTCCCCTCTCCAAGCGAGAGCGCCTCGGAACCGCGGCAACGTCCCTCAAGCGCCTCGTCCAGGACGAGTGGGAACGCGCGGGGAGCAAGGACACTCAGGTGCGTCTCCACTCGGCCCTTCTTCTCGCCCTCTCTCGCAGCTGCGCACCCTTGAGCCTCTGACGCCCGTCCCCCCCCCCCNCCTCCCGCCACTCCGCGCACATTCGGCGCGCTCGTCCTCGACGGCGGCGAGCTCACACGCCTCTTCGGATTCTCCTCGCTTTGCCGCCCCACCTCCACCCGTCGCCACACCCCGATTCCCCCCTCCAGCACACGACGAGCGTGACATTGGCGACACCCCGGCGACACCTTACGCCCCTCTGGACAAAGGCAAAGGCCGCCAGAGCTTCGAAGACGAGCAGGAGAACGCGGCGCTGAATGCAGCGCTCGAAGCGAGTCTGCAGGATGAACAGCCGACCCAACAGGTGCGCTGCGTCCTCTTCTCTCGCGAGATGGCGAACAGGGCCTGACTTTCCCACCGCACACAGCCGCCAGCTAGCGACGTCGAGCTACGCGAGGCGATGGAGCAGTCGCGAGACGACGAGCTTGCGCGGCAGCAGCAAATGGACGCGCAGGAGCAGTCCGATCTCGCCGCTGCACTGTTCGCTTCGGCCGCCTCCCCCCAACTTCAGCAGCAGCAGCAGCAGCACACGCTGTACCACGCGCGCTCGCAGACGTTGCCCTCGTTCTCGGCGTCTGACTTCGCGGCCTCGAGCTACCTGCCCGAGAAACAGCGCGCGTTCCCTCAGGGCAGGCCCGCTCTGCCTCCCGGCGCGGGCAGCGCGTGGGACGACGAGCAGCGCGAGATGGAGCTCCTGGCCGAGGCAATCCGCATCAGCAAGGAAGAGGAGGACGAGCGCCTCCGGCTCGAGACGGCCGAAGTCGAGGAGGCGCTCCGACGCAGCGAGCTCGCGGCGACGACGAGCGGCGCCGAGAGCAGCGAGGCCGGGATGGTCGAGTCGGCCGACGAGGCATCTTCGAGCGAGGTGCAGCCTAGCGCATCGACGTCGCCGCGCTCGCCGCGGGGTCGCCGCCACTCTTGGCTCCGCCCCCCGCTCACGAGCAAGCTGGCGGGGTCTCCGCCTTCGTCGCCTCCGCTGGCCAGTGCCCCTCTACCGCCACCGCGGCCCCTTCCGACCAACAGGCAGGATTCGGTACAGACGGTCGACACGTTCCGTACTGCGCCCGAGGCGTTGCCCTTTTCGAACCTCGACGTCGTCTCCGAGTCGCCGGCCCCGCCGCCGCGCCCTGCACGGCCCCCTCCTCCTCCGCCGCCATCATCTGCCCCCGCCCCGTCCGCTCGCCCGTCGACCCGTCCACCGGTATCGCCGCCCAAGACGCCGCTGGTCGGCTCTGACGCGGGCGCCGCCGCCGCGCCTGCCAGTGTCCCCTTCCCCTCGCCGCAGAACTTGGCCATCCCAGAGTCATACCGCGACGACAACAACGGCTCGCCGTACGAGTTGCCCTTCCTGACGCCGAGCAGCTCGTTGCGGAGCAACGGCCAGACGCAGCAGCACCTGCGGCCAGGTCTCGGCAGCCAGTGGGACAGCCGCAGCGGTGGCTCGTCGTACGACCCGCTGTCGACGAGCTCACACAGCGGCGAGCACAGCCGGCGTCTCAGCTCGTCGACGGTTCACGCGGGGTCGAGCGGCGGCCGCGCGGACGGAGACAGCCACAGCGCGTCGAGCGCACAGAGCGACGCGTCCGGCGGGCCGCCCATGTCGCCCCTCTCGGTGCGCAACCCGGACGACGGCACCCCGAGCGACTCTTCCCGCGCTTCGACGCTCTCGAGCGTGTCGTCAGCATCGACCGCGACCTCTGGTGACGATGGCGAGCGCGTCGAGAGTCTCTGGATCGAGGACCTGCCCATGTTCCCGGCGGGCCTGACAGGCGTGTCGGCGTACGCTGGTCGTTCAATGTCGGCCATTGACGAGACGACCGAACCAGCGAGCTCGGTCTACGCGACCGAGCAGGGCGGCGCAGACGAGGTGCTCGTCGACGAGGCCGGCCAGGCGCGCGACCGCAGGTTCCCTGATGAGGTCTCGATCGCGTCGAGCGGCGCGTCGGCGGGCCGTCTGCCGGACGAGCCTGCCCTCCGGACGCCGCTCGACGAGCGGACCTGGCTCGCCGGCGGGGCGAGCGAAGGCGCACCGACATCTCGCCCGCCGATGCCGCAGGGTCTGTCGTCGTCCCGTGCGCCAGCCCTCCCGCCCGGCACAGGGCCCACGGCCTACGGCGCGCCAGCGCGTCCCCAGCCTGACGCGCCGACCGAGCTCTCGACCTTGGACGCTGCAGCGGCCGTCGCGCAGGACATGCAAGAGGACGGCCTCCGCTTTGGCCACCCCGCGCAGTGCTCGCGCGAGCTCGCCCACGCGTGCCCTGCAGACGGCCTGTGCGCCTCGGAGGACGTGCCCGCGAGGATCGAGCTGTCCTGCGCGGCGGGCGAGGGCGACGACGAAGAAGGTGGTGCACCGCGCGCCGAGTGGGCCATCGAGGCGTACTCGTGGGTTGCGCTCGTCCGCGCGCTCATGTGGCACGGCGACGCGACCATCTTCGCGGCGCGGGACGACCTCGCGCAGAGCCGCTCGCAGCGCTGTGCGGCGACGGCCCGGCTCGAGTTCCGTCCTGACGACGAGGGACTGCCGGTGCTGCGCCTTGTCGTCGGGCTCGTGCCGCCTCGCGAGGCATCGACGCACCTCGCTGAGCACCGCGAGCTGAGCGTGACTCGTCCGCCTTGCGCTCGTCCCGCGCCGCACGAAGGCAAGGGCAAGGCTCGCGCGTCCGACGCTCAGCCTCAGCGCGCCACCCCGACAGGTCCGCTCGCGACGTTTGCCCTCCCCGACCTGCTGCACCTCCCGACGCGCCTCTCGAGCCTCGCCATCCAGCTCTACACGTTGCGCCACCTCGCCGGAATCGCGCGCGCGACGCAGCCCGCGACGCCCTCGGCCGACACGGCGCACGACGCGGCGGGATACACGGCCATGCGCGCGCTCGCCGACGCAATCTCTGCACTCGCTCGTGCTGCACAGGACCGCGACCGCCAGCACGAGCCTGACGAGCCCGTTGCGCCACCCTCGACCGGCGTCAGTGCGCCGTCTGCCCCCGCCCCTGCGAGCGGCACCAACGCCGCCTCGACCTCCAACGCCGCCACTCCGCTGGCGGTCCCGCCCCGCCCGCGGTCGCGGTCGCAGGCCCCAGAGGAACAGAACGCGCGCCTCGTCACGCGCCTGCGGGACCGGCTGCGGCGGCTCAAGCGCCGCGGGCCGGCGCCCTCCTCCGCAGCAGGGGTCGCATCGAGCGGTAGCTCGGCTGCGAGCGCCGACGGACCGGAGCGTGCTCCCGCGCGGGACGGCCCGCCACAGGCGAACAAGCTCGTCAAGCCGATGCCGCCCGCGCGGGCGACTGCCGTGCGCCGCTCGGAGCGGGTGCTGGCGGCGGAGGAAGTCGCGGACGGCGCAGCTGGAGGGAGGGGAGCGCAGAGGCCCGCTCAGCCGCAGCCGGGGAGGAGGAAGAGCGGAATGACCCCTGCGGACGAGCAGCGCGAGTTGAGGTACTTGCCCACGCTCTGAGTTCTTTGTAGCCTTTGTCCCCCTTCGTTCTGTAGCTGCTCTTGGTCCCCGTCTGCCCCTTTGAATCGCAGGATCCGTCTACGTCTAGGTTCATTCACAGCTCTCAGACTTTTTCTTCGTTCGCCGCATGCACCTTCGCCTCCCTTTCTCTCTCCTTCTCCGCCCGCACAGCCTCTTGTCGCTCGAGCCGTGCCGCCCTCTTGTGCCGAATCGCCTGGCCGTGCCGCCACTCGATGACGAGCAGGGGCGCCGACGCGAGCGTGATGAGCGACAGCATCGTGAAGGCCCAGCCTGCGTGCGTGCGCGCTCGCCATCTCGTCAGTTGCGCGCACCTAGGCGGGTGATGGTCGAGCAGGCGAAAGGAGGACGCACCGTTGCCCATGGCGCCGATAATGGGGTCGATGACAGCTGTCGCGCCCGCGCCGAGCAGGCACCGGCTCAGGTTGTTGCTCGCGGTCGCGGAGGCAGACTTGTGCGGGAACAGGTCGACGAGAAGGGTTGAGATGCTCGTGAACTGGGTCATGGACGCGAAGCCAACGCCAAACTGGCAAATGAGCGGGACCGAGAGATGGACGGCCTTGTCGACGGTCCAGCCATAGACGACGGATGACGCCAGCATCAGGACGAGTGAGTACGCTGGGAACCAGCGTGTCAGCAGGAGGGGAACGCAGGGTGGCGGGGCGAAGCGGTCACGTACGGAGAGAGCGCAGCCGCGCGTGCTCGATGGGAAAGTCGCCGAGGTCATTCACGTCGCTCTCGACAGCCTCCTCATCCTTGAAACCGAGCTCGATACGCCTGGCCTCGTGCGCAGCAGCGACGACTCGGAAGTCGCGGTTGAGGCGCGGACCGTTCAATCCCGAGGCCGCGATCATGCCGCCGCCGTTCGCGAGGTAACAGAGCCCGAGGGCGCTCTCTGAGAGGCCGTACGTCGTCTTCACTGATGTCGACATTGACGTGATGAGGGCGTAAAAGAGAGAATACACGATGGCGTTGAAGGTGAGGAGGCAGACGACGTCGAGCTCGCGAAACATGACGAGCGACGCGAGCGGGTTGATGGACCGACGAGGGCGCGGCTTCTCGTCGCGCAGCGACTGCTGAGGGGAAGTCTTGTGGTTTCCGACGTTTGGCGGCTGCCGAAGGGATCGACTTGACCGTCGAGCGACCCAGATCGACACGAGGGAGCGGTTGACGAGCCGAGAGGGCGCGACCGAGCCATCGCCGACCATGGATCGGAGCGTCTGCACGGATGACTTGAGTCAGGACAAGCTGCAAGCCGGAGGCGCTAGAAGAGCGAGTTCACCTCGGGCAAGAGAGCCAGCATGATGAGGAAAACGACCGAGGCAAAGGCGGACAGGAAGAAGAAGATGGCGTGCCAGCCCCAACGGTCGGCGAGGAGGCCACCAGCAAGGGGGCCAATGCAGGGACCGAGCATTGCGCCGAGAGAGTAGACGCCCATGTACCCGCCGCGCTCCTTTGGCGGCGCAATGTCGCCGATGGTGCCCGACCCGAGTGCGACGACGGATGCTGAACCGGCGGCCTGGATGCAGCGCAGGACCATGAGGAGCCAGTAGGACTCGGTAAAGGCGAGGCCGAGACAGCTCGCGATGTATCTGCGCAGGAGCGAACGAGGTGAGCCTGACGAGCGCTGTACCGATGCACGACGCGTCCTCACATCGCGAAGCACGCCAGATAGACAGGCCTGCGCCCCACCACATCACACGTCGCGCCCCAGATTGTGGGCGCAGTCGCTTGCACGAGCATGAAGACGGTCACCGAGAGGTTCGCGCCTGCGAGCGCGGTTGTCAGGAACCGGTAGAGCCGACGCGCAGGGGCAACGCACTCTGAGTCGAGACATGGAGAGACTCAGCGACCGCTGGCAGCGCTGGGAAGTACGCGTTGGCTGAGAGCGGGCTGTTTAGGACGAGATGCGAGAGGGAGAGGTGAGCGATCTGTCCACAGACGACGAGCAGCGAGGGACCGTTTGGGCGCACGAGAAGATGCCGCAAGTGCTGACCAGCGCAACAAGCGCCCATTTGGCACGCGTGGAGAAGAACGAGTAGGGAGCCGCGCCGAGCGGGGGCGAATTGGCACGGGAGGAAGCGAGACCAGGTGGGAGCGCGCAGACTGTCGACGAGCTGGTCGAGCTGTCGATCTGCTGGTCTGCAGCATCCTCGAGCGGGCAGATCGACTTTTCGAGCGATGCTGCGTCGGCGGAGATGGACGAGGCGGACGACAAGTTGCTCCGAGTCGCGGCTTGCGGCCCTTGGCTCTTGACCTCGCCCGACGACATATCGCGCGCTGCTTCGCTACGGTAGCGACAGGGACAGACCCACCGAGTCGTCCAGTGCGCCGCCCTTACGCGGCGCGCTCTTATCTCGCCGTGCGGGACTCTCATCCCTCCGGCCGAGAAACCCGGGCCGCGAGCGCGCGGCGCCGACGCCGTTGCGGAGCGCGGGGCGGCCTGGCGTCGGGTGCGCGCCTCTGAGTCCCGTGCGGCCGGATCCGACCCGCCGAGACACGGGCGCGAAGCTCCACAGTACTACGCTCCTCGCGCGATAAGGTCCTTCGCCTCTGCTCTCTCGCTTGTTCACGCCGGCCCCTGACTCGCCGCGATGCCTTATGCTACGTCTACTGCGTCCGCTTCCGCCCCCGTCGCCGCCACGAAGGACGTATTCTCTGCGGCAGCGCGTCTGGGCTTCACGGTCCCGACTGGGCACGAGGAGGACTACCTCGCGCTCTTGCGCGGGACTGACAGGGCAGCTCAGGCGGTTCTCGCTTTCCCAGGTACGCCGCACGCTTGCCACAAGCACGGCAACCGCTGACGCGCTCGGATGCAGACTATACGCCCGAGCCCGACCTCGACCGCTTCCCTCGGCTCGAAGTTCACCTCCCGTCTCCCGATGAGAATCCTCACCTTGGCTGGGCCTGGAAATGCCGCATCGACGGAGCTCCTCAGGGGTTGCTGAAGGGCAAGACCGTGACGGTCAAAGACACGGTATGCGTCGCGGGGGTCCCCCAGCTCTTCGGGACGGACGCTGTCGACCTGCTGCGTGCGTGCGTTCCCGACTCCACGACCAGGTGCACTGCTGACAAGACCATGCGCAGCGACCATCGACGCCACTGTCGTGACTCGCATGCTCGAGAGTGGCGCCACTTTCGTCGGCAAAGCTGCATGCGAGAAGCGCGTCGCCCTCTCTGCATCTTGCTTATGCGCCCCGAGATGCTGCGGCTGACACCTTGCGCAGCTTCTCACACGGAGCAGGCTCGTTCAGCAGCTCGCCGTGGGGTCCGAAGGAGAACCCGTACGCCGAGGGTTTCTCGGCGGGCGGCAGCTCCTCGGGCTGCGGCGCTCTCATCGGCGGCGGACTCGTCGACATGGGCATTGGCGGGGATCAGGGCGGCTCGATCCGTATCGTGAGCTTGCCTGGCTTCTTGGGCGCCGTGACCTGCTGACAATCCTCACCTCCTAGCCCGCCAGTTTGTGCGGCTGTCTCGGCCTCAAGCCAACGTTCGGGCTCGTACCGTACACCGGCGTGGTGCGTTCGCGCCCCCACTCTTGGCCTCCACTCACGATTGCTGAGTAAGCGCCCCGTCAGCTCTCATCTGATCCTGGTGTCGACCACGTCGGGCCCATGGCGAGGACCGCGCTCGACGTACGTCCGATGCTCTTTGGACCACGGTTGCTGCCCGTGCTGACGAGAACTCGACAGTGCGCCTTGCTTCTTGAGGCAACCGCAGGCTACGACGGGCTCGACGACCGTCAACTCGGCGCACCGCTGCCGCACGACGTCGCCAAGTACCACGAGCTTGTGCTCGCCTCGCGAGGAGCCGGACTGACGGGGCTCAAGGTCGGCGTCCTCATCGAGGGCTTCATGCACAAGTCCCTCGACCCGGAGGTCGAGACCTGCGTGCGGCAGGCGATCGACAAGCTGCGCGAGCTGGGCGCCGAGATTGTCGACGTCTCGGTCCCGCTGTGCGCCCTCTCTCTTTCTCTCGCTAATTCTCCCTCGAGTTCTGACCTTTGAGCACTCAGGCACTCGCTCACCGAAGCACTGTGCCACGTCATCAACAAGCTCGCCTCGTCGCAGACGCGGCAGGGTCGTCAGGTCGGACGGCGCGGCGTCTACCTCAACGAGTACTTTGAGCAACTCTTGCCGTGGACGCAGGGCAAGTACGAGAAGAGCAAGTACTTTGTCACAGGGACAAGCATGTCGGCGTGCGTCATGCCGGCATCGTCTTCGTCAAGCCGCCACAGCGCACTGACCGTCCCGTATCGGCAGCGAGTACGGCTGGCAGAACTACCCGACGGCGTACGGACGGGCGATGAACCTCTCGCGCAAGCTCAAGGACGAATACGACGCACTGCTCGCCAAGGTCGATGTCCTCGTCATGCCGACCGTCACCCAGCCTGCGCGTCGGCACCCCTCGCCTGAGGCAGGTCCGCTCGCCTGGACGCAGGTCTCGCGTGCGTCGGGTTACCTTCCCAGCGAATCCTGAACTCTCTGACTGATACGATCTCTGGCGGTCCCCCGTCTCCAGCCGGGATTGTGTCCAACACCGCCGCCTTCAACCTCACGGGTCACCCGGCAATCTCTATCCCTGTCGGATTCACCCCGCCCTCTCCCGCCGACGTTCGCACTCCGGCCGACGCAGACATCAGGCTGCCTTGTGGAATGATGATCGCGGGAAGGATGTGGGACGAGGTCACCCTGTTGAGGATCGCGGACGCATTCGAGCAGGCGCACGACTGGAAGGCGATGGCGTAGACGACTTCACGTAATGCGCATCCGTTCCTTGTGATACTTGTAGCGGGTAAAGAGTATCAGACAACAGCGACATCGTGTACGAGCAGCACCTTCAAGGTCCGCCCACTTGCGGCTCACCCGCCTTGCTCGGACAGACTCCGCTTCGAATCTAATCTTGCCGCTCTGCAAGTCGAGTCGGTGCCTCTCTCGGGCCCAGAGCAGATGCTCGCAAAGCCTCGCTCACTCCCCTCGAGACTTGCGAGAGAAAGATCACAGGAGGCTCGTGCACTGATCTAGCCGTCTACACCGTCACTCTGGAGGCGCGTCTTCGCCGTCATGCCCACCTTCTCATAAGGAAACTCCTTCTTCCAGAACTGCGCGACTTGCGAGCGTGTCGCGACCCATACCTTGTCCTTTTCGCGCACGTACTCCATGAAGCGGCGGAGCGCGAGCGCACGTGCTGGTTTGCCGAGGATGCGGTTGTGCATGGCGATCGTCATGAGCTTCGGGTGACCGTTGAGACCCTCATCATACAGTACGTCGAACTCGGCCTTGAGGAGGTCGAACCAGTCTCGGGCTGACGCAGTCCCCGTTCCGCCTTTGACGCTGAGACGGCGAGGACAGTCAGCCGGCCGTTGCGACGACGACGAACGGATCAGAAGGCACGTACACGAAGCGGTGGTCGTTGAGAGTGAGCGAGTAGGGCACGGTCAGGAGACCGTCGTCCTCCTCCCCGTCGAGCGCGAGCGGGTGCGGCGTCCAGTAGGGGAGGTCGCCGGCGTACGAGTCCGAGTTGTACTGGAGGGGGACGCCGAGCTCTTTGTGGATGCGTGCGCGGATGTGGCGATGGTAAGTCGACCCGTTGCCCGTGAAGAAGGCGGTCGGTACTGCACCCACAGCAGAGCAGCTCGTCAGATCTGCCCTGAAACTCGCTCAGGGAGGGGGTGACGCACCGTCCGTACGTCCTGTTGCTGCCTGCAGCCGTTTGAAGGATTTCCGGACACTCTCGGCCTCCTCGTCAGGGCCAGCCAGGTCGGCCGTGCCGCGCCAGCGGTTGCCTGAGTGGGTGCGGCGAGGTCAGGGACGCTCGAGGACCTAGATCGCTCAAGGACGCACCATGGCACGCGATCTCGTGCCCCTCGTCGGCGAGAAGCTTGGGCCAAAAGCCCGTCACCTCGAACGAGCGGGCGCACGCCCAGATGGTCATCGGCCAGCCGAACTCGGAGAAGAGCCGGTGCAGGCGAGGCAGGCCTGCGCGGATGCCGTACTCGAACCCACTGCACATGCTCGGTGGATGAGCGGGCTGAGGAGAGATGCGAGGGCAAGGGAGCGCACCTCTCAGTGACCAGGTCACGTTTGGGGACAGGCGAGCGCGAGTAGTACAGCTCATCGAGGAACTCATTGCTCCGTGTGTCACCGTTCCAGGGGGTGAACTCAGCTCCCTCCTCGTAGTTGAGCTGCTCGATGGGAGTCAGCGTCGCCAAGACAGAGGCCTCGGACAGAGGTGGGCTCACGGTGAAAGCCAGCGCGATGACGGACCCGTCGGGCCAGGTGAAGGAGGGCGAGTCAAGGCCGTAGCCGACCAAGTCGCGGTCTTCAGACTCGACGCAGTCCTTGTAGCCGCCCGTGTTGGTCTGAGGGGTGCAGGTCCAGGGCATCTCGACTTGGAACGGAGCCGGGCAGAGCAAGGAGGAGGAGGAGAGAGCCAAAAGCCGGTGCGCGCCCGTGCGGGAGCGGTGTCATTGTGCGCTAGACGAAGCGCGAGATAAGCCCCTCCGATGTCGGGCCGCAGGAGCGAGGGTCACGGCGGAGGACAAGCCGGCCGAGGCCGGCGAGGCCGCCGCTCCGCACTCGCCTGGCTCCCGACCCGTCGGCGTCGGCGCAAGGGACGGCAAGATGTGGCACCCTGGCGCCGTAGATAAGGCTTTAAGTGACTCTCGCACGCGCGCAAGGGCTCGCGTAGCGTCTCTGCCCTCCCACTTCTCCTCATCAGTTCCAGCGTCGAGCATCGGACCACCCTCTCCTGCTCTGCACCGCTACGTCCGTCTTGCAGCCCAGCCCGCCGAATCAGCATCAATTTTCCCCAAGGACCTACCCCGTCGCCATGCCCTTTGCCCCAAGTGACGCGAACTACCCCGACTCGCTGCTGCAGCGCGAATTCCTGGGCTACGGCCTGCATGTCCCGAACGCTCAGTGGCCCGGCGATGCAAAGATCGCTGTGTCGTTCATCGTCAATGTACCGTACGGCGCCGAGCAATCGGTCGAGAATGGGGACGCGGGGGCCGGTGCGTGCAGCTCTTCCTTGTCACTCCTCGCGAACTCTTCTCGGCTGACACGCAGCGCCTGCAGAAACGTTCCTTCCCGACATCCCTATCCGCGCTCAGCCCAAGGGCAAGCGCATGGAGATGCTCGAATCGAGCTGGAACTACGGCGCGCGCGAGGGTATCCCTCGCCTTCTCCGGCTCTTCGACAAGTGCGTCCGCCCGTAATCGTCGTCTCGCAGGGAACGCTCGAGCTGACCTTCTGGCGCACAGGTACGGCATGAAGGCGACTTGGAATGTCTCGACGCAGTCGCTAGCCAAAATGCCGTACTGGGTTAAGCCCCTCGTCGCCTCACCCCACGAGCTGTCGTGCGCGTCGAAGCGCTACCTCGACTACCTCCACGTTGCGCCCGAGGAAGAGGAGACGCACATCGACGAAGCGATCGAAACGCTTCAGCGGCTCACGGGCGACAAGACGCTGCCGCGAGGTTGGAACATCGACCGCCCGAGCAACATTTCCCGCCTCCTCTACGCCCGAACGCACAAGTCGCGCGGCCTCCCGCAGCCCTACACGTCTGACGACATCAGCGACGAGTTGCCGTTCTGGGTTCCGAGCCCGCTCCTCGTCGACGGCGTGAAGGACGACGGCCTCCTTGTCGTTCCGATGACGCACGACACGTCTGACCGTCGCTTCCTCGATAACGGAAGCGGTTGGGTGGGCCTTTCCCTTCTCTTGACGCATGACTACATTGGAGCGAAGCCCTGGCTGACTCGCTCGTCTTTCTCTCTCTCGCCGCTTCCCCCTCCCCCCCACTTTCGCTTCCTCGTCGCAGGCAAGCCCGAAAGACTTTTACGAGTACCTCTGCGACACCTTCGACCTTCTCTATTCCGAGGGCGACGCCGGAACGCCAAAGCTCATGACGGTCCAGCTGCACCCTCACATTGTCGGTCACGGCGGGCGCCTCTTCTGGCTCGAAGAGTTCCTCAAGCACGTTCAAGCAAGTGGCAGCGGGGCTTGGGTCGCGAGGCGAGATGAAGTTGCCGAGCACTGGTCGCAGCGCTTCCCTTACAGCCCGGAGACTGCGATGGGGCGGGCGAATGCGGTGTCGTGCTGGTGAGGGGTAAGTTAGCTGTGGACCGCCCTATTTCCGTCTCGTGCTCCAGTAGAAACCGATGCTCTCTGTCCGTTGGTCCATACATTGCGCTGTTCAGAGCTCGCAAGCCTCAGAGCTCGCAAGCGGCCCTCGAATTGCGAGAGGTGCGCGCGGTGCGCCGCGCCAGGGGACCGGCGGCCGTGCGCGCCTGGCGGCGGCAACGGTTGCCTTCCGCGCTTGGCCTCCTCTCTTTCACCTTGAGCCGCGACCACGCACGCGGACGGCAGTCCTCTACCATATCACGCACGAGCTTGTGCGCGCCGACAACCCAGCCTGCGTGCAGCCCCGCTTGCCTACGGCGTCCCGGCTCCCCAGCCTGTCCCGATGAGCCGCAACGTGCTCGAGCTGACTCTGGCAACGCGCGCCGGAAGCTCCAGCATATGCGCTGGCGATAAGGACCGCCGTACTCTCTGCCGGAGGCCGTTCACGGCCCGTGACGCCGGCGCTCAAACTCGCCCGTCGGTCGGCCGCGGCCCGCATGGGCTGCCTATCTCGCCGCTTCAAGCGCCGCCCCTCCTTTTCTGAGCGATTGCCAGCAGGGACGCCGATTGGGGCATCGTCTGCGTGCTGCACAGTCCCCTCCGTATCACGACCCGCCTCTCTCTTGCTTCTTTTCTACGCCTCCGCCGCGCTTCCTTCCTCGCCTTTGCTTCCTGGCACGTCTGCTCCGTCCACGATGGGATACTTCAAACGCCTCATTCAACGCATCGAAGTCCGTGACGAGGACACAGACCCGTCCGAGTCGCACCAAGTTCGTCCTCCCTTGGATCACCTTCTTCTGCTGCCCTCGCCCCTTAACTGTTGGAGCGTGTCGTTGCTGATTGCTTCTGCCGTACCCACAGTGGTCAAACCTCGACCTGGCTGTCACGCCCAAGGAGGAGCGTATTTGGGGGTCGTGGACGTTCGCCGCCTTCTGGTCCGTGCACCTCCGCCTCCGCTCTCATCCGCCTCAGCAGTGCAACATCTGACGCGTCGATGATATCGAAGGACTGCACATGCGGCTGGTGCCGGTCCCTGGACGTCGGGTTCCTCCATCGTTGCGCTCGGCCTGTCGCCCATCGTCGCCTGGGTCACCCTCGCGACCTCGCACGCTCTTATCACGGCGCTCATCGTCCTCAACGGCCGGGCCAGTGCGCGCTACCACATCGGCTTTCCCGTGTTCGCCCGCACAGTGTACGGAATGTGGGGATCGTACCTTGCCGTGTCGATGCGGATGGGTGCGCCTCTCCCTGCCTTCTCTCTCCCTGCCTGTGCGCCTTTCGGCTCACGACACCCGCCCGTACCTGCAGTCGTCTGCATAATTTGGCAAGGCGTCAATTCGTGGTATGCGAGCCGCCTCGTCTGGGTCGGCATCTGCGCAATCTGGCCGTCGGTGCGCCCGAGCGTGCTCTCTTTCTCTGCCGAGTCCGCTCACCCTGGCTCGCGGACGAACACAGTGGCGCATTCTTCCCAACGCTTTGCCAGTCTCTGCCAGCATCGTGCGTCCGCCGTCATGCTCGCCGATTCAGGCCCTTTTCGAGCGCCCCACGTTCGGGCCTCTCGCGCGCGCTGCTCACCTGTACTTGCATTCCTTCCTGGGCCTCACAGACCTCCACCCAGCTGGCCTCGTTCTTTCTGTTCATGATGGTGCAGCAGACGCTGGCATGCTTCCACGCGCGGGACCTCAAGCACTTCTATCACATCAAGTCGGTCTCGGTCTTCCTCGCCTTCCACGGCATCCTGTGCGTTCATTCCGACCCCTCTGCGTGGCTCACACGACAGCAGCGTACCCTAGCCATGTCCCGCAAGGCGGTAGAGCCTTCCTTGGCGTTCGCACGTACTAACGCCCGACCATGTACTTCGCAGCATCTGGTGGATGGTCAAGGCCGGCGGCGCTCAGATCAACGAGTTCACCTCCAAGTCCATGCCACATGGAGAGTGGCTGTGGCTTGCCGCACAGTCGTTCAACGCGGGGTTGGGAGCCGCCTCGTCGCTTACCGTCAACCAGGGCGACATGACTCGGTATGCGAGCAAGCCCTCCGCCGCCATCTGGTCTACTTCGATCGTCTACCCCATCGCGAGTGCCCTTCCCTGCCTCTGTGCGTTCCCCCGCTCCCGTGTCTGCGCAAGATGCCACGGACGAGTCGCGCACTGACCCTCTTCGCCCGCAAAGACGGCATCCTCGTCGCGTCGGCGTCCAAGTCGATGACGGGCAAGGCCTTCTGGAACCTGTGTGTACTCGTACGACGCTCGTTGATGCTGTCTACTTGACTGCTGACAAGACTCCCCCACAGTTGGGATACCCTCGACTACATGCTGCAGCTGTACCCCGACAACCGCGGCGCCCGTTTCCTCATCTGCATGGCCTCGTGGCTCGTCGCACTCAGTTACGCAGGGGTCAACGCGTCGACAAACATGCTGCCATTCGGCAGCGACCTGGCAGCCCTTTGGCCGCGGTTCTGGACGATCCGCCGCGGGCAGTTTCTCTGCTCGCTCCTCGGGGTAGCTATTGTCCCATGGAGTGCGCTGAGGCTATTTTCTCCGTCACGCTGTCTGCGCTGACACGCATCTCACAGAACTCCTTACGGATGCCGCCCGCTTCATCACGTTTCTGTCGGGTGCGTCATCGCCCTGCCACTGGCGCTTCACTCTCCCACCAAACCGTCACTCACGTCCGGACCTCCACGCACAGGCTACGGCTACTGGCTCGCGCCGATCGCCGGCTGCCTCTTTGCCGACTACTGGCTCGTTTCCAAGGGCAACATCGACGTTTCGCAGCTCTACACGAGCAACCCCAACGGGCGCTACTGGTACTCGCGGGTACGCCGGCTGCTTCCGGTTCTTGGCTTCCAGAGTGCGAGACTGACTCCGCCACCCTCAGGGCTGGAACTGGCGTCCCGTTCTCGTCACCTTCCTCTCCCTCCTTCCTTGTCTGCCCGGCTTCGCGCAGCAAATCGCGAGTCACGACCTCGGCCTCTCGTACATTGGCAAGAAACTCTTCTTCGTCTCGTGAGTCCTCCTGGCGCAGCTCCGTCCCCCGGCACGGCTTGCCCTCGTGACTGACGTGCGACTCGCGCTGGCGCAGCTTTGTCCTCACTTACGCCCTGTCAATCGGGCTCTACCTCTTCTGCACCTACGCTTTCCCGCGCTCGTACGTGCGCGAGTACAACCTCAAGGCACAGACTTGGGAGCAGCTCGCCGACGAAGACGACGCGCGCGAGCGTGCCGACGAGTCGCTCGCCATGGTCGAGGATGCCAGCGCGACGCTGGCGACGGGCGAGGACAAGAGCGAGACGAAGAGTCTCGAAGCGCTCGCTTATGTCGAGCCTGCGCGCGGTATCGACGAACTGCGGTAGCGCTCGCGACGTCTTGTCAACCGAGGCGAGTCGACGAGCTTGTCCTCCCTGTCTGTTTCCTTCCCCTTTTGGCTGTATCCGTCCGTAGATCCATCTCTCTCGCCTCTCAGTACTAGAACTGCACGCGCTCTCGCCCTCCCTGCCGAGGCCATCCCCGGCCGGACTCTCTCTCTGGCGCAAGCGCGCGGTGCGACACTCTCATCCGTGAATGCGCGCCTGTCACGTAACGCACAGACAACACTTGCGAAACAAAGCGCACCGAGGAGCTACAGATTTGACTAAAGCAAAGCTCGCGTTCACCCGCCCTCGACACTCTCCCTCTCGCCGCCTCTCCCGCTTGCTTCGCTTACCCGAGCATCGCGCCGGGCCCAGTGGTGAAGCCCTCGAGGCCGCCCGGGTAGCCGTAGCCGGCGAGGAAAGCGCTCAGCTCGCCGAGGTCGCCGAGGTCGAGGCTCAAGAGCTGCTCGAGGGCGCGGGCGTCGTCCGCCGCAGCGATGCCGCCCTCTGGGTGCGGCGTGAACAGCCCGCTGAAGCTCGTGGCCGGACTGCCCGCGTGCGGCTCGCCGCTGCATCCGGCGAAAGAGGAGACGCTCGTCGGTGCCGACGAGCTAAACTCGCCGCCGAGAGGCGCCCTCGGCGGGTCCCCGACGGCAGCGGCGCGCAGCAAGCCCGACACGGCGCTCGAGTGCCTCGCGTGCTGCGCGGCGCTCGACGGCGGCACTGACTCCGCAGCGACGACCGGGGGAGGCGCCGAGGCGCCGCCGGCGACCGCCGCGCCGCTCATGGCCGCGAGCGCGCTCGCCGCGTCCATCTTGCCCGCCGCGGGGCTCGCCTCGTCGAGCGCGGCGCCGGCGGGCGCATACTGGCGATACAGTCCCGCCTCGGTGTCGAGGTGGAGGTCCGCGCGTGCGAGGCCCGCCGCCTCGGTCGGGCTGCTGCCCCGCATGCCGAGGGGTCCGTGCGGCGCCGTGGGCGAGGTCGCCTGCGCGTACAGCGAGCGGTGCCACCGTTCGGCGAGGGGCCACACGGTCGCGATGTGCTGGAGCATCTCGAGGGCGCTAGCGATGCGCGAAGGGGCAGACGACGCCCGAGAGGGGCACACTGCGTGCGGTGGAAGAGCGTCAGTGCGAGGTCTCTCGAGGGAGACGCAGAGAGGGACGCACGCCACGGGCAGATGCGCAGGTAGTTGAGGATTGTCCCGGCGAGGTAGATGCAGAACGAGCTGCGCGAGTTACGGAGAACCTGGTCAGTCCTTGCGAAGCGTGGTTTGCCCACCCGAGACATGAGACGCACAGGTGCGGCGTGATGCCTGTCGTCGCCGGACGCCCTCCCGCGACCTCCTCCTGCAGCTCGACGAGGTCGAAAGCATGCGAGACGAGCTGCTCGGCCATTCCCGCCCAGTAGACCCTCCCCTCAGGCGGCACCACCCCGCCCAGCGCGCTCGCCGCCGTGTCGTCCCTGCTCGACGGCGCAAGCGCGCGGATCATCTGCGGCAGGTACGCCCGACGGACGAGGATGTTGATGGCGTGGAAGTCGGCGTAGCAGCACCAGAACCCCAGGTCGAGATGCAGGCCGCGGTACGCGAGCAGGTTCGACGTCGACCACTTTTGGCGAGCTGGGTCGAGCGTCGAGAGCCAGGCGTGGAGCGCGTCCTGCGTCGTGCGGAGGAGGCTGCCCGCTTGCCACGGCGGCACCGTCGCGTTCGCGCCATCGACCGGGCCCGCGCCCCCGCCGGTACCCGCCAGCGCGCGCGCCGTGCGCCCAAAGATGGCAATGATGCTGATCAGTGCGCCGAGGAGCGACATCTCGCCCGGGACGAGTGGGTTCTGCTTGGCCGCAGCCGAGGGCGCCTCGGGGAAGTACTGCACGACGCGCGACCTGACGCCGAACGTAAAGTCCTGCTCTTGCGACGGCAGCGGGATCGGGACCGTGACGGGGTCGAACGACGAGCTCGTCGCGCCCGAGTTGTTGAGGAGGTTGGCGTCGAGCGTGAGGAACCACCACGTGCGGCGCCGGACCTCGTTGTCGATGGCGCTCGCATCGGGGAGGTCCTCGTGGAGCTTGAGCGAGTCGGCCATCTGGCGCGCGACCGACTGGAGGACCTTGGAGCGGAACGCGCAGCCGTTGCCAAAATCGTGGATGGCGAGGAGGTAGAGACCCTGGACGGCCGCGAGCGTGGGCGTGACGAGCTCGGCGAGGACCATCTCTTGCGCGCGGGCGGCGTAGTGATCGCTGGCACGCGTGGGCGAGCCATGCTTGGCCACGAGGGCGGAGACGAAGCGCGCCGAGATCGCGAGCATGGACAGGAGTAGGAAGGTCGACACGGTCTCGGGCTTGGTCTGCAGCTGGTGGAGGAACGAGGGCCGATGTAGGAAGCCGAGCTGGAAGTAGCCCTCGAAGAAGCCTGTGGACAGACACGGGTCAATTCCCGGGGCGAGCGAAAGAGTCCGTGCGGACCGTCGAGCGAGACCAGGACGCACTCTCGCACCCGGCGATGAGGACCGGCAACGGCGGCAGCACCGTCTCGGTCCCTCCCTCCTCGCGCTTGACAGCCACGAGCGCGGGTGCCGCGCCCGTGCCCGAGGCAGGAGCGAGCGGCGCGTGCGCACCCTGCTGCGGGGGCCACATGGTCGGGGATGGCGGCGTCGGCGAGCCAGCGTACGGGCCCGCCCCTGCTCCCCCGCTCGAGCCGGGACCCCCGCGCGAGGGACGTGCCGTGCTGTGCGGGAAGGACATGCGGCGCGAGGGATACGCGGCGGAGGACGAGGACGAGCCCGGGGCGGTCTCGCCGTCGAGCTCGTCGACGGGGCGCTTCCGCACGCGGGGCTGCTTTTCGTACTCCTTGGCATGTCAGTACGTGTTCGAATCGAGAGAGGAAACGAGACCAAGAGCGCGCACCAGTCTATCATCCGCCGCCTTGCCCTTCTCGCCCCTCACGCAGCTCTCCTCGTGTCCCCTCGCGATACAAGCCTGGCACGGCAGCACGCCATCGACCGTCACGCACTTGACCTTGCCCCTCCTGCACCTGCGAGCCCAAGATGCGCGGAGACAGAGGGGTCAGTCGAGGTGTTGCGCGCGCGCCCGCGCCAGGACCGCCGCGGCCCGCCCGACCGACTCGCGACTCGGGCCGCGGGCGGGGGAGCCGGGCGCAGAGAGGGTCCAGGGGGGGGCGGAACCCAAACGCACCGCTGGCACGCTGGCGTCGTGCGCTTCGCGCCCTGGGTCTGGCCTGCGGGGCTCGCTTGCGGTGCGGCGCGCGCGGGCTGCTGCTGGTGTGCGACGGGAGGAGGAGCCGGGGCACTCGCCGGGTCCGAAGCTGGAGGAGGGGCCTGTCCGAAGGGTTGCAGCTGGACGGGCGTGGGGCCTGGCGACGGGGGCGCAAAGCCCGATAACGACGAGTGCGGTGGTGCGCTCATCGTAGGGTGACGCGCTGCAGCGAGTCGAGAGAAGAGGGAGCGCGCGGAACTCGGCGGCGTCGGAGAGCGCGTTCCCGGGCCCCGGGGGCCGGCCGCCTCCTCGGCATTTCCCTCGCGAGCAACCTGAAATCTGATTTTCGCGCTTCGTAACTCTACAAAGGACGTCGGGATCTACCAAAGAGAGAGAGAGAGTCTGTGTTCATTTGCAAAGGATTCCCCAAAGCCTACTGTGTACTGCACTCGCGCGCGCGCGGGCGCTCAGTCCGTCGCGCTGCCAAAGATGGCGAACCGCCGCACCAGGGACGGGCCTGTCGAGTCGTCGCGCGCGGTCAGTCGGTGCACTGGCAGCAGCAGAGAGAGAGAGACTCCTCGAAAGGAAAGGGGGCGGACTCACCATACTCCTGGTAGGCCTGGCGGTCGTGGCAGTACGAGTAGAACTCTGGCGTCGACGCGAGGAGGGACCCTCCGAACCAGACGGCGTAGCGTTGCTTCTTGTGCGAAATGACGTTGACGTCGACGCCCGACGAGCGCATGTGGCTCCCGCTCGACAGCTCGCTCGCCGCGATGCGCTGGTCGACCAGGCCCTTGAGGTCACGCTGGAGGCGCCGCCCGAAATGGTCAAACATGGTGGAACCTCCCGAGAGGACAATGTTGCTGTACAGGCCGCGGCGGACGTCGATGGGCGACGTCTGAATCACTTGGTCGACGACCTCGGGCAGCGGGGTGAGGAAGTCGGACGAGTAGATCTCGGGGTTGAAAAAGATCTCGGGCGCGAGGAACCGCTCGTAGCCCACGTCGACGGCGTATTTCTGCGCCACGCAGAGGGTCAGGACACCGGGGCGGACAGCATGACGTGAGTCAAGGAGGAAGAGAGACGCACCCGCCGGGTGACCGAGTTCTCGCCCTCGAACTTGGCAAAGAACTTGTCGGGCTCGCGATCGTACTTGCCAAACTCCTTGACCATGTCGCCGCACACGTACGAGTAGTCCTCCTTGATCTTTTCGGCGACGCGGAGCGAGTCCTCGGGCGGGATCCCCTGCTCGTTGCGGTCGCGCAGGAGCTGCTGCACGAACGACGAAATGTCGCGCCCGGCGATGGGGATATGGCGAATCGCGGACCCGATGACGTAGCCCTCGGCCTGTCGGAGTGGGACGGGAGGTGAGCGAACGACGACTCGTAGTCAGGGCAAGGGAGGGGGGAGGGAGGACGCACGACGGGGATCACGTGCGTGACGCCGTCGCCCGAGTCGATGACGGTGCCCGTCAGGGTGCGGTGCTGGACGCTTTTACTCGTCCACGACGCGGCGAGTGCGAGCACAGCCTGCACGGCAATGTACAGGCCCTGAACGTTGAACGACTCGAACATGATCTCAGCCGTCGCCTCGCGGTTCTCGGGCGGGTTCAGGGGCGGCTCGGTCTGAGTGGACCCTCGCTGGGTCAGCGCCTGACTCGAGACGTCGAGGCAAAGAGGATGGAAGGGTGCGCACGAGGAGGAAGTGGTGGTCCTCTGGCTCGGCGCGGAGGTACTTGAAGATGCACTGCTCCCAGTAGCGCTCCATCTGGTCCCAGTCGTCAATCTGGCCGTGCTTGATCGGGTAGTTGATGGCGTACGTCTTGGAGTTGGCGAGGGCCTCGTCGCCGATGAAAAAGTCGAGGTCCTCGATGCCGCGCTTGCTCGAGAGGTGGCCCGACGACGACCCGAGGCCAGAGGGCTTTGACGGGACGGCGGGGCCGCGCGAGCCCGCCGAGGGGGAGCCGCGCGTGGCGATGCAGGTCGGGATGACGAATGAGGGGTCCGAGTTGCCTGCAAAGCTGCAGGGGTGGGGAGGACGAGGTCGAGGTGAGCGGGGGCGATACGAGGCGGGGTGGGGGTCACACCCTCGGCGGCGGGAGGATGGGGGGGGGGGAGGCAAAGGGACGATGTGCTCACCCCATCTTTGTGTAGCCTGTGCCATTGTCGAGGACGACGGGAGCGAGGCGCGACATGGTGGCCTAGCGAGGGGAGTTGGGTGGGTGGAGGGAGGGAGGGCCGAGGGTGGTGCAAGCTGCGACCGAGGGGGGAGAGGGGGGTCAGTGGGGAAGGGTGCGCGGTGTGGTACCGAGTGTGATCGAGTGCTCACGGTCTAGTACGAGTGCGTGCAAGTACTTGACCGTGGTGTTGACGGGGGAACGGGAGGTGGGGGTGATGACGAGGGGCAGGGCAAGCTGATGAGGGCGACGACGACACGAGCGCCGCTTGGGAGGCGAGGAGTGTACTGTAGTCTCCTGTGTGGTGTTCTAAATGTACTGCAGCCTCACAGCGAGAGCAGGCCTGGGTGGGAGAGGAGCGAGGGAGGGACCCGCTGCTCGTCGCCTCGTCGCCGTCCGAGTGTGCCCTTGTCTCTCTCTCTCTGTTCTCACGTGAGGCTCGCTCCTGTACGGCCAACATCACGGCGCCATGGCGGTCCCCGTCCCGCTGCTCCTCTCAAAGCTCGTCCAGGCCGGCACTGCCTTCCTCCTCGGCGCCTTCCTCGTGCACTGGAACGCAGACTACCCGCTCATCTGGCAAGGGCCTCAGGTGCCCGACCATGCAGTCACTGCTGCCCTCCGTGCGTCTCCTCTCCTCGCCCCCTTACCCCCTCGACAAAGGCGGCCCCCCCCCCCCCACTCACCAGGATGTCCCCTCCCGACGTCGACGTCGACCAACCAGGGTACTACAGCAACTTCTACCACAGCCCGCCTTTCTACGCCGGGACCCTCACAGGCGTCGCGGGAGCCACCATCCTCGCCACCATCGTCAAACTCGCCCTCTCGCCCGTCGAGGGCCTCCTCTTTGACGGCGCGACCCTCAGTGCGCCTCCCCTTGTCTTCGTTTCCCTCCTTCGTTCCACCCTGCTGACCCTACCGTCTCCGCCACGCAGTGCTCCTCCTCTCGGCCCTGACAGTCTACACCTCGAACGTCGTCGCCGCGCTGCGCTTCCTCCCGCTCGACGCCCTCTCCCCCTCGTCCTTCTTCCCCTCCCCGTCCTTCACCAACGTCAAGCAGGCAGCGGGGAGTATCGGCCCCGTCCGCCTCGTCGAGGCCCTGCAGAGCGTCGCCGCGTCGCACATGATCATCGCCGTGCGCCTTTCTCTCTCCCTCCTCGCTCTCCCTCCAGTCTCAACCCACGCATTCTGACCCCGCCCCCGTTCCTCCCGCACGCAGGTCTCCCTCACGGGCGTCCTCGCCCTCCAAGGCGCCCAAGGCTGGGCCGAGCGTCCCTCCTCCTCGAGCAAGCCCGTCTACGCCGACCCCCCTGCGCCTGCGCCCAAAGACGCGGCGAGGTAGCGCCGCGGCGCGGCGGCTGAGGCTACGGCCAGGCCGTCTCGAGGGTTCGTTGGTTGGGTATCGCAGTTTGCAACTCGCAATGGACGTGGGCAGTGCCAGGACGTACGGTCGGATGCGCGGCGGCCCTCCGGGAACCGGAGAGAGCCCCGCCCCGCGGCGTCACCAGAGCCGGGGGGCGCTTGTCGCTCGCTCGCAGTCCGCATCTCCGTCGCACCAAGTCGGTGAGCAGGGCCTTGGAGCTGCGAGAAGGAGGGGAAGAGCGTCAGGCTAGGCAAGACGGGTAAGATGGGCGAACCGAGCGCTCGAGACGCACCTGGCGGTACGTGAGGCGGTGAGTCGTGTCCTCGGGCTCGACAAAGTCCTCGTGGACTCGGTCTATTGACGCTCAGGGGGTAACTGTCAGGGTAGGGGCGGCCGGGGTACGGGGAGAGGAAGCGTGGCCGCGCCCGGTCGTCAAGCTTCACGAGGTCCCAGTGCTCGGTGGTGAGGTCGTCGCTCCTTCAGGTGGGGCGGCATCTCTTGAGCAGAGGCCCCGTCAGCGAGGCTCGAGAGTGCTCAAAAACGTCGTACAAGGCCCACCGGTGCGAGCGAGTCCCGTCTGGATTCACGCCTCGAAGCGCTCCTGGTCCTCCTGCGCGAGGAGGTCGAGCATCGGAATGTCCTTGAGCGAGCCTTCCAGGAGGCGCTGGAGAGATTTGAGCAGGCGCGCTGCGGTCACGCCGAGGTCAGTCTTCGCTGGTGCGGGAGGGAGTGGACGTGAGCGACAGATCCGTCAAGTCCTCGGGATCGACGAGCACGACCATGCGCTCGAGCTGCTCGGCTTTGTCTTCGCTGCTGCCAGCTACGCACACGACCTCAAACTCGCCGTCGCGCACGAGCTGCACGATGGCCTCGCGCATGAGCGCGGCGAAGTAGACGCGGTCCGCCGCTGCGCGCCCGCGCGTCGAAGGTTCAGCGCGGTCGCCTCGTGCGCCACAAGAGCACGGTCTCACTGACTCAGAGGGCGGGGACAGGACACGGTGAAGACAAGGCGCGCTTGTTAAGAAAGTCGCAGATTGGCTCGGACAACTTGACTGCTCCGGCGACCAGTATCTGCCCGGCTAGCGAAGCGGTCAGACTCAGTAGGCTGAACGTGAGAGTGTGCAGCAGATTCGCACCGTGCTATCCTCAGCCAAAGCCATGCTGGGTCACGCGGGGCTTGAGCGGGGGGGCCTTGAGTGAAGCGGCTTGAGCGGCGTCGCGAAGCGGGCTCGGGGGCGGTGTCGAAGCGATGCGGGCGCTGGAGAGAGCGATGAGGATTGCTGCAGAGCCGAGATGCGTCTCAGGAGGGTGCGGTGCCGTGGCGAGTCGAGTGAAGAGCAAGAAGCCAAGCCGTTGTGGCGACGCGCGGGCTCGGGCCCTCGGGGCGCGACAACGCCTCGGCCGCGAGCCTCTTCCCTGCTCCAACCCTAGTCGATAGCCACAGCGACGTCGGCACCTTCGAGCGCCTCAACTGCCCGCGCACTCAGTTGCTCGCGACCCAGGGGACCCTTGAAAAGAGCGGCAGAGGGAGAGATGGATTTTGCGTGTGCGAGGATGGGCATGCGCTCTAGTGCTAGTGTCTACAACAAGAGGAGTACTCTGTACGATGCGTGTGAACAGCGGAATGCGATGCGATGCGACTGGAGAAAAGGGAAGGGAGGGGGGGGGGGGGATCACCAGTCCGCCTTGCCGACCGCGGCAGCGACGGCAGATGTCAGGTCGAGGTGGAAGCGCGGGAACAGGTTGGACACGACAGGCGCCTCGAGGTGCATGCCGTCCGCGCTGGGGAACTGATGCGCCCACATGTCGCCCTGCATGTGCGGTGCCCGCTGCGCCACGTCGCCAAGCGCCGCCTCGAGGTCCGCCTCGTTGACGCCGTCGCGACGGGGCCGCTCGTCACCGCTGCTCCCCAAGTCCGACGACGACGCCTCGTCGAGCCGCTCCTTGCGCTCCTCGTCGCCGTCGCCGCCGTACTTCTGCGGCGTCCCGGGCGCGGGCGACGCCGGGATGCGGCGCTGGAAGTGCGTGCGCTGGTGGCGCTTGGCCGCCTCGGTCATGACGGGCTCCATGCCGGACTGCACGACGGGCGCGATCTCGAGCGCGCGCTCGTCGCCGGACCAGCCCTTGCCCGTGCCGAACCCGCCGGCGAGGAGGGCGCTGTGGGGGATGAGCGGGGCAGAGTCAGCAGCTGAGCGAACGAATGCGTCGCAACAGGATACGCGAAAGAGAGAAGACGCACCGCTTGATGTAGGGCGAGAGGATGCTCGCAAAGTGGAACTGGACCTGGGTGCCGCTGTAGCGCTCGAGCGAGTTCTTCAAGTCGACGATGTTCTGCACGCTCGTCGTGTCGATGTTGGAGCAGCTCGACATGTCAAAGACGACCGCGCGCAACAGGGGCTTCTCGGCCTCTGCCTCCTGCTCGGGGGTCCGTGCGCCCTTGTTCTTGCGCCAGGGGAGCTCGCCTGGATCGTTCCACGGCCGGTCACCCGTCGGCACACCGTCGTAGTTGTGCCCCGAACGCGTGTGCTTCTTGGCAAAGTCGAGGATGACGTCGGCGTCTGGGTGAAGCGGAGCGATGAGAGAGGTCAGCGAGGGGAAGAGGGCATGCCCTGGGAAAGTCAGAGAGGACGTACAGAACGATGCGTTGGGGAACAGGAACGACTCCTCGAAGCGATAGACGATCACTCCAGGTGGTGGCGCGTCGACCTGGACGAGCGGGTTGCGGACACCGTCGGGAAGGAGAGGAAGGTAGACGTCGCGGTGCAAGACCGGCGACACCGGACTAACCGACCCTGAGCCGCCGGTCTCCTTCTCCGTAGGTGTCGGAGGACGAGGTGCGACGTCGGGGCGAAGACGGACGCGACCGAGGAAAGCGCCGCGAGGCCGGGCGATGCGGTACAGGAGGAGGGCGACCGAACAGCCGACCGACGTGTAAATGCCGACCTCGATCGTGGCAAAGACGGAGACGAAGACCGCGATGATAAAGATCACACACTCGAGCGGCGACACCTTCCAGAAGGCGTAGACCTGCCGGGGCGAGGCGATGAGGTCGAGGACGGCGTGGACTGCGTGGGGTCGATCCAGGTCAGCTCCGAGAGCTCCACCACCGGCTTCTGAAAGACGTGTAGAGCAGACGCACTGATGACTGCGGCCAATGCGCTCGACGGGATCCAGAAGAAAGCCCCTGACAAGGCGTACAGCGCCACGACGACGCAGACCGCCGTCGCCCACCCGGCCAGCGGCGTCCTCACGCCTGCCTTGCTCTTCAAGGCGCTGCGGCTGAAGGACCCCGTGGCAGGGTAGGCGTTGAAGAGGGTCCCGACGAGGTTCGAGACGCCGATGGCGACGAGCTCCTGGTTCGGGTCGATCTTGTAGTTGTTGATGCGCGCGAACGACTTGCCGATGGCGATGTGCTCGAGGAGTAGGATAATGGTCGACACAGGGAGCTGAGGGGCGATGCGGCTCATGAGGTCGGTCGGGAGTTTGGGCTGACCCATGTGCTGGAACCCGCTGGGGACGTTGCCGAGGATGCTGATCGGGTACGGCCTCGACTTGTCACGCAGGTAGACCCACGAGAAAAGCGTCAGGAAGATGATGACGAAGGCGGTGCGGAGCGTGACGGCGAAGAAAGCGATCCGCTTGACGACGGGGTTGCGCGCCCGACGCTCGAGGCGCGTGAGGGACCACCGGGCAAGGTAGAGGAACAGCAGGCCCGATAGGCCGTACGCTGCGTCGCGCTGAGTGTCGGGGAGATGCTTGAGCGTGTCGATGATGACCTTGTACGTCGAGGCCCGAGTGTTGAGCTTGCTCGAGTAGCCGAGCAGCGCAGGGACCTGGCCCGCCGCGATGTTGAGCGCCGAGCCCGTCATGAAGCCGGCGATGGACGGCGACGGAATGAACTGCAAGCGAGAGGCGTCAGGGGATCGCTCAGAACCTGAGAAGGTCGACCGAGGAATGAGGAGCGCACCTCGATGAGCCACCCGAGGCGAAGTAGCCCGATTCCGAGTACGATGATTCCGCACAAGAACGCCAAGCACGTCGCGATCTCCGGCGCCGTGTAGATTTCGCCGCCGTCCGAGTCTTGGACGTGCCGGATGACGCGCGACACCTCGAGCGACATGACGGCGACTGGTCCAATCGTGACGTCCTTGGACGTGGCGAACAAGGCGTACACGCAGACACCGACGAAGGACGAGTAGAGGCCGTATTCGAGAGGGAGGGTCGCGATCTTGGCGTAGGACTGCGAGCGCGCGAGGAGAGGACGAGGTCAAAGCCTGCTCGGCGGCGTCCCAAGAGGATGAGAAGGACGGACCATGGCTTGTGGAACGAGGACCATGCCGACTGTGATGCCGGCGATGAGGTCTCCCGTGAGCCACTTGAGGTTGTAATGGAGGATCCACTGCAGCAGGTACCGTGTCAGCACGGATCCGAGCGGCGGCGCACCCCGAAGTCGCACTTAGTACGTGAGCAACGAGAGATCATGGCGACGCACTTTAGTAAAGGGGAACAGCCTCGAGAGGTACGCCGCGACTCCTCTCCGCGGGTCTCCGGCGACGGCGCGCTTGACCGTCTCGGTGACGCTCGCCGCCTCGACGACGAGCGGGTCATAGTCGATGTACCGCAGCGCCTTGTCCTTCATGCGCGCGAGGAACCGCCCGTCCTTTTGCGGCGGCGGCGCGGCCCCTGCAGCGCGCTGCGAGGCGGAGTCCGCCCCCGGTCCGTCCGCTGGCAGCATGTCGTGCGTCGGCGTCGAGTCGTTCGTCGGCGAGTGCGTCGAGGTTGCCGTCATCTCCTGTGGTGCGCGCTGCGCGCTTCGTGCCTTCTGGCGAGCGAGTTGTGAGCCCTGGGACGGCGCGAAGGGGAGCGAGAGGCGGGGCTGGTGGAGAGGAGGCTGTGTTGCTGGGCGAGGAATGCTGTGGTGTCCTGGCGGCGACTGGGCAAGAGTGGCGCGTAGACACGGGCAAGCCAAGCGTCGCACGAGGCTGTCAAACGCCAGAAGTGGCTGCAGGGGATGAGCTGAGCCGGTCCCTGATGAGGTGGCCGAGGTCAAAGTCACGCCCCCTTGAGCACGCCATCCGCGTTGACTTCTGGACCGCGTTCATGATGAAGCGCGTCGGAGGCCGCAAGATTTCCCCGAGGCGCGCATCGCGTATCGGGCCGGTCCCCGGACTCGGACATCTCGCTCCAACGGATGTCGCGCCTTTTCTGTTCTCGAGCGGACTTGCTTCCACGCCTGCGGTTGGCCTGCGCAGCCTGGAGAGGACGTTCACATCGAGCACAGCGCTGCGTTGGGTCATTCAGAAGGCCTATCTACACGGTGTCAAGCCCGCCAGCGGCTGCCGGCACCCGCCTCACAGGCTCGACTCGCCGCTCTGGAGCACCTTCTGCACGGCCTCGTCGACAGGCACGTCGCCGTCCGTCCCCTGCACGAGGTCGAGCGCGCGCCCGCGAGCCTTCTCGCGCTGCTCTGGCGAGAGGCGGAAGAGCGCGAGGAGGGTCGCCGCCACGTCGTCCCTCTGCATGGCGCCCGCGAAAGAAGTCAGCAACTGCGCCTACGAAGACGCGATGGCAGTAAGGGGCAGACAAAGCGACGCACCGTCACGCCGCCCATGTGCGTCACGCCGAGCGCGACGCGGCCCTTGGCCGACTCGTCGAGGAGGTGGCCCGGGCGAAGGACCGTCCACGGGAACGACGTGCGCTTTGCAAGGTTCTGGTCCGCGGCGAGCTTGGCACTGCGGTGGCGTCGAGGCTAGTTGTCAGACGAGGGGGCCCTCGCGCGGCCAGGCTGCGTGAGACAGGGCTTGCGCTCCCAGCCGGACAGAGAGCAAGGGTAGCTGCACACGCACTCGTAGTAGGCGCCGATGGCATCGTGCGCCTTCTTCGATGCCTCGAGGTCCTCCTCCGTCTGTTTGTCATCGGACAGAGTCAGCACCTGCGCACGGCTTGCTGCGAAGAATTTCCCATCGTTCCGCCCGGTGGACGTTGATGGACGCACGTAGTGAGTAGGAGCAGGCTTTGAGAGGTCGCGCGTGTCGAGAGCGCCGACCAACACGAGGTAAGGCTTGGGCTCGGGAAGGCGCTCGAGCGCGTCAAAGACCTGCGGGTTGCGAAGAGGATGCCGTGAGCGACCTTCCTTGGGCGGGGGCTCGCTGTGCCGTCAACCACGCACCTTGATGGCACCCTCCTGATCAACCTTGACGGTGCGCTCCTTGCCACCCTTGCCCCCAGCGCCGGCAGCGAAGAGGACGGCGTCGGCGCCTTCAAAGTCGCGCGCGAGCTCGTCGACCGAGGCGTCTTCGAGGCTGAGGAGCTTTGGGTTCGCTCCCGTCTTGGTAATGGCGTCAAAGTGGTCCTTTGAGCGCACGAGGGACGTGATGGAGAAGAGCGACGAGGCCTTCTGGGAGAAGAGGAGAGCGACGCGGCCGGAGCCGCCGACAACAACGAGACGAGGCAGGGTCATTGGAAGCTTGTGCGTGTGTGGGTACGAGAGCAGCAAAGTGGGGAGCAGGAAGGCAAGAGTCGCGAGCGAGTCTGAGGCCGAGGGCGCAAATGACAAGCGTAAGACGCCGGCAGCTCGGCGACGAGGCGGTGCTCGTGGTTCACACTTGTCACGCCGACGCACGCCAGCATGGTCAGGGCCAGGTCAGCATACCTCACACGCACACTGTGGGCCTCTGCAGCCCAGCGCGCACAGCCCGCTCCTGTACCCAGGGCCACCCGCGCCTTTTCCTCGTCGCCCGCCTCGCTCCTCTCGTGGACCCCGCGAGCACGCGCAGACGCACCCTTGCCTTGGTTCGTCGACCCGGAGACCGCACCCTCTGCCTCGCCCCAACCGGCGTCGCCTCAACTCGCCACGGCCCCCGTCCCGACTCCTCCGCCTCCCCATCTCCCTCGCGCGCTCCACCCGCTGCATGCGTACCTCTCGACAAGCCCGTTCCTCGATCGCGACGAGCTTGCGTACATCCACGCGCGAGAGGCAGATCCCGAGGGCAGCTGGTGTGACTGGGTCGTCGTTGCGACTCTCAAGGAGGGCAGGGAGCGAGGCATCCGAGGAGCGGTAGAGGGAGTCCGGCGACACGTGCGTGCAGTCTTACTCCGGCCTTGACTTTATCGCGTAACTGACGCGAAGGTGCACCCGCAGCTGGCCAGCAACCCGGTCGACCTGTCTTCCCCCGTCGACCTCCCCTTTGCGCCTCCCTCCGCCTCTCCCCTCATCCACGGCCTCCCCGCCCAGCCCTCCAAGCACGCCCGCTCGCGCGCCTCGCGCTCCGCACGGAGCTCGACCTCGCCCTCGCGCTCAGACAACGCGAGCGGGTGGGCCATGCTCGACGCCGGGACGCTCGTCGTGCACGTCTTTACGCGAGAGGGGCGCGAGCTGTACGGGCGAGGGATCGAGGAGTTGTGGGAGGGGATCGGGGAGGAAGAGAGGGGCGCGGGATGGAGGAGCGCGAGGGCGAGGGCAGAGGACGAGAGGCGCCAGAGGGAGCTCGAGGAGAACATGGCGAGCGTGAAGCGGGAGGTTGAGGCTGAGCGGGAGAGTCAGTCGTCGCGGTAGGGACACCCTGGACCAGTGCGTGTCGTCGCAGCGACCTTTGCACTGCATCTCGCCGCCGGCTTGCGAGGGTCTGGTAAAAGGTCCGGCCGTCGACTCCAGGTATTCGAGGAGCTCGAGGTGCGATGGATGTCGTTCTTTGCCAAGCGAGGCGCAGCTTGGAAGTGGTTGTACGAAGCTCGTTGCTGCCAAGTTCCTTCGCAACGAGAGCCGAGGGTTGACTTTGGCCCACCCCGCCAGCGCCACTGCTGCTGGAGGATGCGGAAGCGGTCGGTCAAGCGCTGACACCACCCGCCTCGACCGCCAGAACCGCCTGCTCTGGAGCCTAGCAAGCTACTTGCTCTCACACACCGGGCACACGCGAGCCGCACCACTCTTTGCCTCGTTCCGCCTGGCCACCTTGCGTGTTCGCTCATCTCCCTCGAGCTCGCCTCTCGCCGCATCAGCTCGCGCGGTCCAGCGAGCACCTCCAAGACCTAGCAGTACACCATGGCCATCCGCAGGCCAGCCATGCGCGGCACGGGGCGCGTAAAGGCGCCTCGAAAGGTGCGCTCTCCTCCCCCCTCCTCGTCTCGCCTCCGCATACGGCACCCCGTCCCGGCTCGCTGGGTAGCGTGGCTCGGCATACCAGCCGGTGAAAACGAAGCGTGGACTGACCCGCTTCTCCTTGCACAGCAAGCCGAGCCACTCGACTCGACGCTCGAGCGCCTCAAGGAGGCCATCCAGCAGGTTCAGCAACACAACGTCAGCCAGCTCTCGTTTGAGGAGACATACCGCTACGCTTACCACCTCGTCCTCCACAAGAAAGTGCGCTCCATCTCTCCTGTCTTGTCGCCGGCTAGACGAGCTCACCCACGACGCTCTTCAGGGTCACCAACTGTACAACGCCGTCGCCGAGCTCATCTCGTCGCATCTCGAGTCTGAGACTCGCGCCAAAGTCGTCCCCGTCTTCCCGCATGCGACCTCGGTTGTCGGAGCGAGCGGCAGCGGCGCGACAGGCAGCGGAGAGAGCGTTGCGACGGCTGCGGCGGGCCAGCTCTTCCTTGACCGTCTGCGCGAGGTGTGGGACGACCACATCGCGTGCATGAGCAAGGTCAGGGACGTGCTCAAGTACCTCGTGCGTACCATGAAGCTCTCTCTTCCTCAAGGCTTCTGCTCACGCCTTTGACGACGCGGCGCAGGACAAGCACTGGCAGAGCACGAGCGCGGCTGCAGTGCCGAGCGTCTTCGACCTCGGCCTGTCGCTCTTCTTCCACCACGTGATCCTCTACTCGACCAAGCCGAAACCTGCCGCCGCCACCTCGTCCCGCTCCGCCGCAGCCGTGTCGCCCTCGCAGCGCCCGACAGCAGACCCCAGCACCGTCGCACACCACCTCATCTCGACGCTCCTGACCGTCATCCGCATCGAGCGTGAAGGCGAGGTCGTCTCGCGCTCTGCGATCCGCAGCGCCGTCGACATCCTCTCGCGCTTGACGGACGAAGGTCCCGTCCCTCTCCCCGTGCAGGCCTCGACGGGCCCGGGCAGCGGGTCCCCCGTCGTGAGTAGCAGTGGGGCGGCCGCGCGCGCGAGGACCGTCATGGGTGAGGGTCCGCCCGGCGCGCAGGAGAGCCCGTACAAGACGGCGTTCGAGCAGGCGCTGCTCAAGCAGACGGAGGAGTTCTACTCGCGCGAGAGCGCGAGGCTGCTCGTCGAGTGCGACTGCCCCAGCTTCCTTCAGCGGGCGAGTCCCTCTCCCTGTCGCAGCGTCTTTCCCTGTCGAGAGCGGCGGACTGACCCGCCCAACCTGGCCGCAGATCAACCGCCGGCTGGAAGAGGAGCAGACGCGCGCCCAGTCGTACCTCGGCCCCTCGACCGAGCCGCTCCTCCTCTCACTCCTCGACCACGTCCTCATCGAGCAGCACCTCCTCTCGATCCTCGAGCACCCCGCGTCGGGCCTGTCGACCCTCGTCGCCGACTCGCGCATCGACGACCTGCGCCTCATGTACGTCCTCTTTGGGCGCGTCGGCAGGGGGCACCAGGAGCTGCAGAGGGGGCTCAGCGCGTGGATCGTCGGCGTCGGGAAGCAGGTCAACGAGGGGGTGACGCTCGCGCCTGCGCCCGCGGAGGACGCGGCGGCAGCCAAGGGCAAGGGCAAGGAGGTCAGGGACGAGGCGGATGGCGACGAGGGGGCCGCGGGGAAGAAGAGGCCCGGCGCGGCGGGAGCAGCATCGGCGGGGGGCGCAGTCGGCGCGCGCACCAAGGCGGCGCTCGCGTGGGTGCAGAACGTCCTCGACCTGAAGGACAAGTTTGACACGCTGCTCGCGCGGGCGTTCGCGAACGACAAGGCGTTCGAGAAGATCATAAACGACGTGCGTGGCTGCCTCGCCTCTGCTCTGGTTGAGTGGGAGAAGCTGACGAGTGATGCCGTGCGCAGGCCTTCTCGGTCTTCGTCAACGAGAACCGCAAATCGCCCGAGTACATCTCGCTCTTCATCGACGACAACCTGCGCAAGGGGCTCAAGGGCGTACGTCCTCTCCGCTCCACTCCTCTGCCTCGTTCCGTCGCGCTCCGAGGACTGACGCCTTGACAAACCCCTGTCCGCAGAAAACCGAGGCCGAGGTCGACGAGGTGCTCAACAAGGCCGTCGCGCTGTTCCGCTTCCTCAACGAGAAGGATGCGTTCGAAAAGTACTACAACCAGCACCTTTCGAAGCGCCTCATCAGCCAGCGGTCTGTGTCGGACGACGCCGAGCGCAACATGCTCGCAAAGTTCAAGGTCGAGGCCGGCGCAGAGTTTGCCAAGAGCGCAGAGGGCATGATGCGCGACGTCAAGACGAGCGAGGACACGGTCGCAGAGTACCGCAGGCACCAGCAGACGGCCGTCCTGGTGCGTTTCTGTTCTCTCCTTCACTCGGCCGGGGTCCTGCGTCTGACGCGCTTTACGTCCCCTGCTTCGCAGAAGGCGCCGTTTGAGATGGTGCCCATCGTGTGCGGCAGCAACTTTTGGCCGTTCAACGCCAAGGACAAGTCGTGCACGCTGCCCGACGTGCTCCAGGACGGTATCAAGGCGTTCGACAGCTTCTACCAGCAGAAGCACTCTGGGCGCAAGCTCACCTTCATGGCTGACCAAGGCCAGGTCGACGTCAAGGCGCGGTTCAAGGCGCGCACGCACGAGCTCAGCGTGTCGACGTACGCCATGGTCGTCTTGGCGCTGTTTGAAGGCCTCGGCGAGGACGAGAAGCTGCGCTACGCCGTGCGTCTCTTCTGCTCCCTACTCCTACCCATCCTGCCCCTTCGTGCTAACCGCGCCCTCCCTCCTCATCCGCCCAGGACATCGCCGGTTCGACCAACATGCCCGCCGCCGAGCTCAAGCGCACGCTCCAGACGCTCGCGTGCGCGAAATACAAGGTCTTGACCAAGCACCCGCGCGGGCGCGACGTGGCCGAGTCGGACGAGTTCAGCTTCAACTTGGGCTTCACCGCGCCGCTCGCCAAGATCAAGATCCAGACGGTCGCGGCAAAGGTCGAGACGGACGCCGAGCGGCGCGAGACCGAGGGCAAGGTTGACGAGGCGAGGAACACGCAGTGCGACGTGCGTTTCCCTCGTCTCTTTGACCCCTTCTCAGGCGATGGCGACTGACCCACTCGTCTTTCGCGCAGGCATGCATCGTGCGCATCATGAAGGACCGCAAGGTGCTGCAGCACCTCGACCTCGTCAACGAGGTGATCCGCCAGCTGTCGCACCGGTTCCAGCCCAGCCCGCAAATGGTCAAGAAGGCCATCGAGCGCTTGATTGAGAAGGAGTACCTCGAGCGCGACGAGGTGGACCGCAAGAAGCTCAAGTACATGGTGCGTTTGCCTCTCTGCTCTGCTGAGCTGAGCGGCGCGATGGACAAAGGTTGATCGTCGGGTGCTCTTCTTCCTTCCGGATGCACAGGCCTAGTCAGCTCGGTCTGGGAGATCGCCTCGAGGTGGCGAGGCGATTAGGGGGAGCGAGGAGCTGCGAGGAGGAGGACGAGGAGAGGGTGTCGTGCCCGAGTGATGTTGCCTGCTGTCGTTCCCTTGGTGTGTCCATGTCACTCACCGCTTCGCATCCCTCTCTCACAGCGGTGAGGGAAGATGTCAACCTCTCGGCCGAGAGTGGTGTCGGTCCCGGTCAGGAGCCTCAGGAGGGATGTCCGCGCGAACGGGGTCCAAGCGGGCGGACACTCCGGCAATCACTGCCCGCTCGCGCCTCCTTTGGTCTCCTGATTCCTTCGTGCCATTCTCGAGTCTTGCTCTCTGCTAGACGTGCTGCTCTCGTCGCCCCGGCCGGGAGCGAGTGCGGCGCCGTTTGCCCGCGTTTGCTTGGCCCGCTCGTCCGTCCGTCCGTCTCTTGCACCGCCCGCCTCCACTCCGAGCCTAGTCACGCCCTGTCACGACCTACACGGCTCTTTTGACGACCGCGAAGACTACGACGAGCAGCGACCATGACCTCCCTTCTGCCCGCACTGGAGCTCGCGCAGAGTGACGACAACCTCCCACGGCGCCCAACCCTCGCCCCGCTCCTCGTCGGCCCCGCACGGCCTTCATCTGCTCTAAGGCCGTACAGCTACGACGGAACAGGGCTCGCACCGAGACCGACGGCCTCGTCTGGGGTGCGGCCTTCCACGTCGCGCACAATGTCGGACCACACGGGCCGCACCCCGCGACACCGTCCGCCCATGCCAGACCATGCTGCGCTGCAACCCGCCAAGGACGCACTCAGGTCACAATCGCGCAACGTCGACGACGAAGAGGGCGACACGTTCGTCGCGCTCGCAGCTTTGCACGACCCTTCCCTCTTCGGCGCGAGGCCCCTCTCGCGTTCAACGAGGCCCTCGTCGCCCCCGATCGTGTGCGACTTGAGCAGCCGAGGACGCCAGCAAGAGAGGCTCGTCGACGAATGGGCGACGAGGTTCCCGAGCACGTCGAGAGAAAGACCAGCAAGCATCCTCAGCAGGCGCGGCGTGTCGAGCTGGAGCACAGGACTCGCCGTTAAAGCCGAAGCACGGTGCGTCCGATGTCATGCATCGCGTGTTGACGCCTCGCTGACGTCTACTCGCATCTCAGCGTCGGAGTCCAAGTTGAGTCAGCGTCGTCTTCACCCGTCGCTTCGCCAGGTCTGGCCCCATCGCCGACGGCGGACCTGGCGACGCACGGTCGCCGACGCTCAGCTACCGTCTCGATCGTAGCAACCGAGAAGCCTGCTCGCTCGCCAGCGACAGAGTCGCTCTCACGCTTCACCTCGAGGACCCCGCCCGGGACTTCCTCGCGAGCGGCCGCCCCGCCGCCGCACGCGCCGGAGCTGCGTCAATTCCCAGTCAAGCGCCGACACTCTCTCTTGTTGTCGCCGCCGTCGACGAGGCAGTCGGCTCGATCTGCGGCCCTGAGCCCGTCCAGGCCACGCGGCGCCGTCTCGCCGTCGAGGAGCTACGGCTCGCTCGCGTCCTTGTCGCACCTCCTCGATCGCGACCGGTGCGCGAAGGCCTCGAGCGGACCTGCCGGTGATCTCGCGTCTGAGGCGGCGGCGTCGCCGCTGTCACCCTCGATGCCTCCTTCGCTCGCGCCTTCTCCTCGCGCCTCGTCCGGCAGCTCGACCCCGAGCCCCTCCTCCTTCGCCGGCTCCACCCTCGACCTCCGCTCCCTCGCAACAGGCTCCTACCGTGCCCTCACCCAAGCACTCAACCTCTCGCCCACCTCTGCACCGGGTGCAGAACTCGCCCCAGGCGAGGCCCCGGCGAAAGCACGGTGGGCGTCCGTGCGCGCGCTGCGGGTGCGGTTCCGGCCTGCGGCGCTGGACGGGGCGGACGGAGAACTCAATGCGTGGGTACTTGGGATGGGAGAGCTCGCGCTTGGTCGGTCGCGCGAGTGGGACCCGCGGGGGGTGGATTTTGTCGGAGGAGGTGGACGGGTGCGAAGCAAGGGCGGGACCGACAGCGCATGGCCCGTCCTGAGTACCAGCATGGGGAGTCCGCCGTGTGTCGAGGTGGTTTTCTGGGATGGGCGGACGAGCGAGGTGGACCCCACGGGCCTGGCGCAGGATGAGGTGCGTCAACCTTCCGGGGCCGAGTTGCGCTGGGTCTGGCGCCAGGCTGTCTCCGAGCGCGCTGGAAGCTCGTACCCAACTGACTCCGCGTGTAACCGCTGCAGATCATGCGTGCCATCCTCGTCGCCGCCGACGCGTCTTGAAGGCCCCGCCTCTCCACTGCGCAGAGGCCTCGCGTCGACCTCCTGGAACCAAGACGGCTCACAGCGGCGCTCACACCATTGACGACGACACGTGATCTCCGACGACCGCGACGAGCCGCCGGCGGCACCTCGCCCTCGAACCCCCGAACCTCCCAGCCGCCTCTCGCGCCCTCGCGTCGCTGTCTTTCCTTCACCGCCTGCTCATCTGTCCCACCTTCTGTCACTCCCTGCATCCGGTTGCCGTTGTCTCTGCCTCGTCTTGTTACCTCCGTTCCCCCCCGTTGCCTCTGTTGCCCCCACCCCCCGCTGTCGCACCCATCCTTCACTGCGGCGCTTGTCTCCCCGCTCGTCGCCCGTGTCCACTGTACTCCACAATCAAGGTATCGCGCAGCCTCTTTAGCACAGCAAGCGCGAGCCCTGTGACAGCAGGTCAGAGCCTGCGGCGCTTAGGAAGGTCACTCGCAGGGCTGACTCGCAGGTCCGCGCGCGCGAGACCAGAGGTGGCCTCTCGCTGCGCATGTCGGCTCAGCAATCGGGTGGGCCGACGAGTCGTCTTTCGCTCGCGAACGCCAGGCTACAGTTCCAAGTCCCCATCCGGGTCCTCCTCGTCCCAGTCGTCCCCCCTGTCTGGCGTGTACTCGATCCCTCCCGCTCCCCCTCCCACCTGCGCCTGCGCCTGCGCACCAGGCAGCACAGGCGCGACATACCCTTGCTCGCCGTAGATGGGCAGGTTGCGGCTCGCGAACGGGTTGGGCACGGCTGCGCGCGCGGCGAGCTGCGAGGGCGTGAGCGTGTCGGAGAGGGAGAAGGTGAGCGGGGCGGAGGGGGACGGGGCGGCGGGAGCGGGGTGGGCTGTCGGGGCAGCGGAGGAAGAGGAGGAGGCTGTTGGAGCTGATGGGGACGGCGACGGGAGAGGCGAGGGCTGCGCGGGCGGAGGAAGTGCGACGGGCGTCAGGGCTTGAGCACTGCGCGGCGCGCATTGCGGGAGCGGGGAAGGCGAGAAGGGACGCACCGCTGATCGCACGTTCACGGGGTCCACCACCTCCCACACCGGCACCTCTCGGACGCCGCCACCTTCCTTTGTGTCGCCCTCGCACATGACCGCGCCACACATCCCCCACGTAACGACGCGGGGCACCTGTCCCTTCTGCGCGCGCTCCCGCTCCTTCGCACGGTCCCTCGTCGCCGCCGTCGGGGCTCCCTTGCCCGCAGCGCCTCCTCCTCCGGGGACGACCTCGACCCCGCGCGCGCTCCACTCGACGACCGCCCTCCCTCCCCCTCCCCCACCGAGCGGCGCGCGCTCGTCCTCGTCCTCGGCCCCCGCAGGGCGCACGAGCGGGTCCCCGACCGCGCGGGCCGCGAGCGCGCGGAGCATGCCGTGCGCTCGCGGGTCGGGGTGCGGCGCTGCGGGGGAGGGGAGCGGCAGGGCGTAGTCTGCTGCGAGGGTGTGGAGGTGGGAGGGGGCGCGGAGGGTCAGGTGCAGGGTGGAGGGGGAGAGGGAGGGGCCGGTGAGGGTGGGGAGGAGGGCGGCGGGGAGGGGGGTCGAGGAGGTGGTGGAGGAGGAGGGAGAGGGACAGGGAGGCAAGTCGTCGTGGTGGACAAGAACGAGGCGTGCGGCTGCGAGGATGTCAAGAGTGTGAAAAAGCGCTCTTCGCACGGAGCGCGACGACGTCAGGCTAGTCGGCCCAGGCTGGCAGCGCACGCGACTCGCCGCCCTCCGGCCCGTCGAGGAAGAGGCCCCACGCACCCTTTCTCCCCTTGAGCGCCGCCAAGCACGCCTTGACAACTCTCAGCGCATCCTGGACCCCACCCTCGAGCTCGTCCGCGAGCGCGTTCGCCGAGTCGAGCACGACGAGGACAGGCCCGTCGTCCCGTGCGGTCGCGTTGATGGCCTCCTCTGCGGCACTGACGAGGTCGGCTGCTCCCTGCGGTGCAGAGAGGTTCACGCGGGTGTATGGCGAGGCGGAAGAGGGGGTCGACGAGGTCGGGGCGGCGGAAAGGTACGGCGCCGTGAGGGAGCCGTCGAGGATGCGCACGCGGTGCGCATCATAGGTCCCGCTGGGTGGGAGCAGCCGATGCGGTTGCTGCTCTGCGCACAGGAAGACGACGCTCCCGCCGTGTACGTTCGCGGACGAGAGGGCTTGATGGACGAACGAGCGCAAGAGCGGGAGGGCCGGCTGGAGCAGAGAGTCGCTCAGGACGACGAGCGGCGCGTGCCCTACTGAACTGACTGGAGGGCAGAGGCGGCCCTGCAGCGCCGCTTCGAGCATGGCGGCGAGTGTTGTCGAGAACGGCGAGCGAGGGAGGCGGTGCTGACAGCCCGCGCGGCAACGACGACGCACGGCTGACTGTGGTCCAGGCCGTCAAAGGGCTCCCTCCTGCACCTCTCACCTGGGCAGCACACAGGCATCCAATCGCAAAGGAAACATAGCGCGCGGATTTTCACTGCCTCGAACCCCCCCCCCGCCCCCCTCGCCGTCTATCCCTCCTGCGCTCCATCCCCCTCACCCGCAAGCCCCGAAAAATCCTCACAGCACGCTTACTTGAGCGCGGCAAAGATCTTGGGCGCAGCCTGTTTGTCGCACGCGGGACCGGGCGAGGTCAGCGAGGGAGGCACGGTGGGGAAGCTGTCGGAGCGGGGGCACGCACGCATTCCTCGACGCAGTGCATGTAGTGGACTGCGATGAGCAGAGAAGGTGTCAGCATGTCGAACTCTGCGCGTCTGGACCACCCGAGCTGTTCCGAGAGTAAGACGAGGTGCGCCGCCACCACACGACCCGTTGAGTCGCGTCGAGTCGCTCGTCGTCGTCGCTCCTCGTGCGCGCCCGCGTTGGCGCTTCGTCGCAGGACCAGCCGGATGAGAGCGAGAACGCACAGAGCTCCTCGACGCAGGTCTCGCCCTCGATGATGGTGTTGCCTGCCGCGACGCGCTCTCCGCACTCCTCAAAGTGGTGCTTGAACTCCTTGCACACCTTGGTGTTGCCGCACGCTGTGTGGAGCACGTGCGCTCAACTGGGTCAGCTCTCGCGGGTGTGGCGCACAACCGCCCCGATGAGGGGGGCGGAGGGGGGGCAAGACGAGGTGCGCACCCTCCCGGATCTCGTCACCCTGCTGTGAACGCGGTAAAGCCGAGAGTGGGTCAGCAAGGTGTCGTACAGACACCGGAGCACGGCAATCCCTCGCCAGAGCAGCGACGAGAGGGAGGCTCACGTCGGGGACCTCCTCCTCTTCCTCGTCCTCGGCGCCGTCAGCCTCTTCCTGCTTGTCGGCGAGCTGGTCCTTGTTGGCCTGGGCGTCTTCCGGGTTGTCGATCGTGTCGGTCGTGGTGGCCGAGCGGTCCTCGTCGTGTGCGCGGCTCTGGGGCATGGTCTCCTCGGCACTGAGGGTGCCAAAGACCGACTCGACGACGCTGGAGAGCGAGAACATGGCTGGGGGCACGAGGCGCTGTAGAGTCAGCGTGGGCTGCCGAGGGCTAGGACACGGCACGTGGCACTCACCTGGAGCTGGTGCGGGAGGGGCAGAGGAGCGTCGACGAATCGGCAGGCGCGCCTCTGTCCCTTCCTCCGCCTCCCTCCTTTGCTCGGGCCGACCGACTCGTGGCCTCACGCGCTGTGCGCTGTGCCCTCTTTGCCAGCTCTACTCAGTCTGTGACGAGCGCACGACTTTGACTCTTGCTTGCGCCCTCCGCTCCTGTAGCGTCTCGCCGCTCCTCCCGCTCTCCTCCGAGCATCGGCACCGAGCCCGACACCTTGCTGTGCGCCTTGCGCCATTGCCCCTGCGGCTATCTGGACTGTGCGTGCTCCAGCGGGTTCTACATGGCCGCGCATCGGCCGGCTGCACCTGCCCGCGCTCGGGACTTGCAAGTCGTCTCGCGTTGCCGCACGTCCTCTGACGTCGCCAGGTCGCCTTCTTCCACGTGCCTCTGCGCCACATCCACCTCGCACGAGCGAGCAAGGTGCGGCCGAGCACGGCTTCGCGGAACCGCAATGACGGGACGGGACGGGAGAGCAAAGGTCGGCAGGGAAGCCCCAGCCGCTTGCGAACGAGGACACAGACCTGCGCCTCATGTCCCAGGAGTCGACGTGCCCCCGAGCCATCCGCAGGTGCAGGCTGTCGACCGACCCGCGCACGAGGTGAAGGGGGCGCCCCTGCTCGGGCCAAGGCCCGCTCGCTCTCCGCGCGCGGGTCCAGAGAGAGCGCGATCTGTCTTTGCGACGGGAAAGCGCAACGTGTGTAGATTATAGCCTTTCATGTCATCTCAGCCCGATGCCCGTCCGACGCTGGCGAAAAAGCCGAGTCGCGTGACGCCGTGCGCGTGCGCGCGAGGATGCTGGCGCTGGCGGTGAGCGACAACTCACCGCGCTCTCACGCTCCTTCTGGCGTACTTCCAAGGGCGTGGACGGTCCTGGTCTCACATACGAGGCACCAGGTCAGCGCCCAAGCCCGCCCGCTGGCTGGTAGGCTGGTCGGCCTCGTTGCATGCAGCGCCGACGGGCCCTTCAAAGGCGAGCGAGCGCCGCGCACTCCTCTTGGTTCCGCATCAAAAGCAACCCGTGCGTTTTTTCTCCACCTCTTCCCCTCGCTGCTTTCCTCTCAAGGTCCACCTCAAGCTGACCCACTCACTCTCTCGTTCCTCACCGCACGCAGTTCATGCCACGCTGCCCACGTCCTCCTTAGACGCGGTCAGTGCCACGAGTCCTCTCGGGGACTCTGATGAGGGGGAGACGGACCCACACACGCCGGTGATATAGGAAGCGGACCATCGCCCTTTGGCCTCGCCTGCTCCCTTGAGGGGCGGGGTCCTTCGCGTGGGACCGTGCTGATGACCCGGCGACACTCGCTCTTGACGACCAGTCCCCTTCCCTCTTCCTCTCCCCTCGCCGCGCGTCGCCGCGCCGTCGACGAAAAACTGTAGTAGGCAACCAAGGAGCAGGAGACAATGCAGTGCAGCACGAGTCGACAAAAGACAATGCATCGAAGGGCACGGTCATGAGCAGCAGAGGTGGAGAGGACTGGCGAGCGAGGGAGGGCAGGCGGACGGTCTCTTCGCTGCTGGTGCGCTCTCTTTGCTTCATGCGAGAGCTCCACAGCTGACGCTCATTCCGCGCTACAGCCTGTCGCTTTCAGCCTCGTGTCCGCCCTCGCCGTCGTCGCTTCCCCCGCGCTCCCCCGTCCCCGCCCTCGGCTCATTCTCGCGCCATGGCCCTCACTTCGCTTCTCACCCACCGCCACCACCTGCGTCGCCCCCGCTTCTTTCCAGCTCGTCACCCTCGCTCTGCTACCGTCTGCGGCGCGCGTGTCCCGCTCACCGACACCGTCGGGCAGCCCGCTTTTTGCCTCCGCGTCCTCGCGACCCTCCCACTCCACACCCTCTCGACCCCACCCCTGCCCCACCTCCCCCCTTGCCGATGAAGGAACATGATTTAATGAGTCCGATGTGTGACGCACCAGAGGCGTCCTGCCGACGTGGGGCAGCCAGTGCACGCTCGACTCGCCGGACCATCCCCCTTCCCAGAGGGACCCGGCGGGGAACAGCGTTCCCTGGTCCCGCGGAGGAGGGCGCCTCGTTCAACGTCCACAGCTGGTGACAATCTCTCGCTGAGGCAAATCTCCCCCCACCGTCGTCCTCGTTCGTGTCTGCTCGCGAGCGCGCAATGCATTCTTGTCCCTCTTTACTTTCCTCGTCGCGCCCGCAACGAGAGCTGGCCCCGAAAGCGACTTGGTACAACAGAGAATGTCCCTCCTACATGCCAAAGCGCCTCGGCGTGCGCTTGACGACGGGCGTCCCAACCCCAGCGATGCGCGGCGTGCTCGACACGCTCTTGGCCGCGCGAGCCCTCTCCTCCTTGTCCCGCTTGGCCTGCTCAAACTCGTCCTTGAGCCTCATCTCGGCCTCGCTCTCCTTGCTGAACTGGGCCTTGGCCGCGACGCGCTGCCGGTCGCTGCCAAAGTGCTGCTCGCGCACCGAGTAGAACTTGTCGCCGACGTCGGCGAGCCAGTGCGCGTCGACCGACGTGACGATCGACATGTACTCCTTGGACGTGAGGACGAGCTCGTGGTAGACGACGTAGTCCGGGAGGTACCCGAGGCCGTACAGCGACGAAGTCGCGTGCAAGTGCATGGGCACTGCACGCAGGTGGGCAGAGAGGCTGCGACGTCAGTGCCCCGTGTCCCTGTGCACCTACGAGAGAGAGAATACTCGAGAGAGAGAGACGACGCACCGCCAGTGCGCAGGTGCTGGAACTCGCCAATGCCCTTGACGCGCGCCGCCTGGTGAAAGTAGGCGCCGCAGATCGTCTTGCGGATCACGTCCCAGTCGGTGCCGCACGGGATGATGTCGAGCTTCTGATGCTTCATGATGTCGAGCAGCTGCGTGCGCACCTCGCGCGCCTTGCGCAGCGTCTTGGGGTGCAGGAAGTGCCGCGCCGCCCACGAGTCCGAGTAGCTGTTCTCGGGCGAGGCGAGGTCACGAAAGCGTCAGCGGTCTATCACATAGTAGATAGACAGTGGGACAAAGACTGAGACGGACCCGTTCGACTTCCACTGCGTGTAGACGTGCAGGAGCGTGAGGTGGTCGCTCTCGGGCACAAAGAACTTTTCGCGCGCCGCGTCGCTCTCCTCTGCGCGCTCCTTGGGGCGGTAGAAGACGCTCGGGACCGACAGCATCGAGACGATGGTGAGGACCTCGGCCGAGCACCGCATGGCGACGCTCGAGATGAGCATCTTTGCCAGGGCCGGGTCCATGGGGAAGTGCGACATCTTGCGGCCGAGGTCGGTCAGCTCGCCCGTGTTGTCGAGCGCGCCGAGCACCCACAGCTGGTACATCGAGTTGAGGATGTTCTCCTGCGAACGGGGACGCGCCGCTGGGTCAGCCGAGGGCTCTCTTCCATCCTTTGTCTCTCTCTCTTGCCCGGCGGCGAGAGGGACTGCGACGCACCTGCGGCGGTGGGTCCATAAAGTCAAACTCGAGCAGGTTCTTGACGCCGAGCGACTTGAGGAGGAGGACCGTGTTGGACAGGTTGGTGCGCTGGATCTCGGGGATCGTGCTCTCGAAGAGCTCGTCGCGGAAGGCCATCTCGGTGAACAGGCGGTACGCCGTGCTGCACGTCGCAGGCACACGCAAGTCAGTCGTGTGCTCCCGCGACGGCGGAGGAAAGAGGAGACGCACCCTGCGCCGGTGCGGCCGGCGCGGCCCGAGCGCTGGTTGGCGTTGGCCTGTGAGATGGGCGTGATCTGCAGCGAGTCCATGCCCATGCGCGGGTTGTACACCTTGAGCTTGCTGAACCCGGCGTCGACGACGTACATGATGCCGTCGACGGTGAGCGACGTCTCGGCAATGTTGGTCGCGACGATCACCTTGCGGCGGCCGTCCTCGGTCGGCGAGAAGATCTTGGCTTGCAGGTCGGCGGGCATCTGAGAGTAGATGGGGAGGACCTCGAGCGGCGCGGCATCGTCGACCTGGGCCAGGCGCTCTGTTCAGTCGGGGTCAAGGTGGCGATCAGCACGAGGCCAGCGTACCGAGCCGACAGGGGTAGGGGAAGACACGCACCCCGAATGACCTCGCACGTGCACTCGATGTCTTCCTGGCCCGTCATGAAGATGAGGACGTCGCCAGGCGGGTGCGAGATGTGGATCTGGAGCGCCTGCTTGACGGCCGAGTCGACGTAGTCCTCGCACGGCGTCTTGCTGAAGAGGACGTCGACGGGGAAGGTGCGCCCAGGGATCGTGTAGCACGGCGCGTCGTCGTAGAAGCGCGAGAACTGCGCGCATGCGTGGGCGAGTCTCGGCGTGAGCATCACCTCGTCAACGAGCGAGCAAGAAACAAAGACGCACCTTGGCGGCGTTCATGGTCGCAGACGTCACGATGAGCTTGAGGTCGCGTCGCCTCGAGAGGACTGTCATTGCGCGGAGAGCGAGTCAGTATTGGCGAGAGCGGGTGACCGGGACCAGGAAACGTACTCTTGCGCAGCAAGCCCATGAGGATGTCGGTATTGAGCGAGCGCTCGTGCGCCTCGTCGAGGATGATGACGCTGTAGCGGTCCAGGTCGCCCTCGTTGAGCGACTCGCGGAGCATGACACCGTCCGTCATGTCTGCGGGCGCGTGCGAGGCCTGCGTCAGTACAGGCGAGCGGGGAGAGGGTCTGAGCGGACAGCGCGACGCACACTTGATGACCGTCTTGTCGGACGTGCAGTCTTCAAAACGGATGCTGTACCCGACCTCGGCGCCCAGCTCGCACTGCAGGACGGCGAACGAGTCGTCAGCCTCTCGAACATGCGAGCGAGCGCAGGATCGCCAATCGAGGACGCACCTCCATCTCCTCGCTGACCCGCTGCGCGACGCTCATGGCCGCGACACGACGCGGCTGGGTGCACCCGATGAGGCCAAACTCGGAGTAGCCCTCCTCGTGCAGGAACTGGGTCAGCTGCGTCGTCTTGCCCGAGCCCGTCTCGCCAATGACGATCGTGACTGCGCGCGCGCTCGCTCTTTCCGTCAGTTCGAGCTCGAGGGAAGGAGCGGGTTGGAGGAAGAAGCGTGCAGACGCACCTTGGTTCTCGCGCACGACGCGCAGCAACTCCTCGCGGCTCGCGAACGCAGGGAGGTACTGCCGCTGCTCCTTGAGCGTCTTGTTGCGCGCAAACGCGCTCGACCCTTTGTTCTTGGTCGCCTTCTTCATGTGCTCGGCAAACTGCGAGTCGCCGCCCTTGCGCGCCTCGTCGCGCTCGGTGTCGGCGCCGCTGGCGTTGGGGTCCTTGTCCGGGATGGCCTCGCCTGCGGGCGGCGGTCCTCGTGTCAGGATCGGGACACGGGCACGGCGAGGAGGAAGAGGGGCTCACCGTCGGCGTTCTCTGCCTGCTCCTTGACGCCCATGAGGTTGCCGAGGGTCGTGCCCGCGAGGCTCGCCGCCTTTGCCGCAGCCTGCGCTCGACGCGATGGGGGGTCAGTCTCTGTTCCGCGGTCGAGAAGAACGGTGGCACCGGCGCACCCGCTCCCGCTCACGCTGCGCCCTGCGCTCAGCGACGAGCGCGCTCCCCTTCTTGGAGAAGATGGCGAGGTCGCTCGTCGGGTCCTTGATCGGGTTGACGGGCTCGAGCTGCCTCGTGAAGGCCTGCCGACCATCCAAGAACGGCGGCTTGAGGTCATGCACGATGATGTGCACGCGGCTCTCCTCGTCGTCGTCGAGCGCGTCAAAGTCGAGCGTGCGCCGCTCGCCCGTCGCGCCACTGAGCGCAAGCTGGTTGCGCTCCCACTGCTCGTTGTCGGCGTTGCGCGCCGCCTGGCGCGCCGTCACCCTCTTGCGCGGACCGGCCCCGCCCCCGCCCGCCTTGGCAATGAGCTCGGCCTCGCGCTCGGCAAAGTCGTCGTACCCGTCGAACTCGCCCCCACCCGCGGCGTGACCGCCCATGTCGCCGCCGGCCTCGTCAATGCTGTACCACTCGCGGTCGACCCCGCGCGCGTCCTGCTCCCACTCGTCGGCTCCGCCTGCTCCGCCGCGCACAGAGGGTGTCTCTCCGCCGCGCGGGAGCGGGCCGGGCGACTCGTCCCCGGCCGCGACGCGCACCGAGCGGGGCGTGTCCCACTCGCGCTCGCCCGCGCGGGTCCTCCCCCCGCGCCGCCGGTCGTCGTCGTCGTAGTCGTCCCCACCACCACCACCGCCACCACGGGACGAGCGCGGCGTGCTGTCCCACCCTGCGCCGGCCGCGCCGCGGGAGGACGACCGCGGGGTCGAGTCCCACCCCTCGTTGCGCAGGCGCGCACTCGAGGTGAACGAACCCCCCGGCGTCTGGGGCTCGTCCTCCGCTCTCCTGCGCCCCTCCTGCCGGCGGACGCTCCTCCCACCATACCCGTCGTCTCGCTCCCGTCCGCCGTCGTACCCTCCCCCTCCCCCTCCCGCGGCGCGTCCCCCCGCGTCCCTCCTGCGCTCCTCATTCCGGTTGAGCCTCTCCCGGAACCCCTCCATGGCCCTCCTCCCCCCCTCGTCCCGCTCCCTCAGCGCCCGCGAGTCCCCGGCCGCCGGCGCCTGCGCGAGCGCCGCGCGCTTGGCGCGGTGCTCGGCGAGTTTGCGCGCGGCGGTTTCCGACAGGCCGGAGCCGGCTGAGGGGGTCGCGTCCGGGCGGGAGCGCGGGTTCGAGGGGCGGGCCGAGGGGCGGGTGGGCACTGTGAGCGGGAGGAGGAGGAGGGGGGGTGTCAGTCCGGATTGCAGCAGCGGGGAGACGCTGAGAGAGAGGACGCACTCTTGTACGAGTCGCCGGCTGCGGCATCGTCGTCTTCTTGGTCGTACTTGACGCGCTTGACCGCCGCTGCGGCCCTGCTACTGCTGCTGGTGGACGAGTCGTCGCGCTCGCGGCGCTTGTCGGCGGCGAGGCGGTCGAGGCCGAGGGTGCTCCTGCCCGGGAGTTGCGGCGCCTTGAAGACGTGCTTGTCGGTCGCTGTTGAGCCCGGTGGGACCGAGAGGCCCGCGCGGACGGGAGCGTCGGGCTCGAGGACGTCGTGGTCGTGGATGGCGAGCCTGGGGTTGCCGCCGGGGTGGGAGAAGGCGCGGTCGACGAGGTCGCGCTTCTGGCACTCGTCCCAGATGTCCTGGGCGTGGTGTTTGGAGAAGCGGCCAAAGGCGGTGATGGCCTTGTGGAAGCGGTCGAGGTCCGGGTGAGACTGGCTGAGGCGGTACACGGTCTGGGCGAGGACCGGGTTGGGGTTGAGGTTGAGGGCGCGGCCGACGATGACTGCGAGGCCGTGGAGCGGGTCCTCGGCGTTGCTCATCCTGGGCAGAAAGGGGGGGGGGGGACACGGGCGCGAATGCGGACTGGCGGGAGACGGGTAGCAGTTGACGTGGATCTCGAGTGTGTGTTTGACTGGGTGGATCCACTTGACTTGCCCAGTGGCGATTCAGAGGGCACGCAGTGAGTGGAGAGCTGCGCCTTGGTCTGCGGGCGATGAGCTGAACTCGCTCCCGACCCTCGACTGCCCCTCTCGCCTCGAGCAGGTGACAGACAGCCCAAAGCCAGCTACCCTCGAGTCCAACGCGCGCCCCCGCTCGCTCCATGTCGTCCCCTCGACCCGCCTCGCTCCTCTCCCAGGGGCCTCCTCCTCCTCCGCCTCCTCCTCCTCAAGGCACCTCGGCCACCCCCGCAACCCAGACCACAAAGCCAAAGAAGCAACCCTCGGCAAAGGACCAGGCAAAAGCCGCAAAAGCAGCGCGCAGGGCCGCCAAAGCTCAGGAGGGCGCACCCGGCGCAGACGCACACGACGGGCAGCAACACCACCAGGGCCACGGGCAGCAGGGCAAGGGCAAGCACACCCAGGGCAAGGGCGCACAGCAGGGACAGGGCAAGGGTGATGCCGCCGGCGCACACCAGGGCGGCCAAGGCGCACAAGGCGGCGCAGGCGCAGGCGCCCAAGGCGGCCAGGGCGCGTCAGGCGCTGGCGGGAACCACAAGGGCGGCGACGCGTCGAGCGCACACGGCGGGGGCTCTGCGGGTAGCGACACCCTCCAGCCCTTCCTTCACCTCGACCTCCCGCTCCCCTCGTCCAGCCTGAGCCACTCGGCAAAGAGCTCGACCGCCAACCTGCACCCGAGCATCATCCGCCTTGCGCTCCAGTACTCCGAGTTCAAGGTCGTCGGCGCAAACGCCCGCTGCATCGCCATGCTCGAGGCGTTCAAGGACGTGCGTCTCGCGCCGCCCCTCCTCTCCCTCGCCGAGAGCACCGAACTGACACGCGCGCGCTCCATGAACCCGTCGCACACACAAACGCACACACGCACACACATGCAGATCATCTCGTCGTACACGCCCCCGCCGCAGACGTCCCTGACGCGCCACCTCCCGACGACGCACCTCAACCCCCAGATCGCGCACCTGATCCGCGCCCGCCCCTTGTCCGTCTCGATGGGGACCGCGATCCGGTACCTCAAGTACGAGATCTCGCTCATCGAGATGGAGATGGACCTCGACGACGCCAAGCACCTCCTCCTCGACAAGATCGACTCGTTCATCCGGGACCGCATCCTGCTCGCGTCGCGCGTGATTGAGCAGCACGCGATTGACAAGATCAACGACGGCGACGTCATCCTGACGTATGCGCGCTCGAGCGTCGTCGAGGGCGTCTTGCTCGAGGCCAAGCGCCAGGGCAAGGACTTTGCCGTCGTCGTGGTCGACTCGCGCCCACTGTACGAGGGTGCGTCGTGCCGTTCTCCTCGCCGCCGCTTTTGCCTGTGCACGCCGTACTGACGAGACCGCCACGTCTCAACCTCACCCGCGCCCACAGGCAAGCACCTCCTCCACTCTCTCCGCCTCGCCTCGATCCCGACAACCTACGTCCTCCTCCCCTCGCTGTCGCTCGTCCTCCCGCGCGTGTCGCTCTGCCTCCTCGGGACCCACGCCCTCCTCTCCAACGGGAGCATGTTCTCCCGCGCGGGGACCGCCATGGTCGCCATGATGCTCCGCGAGAAGGGCGTCCCCGTCGTGTGCTGCTGCGAGACGTACAAGTTCTCGGAGCGCGTCATGCTTGACTCGATCGTCGGCAACGAGCGTGGTGACTCCACTCCTCTCCTGTGGTGCGAGGGCCCTCTCCTGAGGGACCGTCACTGACGGATGCCTTTGTCCTTGTCATCCTTCCTTCGCAGCAACTCCCCTCCCTCTCCTCTCCAACCTTGCCCCCGCGACCCCCGCTGCCGGCGCACCGTCCACCACCACCTCCTCCTCATCCTCCTCAAACAAGGCCCCCGCCGCCCCGGCCGCGTCCTCGACCCTCCCGACCAAGCTCTCGCCCCTCTCGCTCCTGTACGACGTCTCGCGCCCAGAGGACGTCACGGTCGTCATCACCGAGGCGGGCCTCATCCCCGTGCAGAGCGTGCCCGTCCTCCTGAGGGACTACAAGCCCGTCCAGGGGAGGAACTCGTAGAGTCGCTTTGGGGGAGGGGTTTGAGAGATCGGGCATGCATCGCATGGTGCGCATGCGGAGATGCCTCGAGTGTGTCGAGAGCTGTCGAGCGAGCTTTCGTGAGAGCTTGCCGGACGGCACGGCGCAAGGAGCCCGAGCGAGAGGCGTAGCGCGCCACAGGCGACCTGCCCGTCTGGACCGCCTTGCACGCACGCCCCCCCCCCCCGCCTACAGCCCCGCCAGCACCTCCTCGACGGCCTCGCTGCTCTCGGCGCCCTCCCACCCCCTCCCGAGCCACCTCGGCAGCCCCTCGGCCCCCTCCCCGCCGACGGTCCCCCTCAGCACACACCACACGGCGTCGGCGTTCTGCCTCCCGAGCGCCTTGTAAGCCCCCTGGGCGAGCGCGCGCAGCTCTGGCTCGACGGGGCCGGGGCCGGGGCCGGGGAGGGGGCGCGTCCCGGTGCCGGAGGGCGGGACGACAAAGCGCCGCAGGACGAGCGCCGCGTCCCACACCTGCGGCTCCTTCATCGGGACGTGGCGCGCGATGGACCGCGTCGCGTCCAGCAGCGCCGCGTCGAGCCTGTGCCGCGCCGAGAAGCGTCCGAGCGCCGCCGCGTCTCGTCCTGCCCCTCCCGGCCCCGGCGCCGGCCCCGGCGCAGAGAGCAGCGCCGCGAACCGCGGCCACACGTCCTCGGCGATGCGGCGGCTCATGTACTCGCCCGTGTGCTCCGCCAGCGCCTGGACGAGCCTCACGGCCTCGAGCGCGACGTGCGCCTCTTCGCGCGGCGGGGGCGCGAGGCGCAGGAGCACGAGCGGCCACGCGCGGTGCACGACGGGGAGGAGGTCGGCCTCCCGCGTCGCTGTCGGGTCGCCCGTGGCGGAGAGGGCTGGGAGAGTGAGGAGGGGGACCGAGGACGCAAAGAGGGACAGGACGCGCGCGCGGAGGAACGCGGACGGGTGGGACAGGAAGAAGAGGGCCTTGTGCAGGATTTGGGCAGTGACGCGCTGTGGGCGTGTCGGGGGCGCGACGGCGTCCGAGGCGAAGGTGGGGTCGCCGGAGGGATTGTCGGCGTCGGCCTCGGGCTCGGGAGCGGCGTCGCGCATCGACGCAAACGGTTGCCGCGGGTTCTCCTCGGGGAGGTTGTCCGTCGCCGACTCAGTGTCGGCGGTGGTCGCGACGGGCGGGTCATGCCTGTGCGCGACCCACTCCTCGAGCTCCCGCCAGTCTTCCGCCACGTCCGGACGGGGCACGCCTCTCGTTGCCGCCGAGTCGCCCACCGCGGGACCTGACCTCGGCGGCAGGTCCTCGACCATGACCTTGAGCAAGGCGTCGAGCACCGCCCACAGCCCCACTGTGAGCTCCTCGTACCCGTGGTAGTCGTCGAGCGCCTCAAAGACGTCGTCGACGAGGTCCTGCACCATGGGGACGATCGGCTGGCCGACGAGGCGGATCATCTCGACGAGGACGAGCGGCGCCGAGGGCTCGAGGCGCGCGACCGACAGGCGCTGCGAGACCGAGTTGACGACGTAGTCGACGTTGGCGAGGACGAGCGTCTGCGGCGAGGCGTAGGCCGTCGCGTCGGCCATGAGCGCGAGGGCGTGCTGAGCGTGGGCGCGCACAAAGGGGTGCGCCGTCGGGGACAGGTGCGCGAGGACGTGGTACAGGGCCTGCATGAGGAAGGGTCGGAACGAGGACGAGAGAGCGGTGGCGGCGGTGGCGAGGAGGCGCAGCGACAAGGACGACAGGAGGAGCAGGTGCGACGCGCGCTGGTCCCGCGTGGTCGAGAGCGCCGCGACAGGCTTGTACGCATCGAGCGAGGGCATCGCCGTGACGCCCTTCTTGAGCTCGACGAGGCGGATCGGGGTGCTGCGCTCGTCGTCCTCCTCCTCGACGGCGAGCACATCCCGCCGCTGCTCCTCGACGTCGGGCCGGACCTGCGCCGGCTCGTCCTCCTCGCGCGACGCGGCCTCGAGGTCCTCCAAGAGGGCAAGCACCGCCCTCGTCGCGCGCTTGAACACCTGCCTCTGCTCCCTCGCGAGGCCCGCCCCCATCCCGCCGCCCAACCCGCTCATCACGCCCTCGAGCACCCACAGCGCACTCACCGCCGCGTTCTCGTCCCTCCTCGGCCCCAGCGCGACCCCAAGAAACTGCTCCACGACCTCGCCGCCCTGCCCCGCGCGGGCGCCCGCGCGCCCGACCGCCGCCCACAGCGCCTCGAGCGCCCGCACCGTCGCGGCCTCGGCCGTCCCGCGCAGCCGCACAGGCGGGTACGCGCTCGCTCCCGCGCCTGCACCTGCACCTGCGCCCGTGGCCCCCGGGGCCCGGGCGGAGGGCGCGTCCCCCGAGGCGGTGATCCACGCGAGGGCCATCCCGCCCTCGGGGGGCCGCCCCGCGCGCGGGACGCGCTCGAGCTCGAGCGCCGAGAGGAGCGCCCAGCTCCACTTGTCGATGCTGTGCAGCGGGCTGGGGAGCGGGCGACGAGGCGTCGAGGAGGAGGAGGGAGAGGGGGAGGCGACGTTCGGGAGGAGGTCGAGCGCCGAGCGGATGATGCCCGCTCCGCGGCGCACGGCGTGCTCGTCCTGTCTCCGCAGCGCACCCGGCAGCGCCGCGAGCCTCCGCTGCACGATCCGCACCACGAGCGCGAGCGCGTCCGAGTCCGAGTCCGAGTCCGAGTCCGGGTCGTCCGCAAGGGGCTGGGCGCTGAATGCCGCGAGGAGGGCCCGCCGCGCGGGGTCGCGGACCGGGTCCCACTCGTCGCTTGCGAGGGCGAGCAGGCCCTCGAGGAGGACCTCGGCGTGGGGGCCGAGGGTGCGGGCGCAGCGGGAGAGGACGTCCGAGAGGAGGGAGACGAGCGCGGCGCGGACGGGGGCCGAGTCGTGTGTGGACAGGGGCGACAGGGCGGAGGAGAGGGAGGTGAGGGAGGTGAGGGTGAAGCGGAGCCACGAGCGGGTGGGAATGACGGGTCCGGAGGGAGGCGGCGCGGCGACGGGTGGCTCGTCTGGCGGTTCGGGCGCGTCGTCGGACACGCCCTCTGGCTCGTCCTCGTGGAGCGCCATCTCCCCAAACTTTGTATCCACCAGCTCCTCGAGCGTGGCTGCTCTCGCGCCAACTTTGTCCTCGCCCTGGGCGCCCGCCCGCAACGAGGCGGTCACCTCGTCGCCGACCGTCTCGACGACGAGTTGGGCAAGCGTCTCGAGCGCGGCAATGACGACAGGCGACGCCTGCCGTCGCGTCGACTTGCCGTACTCGGCTTGCGAGCTGCTCGGCATGGACAGGGCGATGCGCGAGAGGGTCGACGCGGTCCCGGGCAGGGCAGTCGCGAGGAGAGGTGACGGCCCTGGGGCGCCGACAGGTACTGTCGCGGACGGCGAAGGGTGTGCGAGGTACTCGACGACGAGGATGCGGAGGGCCTCGAGGGACGAGAGCTGGAGCTTGAGGAGCGAGGTGGGTTCTGCCGCGAGGTCGAGGAGGGTCGTGAGGGTGTGGAACAGGACGGGGATGGGCGGCGGTGGGTCGTGCGGTGGCTGAGGTGGGGCGTCGAAGCTCGAGGGGTCGGAGGGATCGACACGGGACCAGTCGATGCGCTCGCCGAGCGGGTCGTCCTCGTCCTCGTCCTCCTTGGCCGCCTCGCCACCTTGATCTGGGCGCATGAGGGCGAGCAGCACCTCGACCATGGCGAGCTGCGCCTCGTCTGTCCGGTCGACCGCCTTGCCCTTGCCCTTGGCCTTGCCCGGGCCGCGCGGGTCGAGCGGCCCACCGAGCGCGAGAGCCGTCATGGTCCACAGTTGCTGCCTGACGCGCGGATCCATGCCCGCCGCGCGCCACTTGGTTGCGAGTGCAGCGAGTGCGTGCATGGTGGCTTCGAGGACGCGGTCGCCGCGGTCTCGGGCGTCGAGGGGAGGGCGGAGGAGGGACGAGAGCGGGAAGAAGGCATAGTTGGCGAGGGCGGGGGACAAGGCGTGACGAGGGGTGGTGCGCAGCAGGTCGGCGAGGTTGGTGAGGAGGTCGACGAGGGTGCGGGTGGACTGGGGCGAGGTGGGAGCGCGTGCAGCCTCGAGGAGAGGGACGCACAGCGCCTTGAACTGCGTGCGAGTCGAGAGGCGTCAGTTTGCTTCATGGGTCAAGTGGCGCGTATTCTGCGTACCCCGGAGAATGTGGCCTGTCTGTGGGCGTCTTTGGGACCTGCTCGTGTGGCTGGCGACGCGGTAAAGGGCCCGGGGACGGCCATGGCTGATGAGGGGGCCAAACCTGCGACGACCAAGGCAGTCAGGTCGAGGTTGACAGGGGGAGGTGCGACAATGCTCACCGTGCTCTTACAGGCTGCACTTGAGGGCTGGGTCGAGTTGGTGCGCGAGTCAGAGCCGCGGCGGAAAGGGAGTGCAGCGAGCGAAGCTATCCGCCGCCTCTCTCGGCTCCGCCCTCCTCCTTGCCTCTGCCTTCACTCGAGACACGACTCGGACAGTCTAGACAGACAGGCACGGCGACCCCACGCGATGCCTCCAGGTGGCCGCCTCGCCGTCGTCGCTGTAATCATCGCTGTGGCCGCCGCACGCTCCCCACTGCGCACACTCGCCTGGACCTGCGTCACAGTCTGCGCCATCGTCGCACTCCTCGCAGCGTGGGTCGTCCTCGCACGCGTCGCAGAACACCGCATCGCCAGGCGAGGGCACGACGGTCGACGTTCGGCTCGAGGTGGGGGAGGACTGGCATCCCTCTCCAAGCCCCACCAATGGCCAGGCGTCCCTCCACTCCACTTTACCTCACCCGCAGCATGGTCCATGACCCAGACAAAGGCGGCGTGGGAGGCGGCACCCGACTCGACCCGCCCCTCCCTCCCCGGCGCCCCTCCCTTCCTCGACGCCGCCCTCGACTCGCTCATCGCCCTCGTCCTGCGCGACTTTGTCCACCGGTGGTACTCGAACCTGTCCGACTCGCCCGTCTTCCCCGCCGCCATCGACCGCACCCTCCGTGAGACCCTCGTCGCCCTCTCGACCCGGGTCGCCCACGTCGACTGGGCAGAGGTCCTCGTCGGACGCGTCCTCCCCCTCGTCACCGCCCACCTCGAGGTCTTCCGCGCTGCAGACGAGGCCGTCCACGCCGGCTCGGGCGACTCGGACGAGGCGGACCTCTTTGTCGCGGCCCGCTACGCCGACCTCAGGCGCGCGAAGCTCCACCCGGCCGTCGACGTTGCGGGGACCAACTCGCGCCCGGCAGAGGAGGCCTGGCTGCGCGACCTCTTCGGCGCCGTCCTCCCGCTCGTCGTCCCCGAGCGAGAGATGGACAGCCCCGCCGTGAGCGTCTTGGTGCGCGAGGTGGTCGCCTGCGCCGTCATGCTCCCCGTCTTCGACATGCTGTCCGACCCTGACTTCTACAACCGCACGATCGACGACAAGGTGCGTTGCGACGGCCTCGGACGCCCCCCGCGCCTTCCATCAACTGACCAAACCGCCTGTTCCCCCTCCCCCCGCAGGCGGGCGCCGCCATCCGCGACCGCAAGATGGTCAACGAGTTCCGCGAGGCTCTCAACAAGCAGGGCCCCGCACTCGCCGCCGCCGCCACCCTGCAGCTCTCCCCGCCGTCACTGTCGTCGTCGGCAAAGGCTGCCCCGGGACGCAAGACCGAGGTCGTCACCGTGCGGACGAGCCCGCGGCAGTTTGACGCCTGGCTCGCCAACATCGGCACACTCACGACGCTGGGAGACGCGCGACGACTGCGCAGCGACGTGACGAGCCAGATTCGGAGGGCCAAGCTCGCGACGGGTGCGCAGTGCTGTGTCTCTCCCTCGTCCTCGACACTCGGCAGTTCTGATTCTCGCCTTCTCGACAGATGGCAAAGCGCTCGACGACGTGGTCGACGGCGTCAAGGTGGCCGACTGGGTCGACTTTATCGAGCGACTCTACTCGGCCAAGCGAAAGATTGACCGCCGCATCGCCAAGCTCGGCGGGACGGACCTGCGAGACGTGCGTCGACCTCTCCCTCTCCTCTGTCGCTCACCGCACCGGTCTCACGTACCGCACCCGCCTCGCAGCGCGCGCCGAGCGTCATGTCGAGCCCCGCGTCGCAAGGCCAACCGGCACTCCGCGACCTCCTCCTCGACCCTTCGGCCGTCACGTACCTGATGGAGTACCTCGAGCGCCGTAGTCACGCCGCGCGCGCCCAGTTCTGGCTCCTCGTCGAGGGGCTCAAGGACCCGCTCGAGGAGCTCGACGCCGAGCAGCCGACGACGACGACGATGGCGACGACGACGGGGGCGCGGGAAGATGGCCCGACGGCGTGGGACGACATCCGCATGATCTGGGACGCGCACCTCGCCGGTGACCCGTTCAGGTCGAACCCGGTGCACCTGCAGACGGTGCGTGCGTTTGTCGAGCGCGAGGGAGGGGCGCCGGGCGCTGGTGTCTCGCCTCAGGCCGTTCGCCAGGTGCGCCATGCGCTCTTTGCCATCCAGGGCGACGTCCTCGCCTTGCTCGAGGAGGAGGACTTGCCGCACTTTCGCCGGTCCGACCTGCACTTCAAGGCGGTGGCCGCCCTGCCCGCCAGGCCGTCCCCTCCCGCTCCGATCGTCACTCCGCCTTCGCCCCTCGCCGTCCGAACCGCGCGCCCTCGCTCCCGCTCGAATCCGCAACTCTTCCCTCTCCGCGACAACCCGCCCAGCCCCACCGCGGCCGTCGCCCCTCTCGTCTCTCCCTCCTTCCCCCCGCCGCGACCCGCCTCTCCCGCGCTCCTAGGCCAGCCTCGCACTTCCCAGCGCCCGCAGCGGACCGAGACGGCCCCGCCGCAAGTGACCTTCCACGCCGCCGCGTTCGACCGCCCCGCAGCGCGGCGCCCCGACCTGTTCGACGGCGCCGATGCTGCCCCCTCGCGGCACAGCCCCGTCCCCGTGCGCAAAGTCTCGGGCGCGTCGCTCGACACGGTCGCGTCTGCGGCGTCGGCCCCGCCCGGCACCGCGCGCCGCAGCAAGGCCACCCTCGCCGACTCGCTCGAGTTCCTCATGTCGCCGCCGCCCGAGGTGGACCGCTCGCCGCTCTTTGACGCGGCCGTCGAGGACTTGGCGTCGCGGGAACTGTTTCCCGAGGAGAGTGCCGGGGGGGCGGACGACGCGCAGTCGGACGACGACTACGTCCAGGTGCAGACGATCGAGGCGATCCAGGAGGCGCTCAACTCGATCCTCGCGACGGACGCGCGCGCACAACCGGAGGCGAGCAGGTCGACTGCCTCGCTGCTCAGCCTGCAGCAGGACGTCGCAACGGCTCCTCCAGCCGGACGGCGCGTGTCGGCGGACGCGCAGCGCCGCGCGTCGCTGCTGCTCGCTGGCGAGTCAGGGTCGTCGTCGCCTGCGTCGGTGACCAGCCCGACGAGCACGCTGCCCCGATCCGCGCCTCCCCTGCCTCCACGACCTCGTGTGCGAGGCGTCTTCGACGACGAAGAGACGCTCGACGACGACCTGGACGTGGACGTGGACGAGCCCCCCGAGCCCGACTTTGACCCGCACAGCATCGTCCTCCCCGCGCCGGGCGACCTGCACCTCCCCGCCGAGATTGCGCGCCTCGCTCAGTCGCTCGCCAAGCTCAAGAGCCAGGAAGCCGTCGTCGAGGCGCTGATCCGCAAGGCCGAGCTGACGGGCAACGCCTCGGAGCTCAAGCTCCTCGTCCGGTCGCGCGACAGTCTCCGGCGCGAAATCCGCGCCGCGAGCTTCCAGAAGGACCAGTACGAGGCCCAGGCGTCCGAGAACGAGCTCACGCCCGATCGCACCCGCGTCGCCATCCCGGGCACGACGGTCGGGCAGGCCGGCGCCGGCACGAGCGGCGCCGCCGCGCCCGGCGCGCAGAGCTTCCAGCTGTACCTCGTCGAGGTGCACCAGCTCGGTGCCGACGGGTCGTTCAGGGCCGGGTGGATCGTCACGCGTCGGTACAGCGAGTTTGCGAGTCTCCACGGCAGGTTGAGGGATAAGTACGTCGCGGCGAGGGCGCTCGACTTTCCGAGCAAGCGGCTCGTCGGCATCTGGAGCAAAGAGTTCATCGAGCAGCGGCGCGAGGGTCTCGAGCGATACCTGCAGGTCAGTCGCGCCGTCTGTCCCTTTTGGCCGCCCGCCAAGCAGGCTTGCTCACCTTGGCGCACCCGGTCTCGCAGGCCCTCATCCGCAACCCGGTCGTCTGTCGGAGCAGCGAGCTTCGCGCCTTCCTCTCACAGCAGACGATCGCGCTGCCCAAGAGCGACGCCGCGCCCAAGGTCGCCTACCCGCTCCTCCCCGGCGAGGCAATCCGCAGCCTCTACCGTGGCTTCACATCGGGTATCGACGACGTCCTCGGCACGTCGACGACGAGCATGGTCGACACGATCGTCGCGCGGCTGGGTCAGCAGGCCGCCGACTTTGCCGGGACGGGCAGCGCGGGCAAGGTCAATGCCGAGGACCTCGTTGGGCAGCTCCTCGGTGCGGACCCCGCGGCGGCATCAAGCCCGGGCACCAGCGCGCCAGGCGAAGAAGGGTTGACGTACTTCACGGCGCCGATCTGCGACCTGTTCATCACTGTCTTCGAGCTCAAGGAGCGCAGCAACTGGCTGCGACGGCAGGCCATCCTCATCGTCCTCCAGCAGGTCCTCGGTGGCACGATCGAGCGGTGCGCTCATTTTCAACTTCGGGCCCTCTGGTCGACCGGGCGCGGCACTGACCTGGCTCTCGTCGCGAAACTGAGCAGCAAGTTCCGCGACGGCGTCAAGATGCTGCTCAGCCCGCCGCAGCTCGTCGGCTACATCTCGACACTGCAGAACGCCATGTGGCCCGGCGGCGAGCTCAAGCCCAAGGAGCCGCCCCGGACAGCGTCGCAGAAGGCCGAGACGAAGGAGTCGGCGCGGCGGAAGCTCTCTGCCCTCATGCCTGGTGCGGCGCATCTCCCTCGCCTGTCACGCTCGTTTCCTGCCCCTCTGACCCAAGTCTGACCTGCCACAGACGTCGCGGCGAACCTCATTGGCCGGCACAATGCCAAGCAGGGCGCCCGCCGCCTGTTCGCCGTCCTGCAGAACCGTCGGCTCAACAAGGTGCGCTCCGGTCACGCGCCTCTCCTCTGAGGACGCTCTTGACGTTCTCCCGCCGCGCAGCACCTCATCTACAGCATCGTCGACGAGGCCGTCGCAGTCCTCTTCCCCGAGCTCCAAGAACAGCGGTCTCGCCCGCTCTTCCTCTCGTGAGATACCCCAACCCCCGTCGTGATCATTCCCCCTCGTTGTCCGCGATACCCCCCTCGCGCTCGTACCTTGTCACACTATCGCCTCCCCGTTCGCAATTGCAACCCTCAGGGCAACTTGCTCATCAAGCTACTCCACCCGCCCGCGATGGTGCGTTTCGCCGCCTCAGCCTGCGCCGTTTTCCTGGTCTCGGACGCAAACTTGGCCGCGTCGTTGGCCATGCCGCCGAGCCGCTCCTGCAGCGCGTTGAGGTACTCTCCGCGCTGTTCGAGCGCCGCGTTGGTCGACGCCATGATGTTGCGCGCCGAGTCGGTCGCGCCCTGGACAAAGGCGGTCGAGGGCGGGCCGTACCCGGCGGACGACGACGACGCTGCGGGCGCCCTGGCTTTGCGCGTCGCCGTGACGATGGGCGGGGGCGCGCCCGGCGCGGGACGACTCTTTGGCGGAGGGCGCTGCGGACCGCCGACTGCGGGCCGAAGGCGAGCGTGCCGAGGAAACGTGGTCAGCAAAGGTAGGTCGCGGAAAGAAGCGCGACGGTCGACGCACGGATGCTGTCAATCTCTGCGCCCGTGTAGACCCTCTTGGCGCCAAACCAGGCGCCGAGCGCTGACCCGACTGCCTGCAATGCGCTCGTCTGTGCCGGCACGGCGACCGACGGGTCGAACGCGACCACGCGCGGCGGGAAAGCTGGCCGATACAGGTCCCGCAGCGTGCCGAGGCGGATGTGCAGCGCGTCGAGGTACTGCACATAGTCGGCATCGGGTGCGAGGGAGAAGACGCCGGCCGAGTCGCTGCAGGTTGAAGATCGTGAGCAAGAGCCGAGGAGAATGCCAAAGAGGAAATTCGACACACTGCAAGGTCGTGTCGAACTTGGCGCGCGCGATGTAGGACAAGTCGGGCAGCGAGAACATCGACAGCGTGCAATTGCGCGACTGGACGACGAGCGCGGCGCAGCCTTGCGCGTGTACGACGACGGCCTTTTCGAATTGGGCGTACTCGTCCTCGTACAGGGCCGTCCGCGGGCCGTCGAGGTTGGCGTAGCACGCGAGCGTCGTGCGGTTGACCGTCACCCACAGGGTCGTGATGGCGCCCGCCGGGTCGTACGACTCGACCGTGCCAAGCGCCGCCTGGTGCGTGAGCGCGACTTGGAGATTCTGCGCGTCGGCGACGAGCTCGTTGCCACCCTTGTCGAGGACAAACGTGGCGAACGCGCCGCGCGTGCTGTCGTGCTGCACCGAGACAAAGTTCTCGCTCAGGTACCACGAGCCGCCGATGTTGGACAGCTCAAAGACGCGCGTGTGGCCCGATTCTTGCGTGACGATGAGGCGGGGTGAGCGGTCGTGGTCTGCGAGTTGCACAAGCAATCTCGGTCAGCAGCTGGTCGCCGTGCAGCGAGGAACACAGAGCGCGTACCTTCGCCGATGGCGCAGATGGTCCAGCTGAGCGCCGTGATGGCGGACGAATCCGCCCTGCCCTTGCCCTTGCTCGACGGCGCGCTCGTTCCGGGCATGTCGACGAGTACAACGTCAGGCCCGCGCAAGTCGACGACGATCAAGCTCGCCTCGTTGGACGCGGCGAGGAAGCCGACGCTGCTCAGCGCGAGGCGGCTGCGCGTCTTGACGCCGCTTGCAGAGGCCGGCGACGAGAAGTGGAACGCAGCGACAGGACGGAACCCGTCAAGGTCGGGGCGTGGGACCGCGGCGCCAGTCAGGTCAACATAGCGATCCTGCGGGTCGAGATCAGGCTGAGAGGGTCCACTCGCGGCTGAATGGTGGCGCGACAGGCCGTGGTGCGCGATCGAGCCGAAGCGACTGCGGTGAGGTGCGGCAGGAGGGACAGGGTTGGCCGGATGCGAGCTCGGGTCGCCACGGGGAACAGGCGGGATGGACGATGGCCCGTCCAGCGAAAGGTCGCGCAGTGCGCCCTGGACCGTGTCGTCGAGCTCGGCAGACGCCTCGACGCGGTCAAGCTCGAGCGCCTCGGGGTGCTCGCCGTAAGCAAACCTGCAGGTGTTGCGAGTGAGTCCAATGGACGAGCAGGCGGAGCACCGAGAACAGCGCACCTCCACACGAGCAAGTCTCCGGTCGACAAGCTGATGGCAACCTCGAGGTTTTCCTCGCCGAACGACACCTTGTCAATGTCAAGCTCCCATGGCCTCTCCCTGCACAGCCTGGCAGACGCAAGGTCGCCGGCGCGCGGGTCCGACAGCGCCGACTTGAGGTCGACGTCGAGGTGCCTGAGCGGGCGGGGAAACTCTTGCTCGATGCGCGGTTGCGCGCCCTCCTCTGCCGGCTTGCGGCCCCAGAGCAAGGGCGTCGAGACGTCCCAAAAGCGGACCGTCAGGTCGACGTGCGAGGTGACGAGGAGTCGCGGCGGCTGGTCGCTCAGCGTGGGAGGAGGTCCGCGCCGCGTGGCCCTCGGGACGGGGAAGGCGTGCCCGCCGCGTAGTGGCAGACGCTCGCCCGTCTCCTCAGAGACGTCGAACTGGTGCAGGAGGTGCCGGTAGGACAGGCTCGACGTCGTGACGACCTGCGCGGCGGAGCACGTGTCGTGGCCAGAGAACGACAGCGCGGCGGGAAGGACGAGGGGACGGGGTGCTCGGATGTTGCTCGGTGGGAAGCTGAACGCCTCGATGTTGTTCGCGGCGTGCGCCGCAGAGAGAACCGGGCAACGTGGGTCGCGGCCCGACGTGATGATGATGGCGAGCGGGTCGTGCGCCAGGCCGTAGTGCGGGCTTTCGCGTGGGAGGAGGAGGAAGTCCTCGGGCGGGGCCGACGTCGGGTAGAGGTGATGCGCGACGGGGACGAACGAGTCGCGAAGGGCCTCGCGCATGGCGAGCGGGATGCTGCCGGGCTTGCCCGTCGCGGCGGGTGGCGCCACGTAGGCGGCAAACTCGAGGACGTGGATGCCGACGGGGTCACTCGGCAGGACGCCGCCCATGATGGTGAGCATCGTCCCGCCGTGCAGGTCGGTCTTCTCGTCCCCGAGACTCGGCGAGGCAGGAAGCGCGGGCGATGCGGGCCCGCCGCCACCACCGAGCGGGTTCTTGCCAATCGACGACAAGAACCACGACTCTTGGGGGAAGCCTGACCAGGCGAGGCGGAAGACGGGTTCGCGATTGGCCGGCTGCCGCTGGCCCGCCTGACCTTCGCCAGTCCAGCCAAAGAGGTCCGCCTCGGTGGTCTTGTTGACGTCGGCGCGCTCGAGGGTGCGGATCATGACGGGCATCTCGTCGTCGCTCGAGGCAAAGCTGATCGTCCCGTCCTCGTGACCGGCGGCAAACACCAAGCCTGGCAAGAAGAGGGTAGGTCAGTGCCGCTTCCAAGGTCTGGCTAAGCCACCGCCACGCACCGTCGGGCCTCCACGCGAGGCACGTCACGGGAGACCTCCTCTCCGTGAAGAGCTCCTCTTCCATGCTGTTGCCGCCCCCTGGCGCCCCTGGCGGAACGACAAACTCGTAGCTGCGCTCGACCGAACGCGCCGCCAGGTTCCAGAGCGAGACGCCGCCCTCGTACGCAATGAGCACGAGGTTGAGGTCGAGGGGGTGAATCTTGACGTCGGTGCAGACGGGACTGTGGCGATGAGACGTCAGTGAGGGGGTCTGGAGAGGAGAGGAGAGGAGAGGAGGGCGCGAAGTCGCAGGGACGCACATGTGCCGCCTCGACGGGGCTCCTGGCACGCCGCTGCGCCGCAGAATCTCCTCTTGAGCAAGCCACAGGTTCGGGATGCGGGCGTGCGGTGCGAGGATGCCTCGGTCGATGTCGTACAGGTCGACCGTGCCGTCTTTGCCGCCCATGAAGAGGAACGAGTGCGATGCGGAGGACTCGAGGCACCTGCGCAGGGCGTTGGTGCGTCAGCTGCTTCTCGTCTGTCGAGAGTGGGGAGGCGCAGACGCACGTGACATTGCTGCGGAGCGAGAGAGACGAGTCACGGTGTGGCTTGCCCTGCTCGATGCGCTGTAGGTCAAAGACCGACAGCGTGTTCTTCGCATCTGAAGAACCCGGCCGTCAGATTGTTGTCGCTTCTCGTGATAACGGCGCGAGGAGGATGGCGCGCACCAACGACGCAGAGGAAGCCGCTCCCGCTCTTGAAGGCGAGGTGCCGGATCTTGGTGGGGACGCCGAGGTCCCACGCGAGCTCGACGCCCGGCGCACCTAGCACGACGAGTCTTCCGTGTTCTGTGCCGACAGCGAGGAGCGACTGGACCGGGTCTGCTCGGCAACACGCGGGCGTCGGAGGAGGCAGCGAGGTCAGCCTCTTGGCGAGAGAGAGAGAGCGCGGCAAGAGAGCCAAAGCGCACCGTAGGTCATCGCCGTCAGCTCCCCACCGAGACCGAGGGACGCAATCTGGCCCAGCTGCCATGCACGAGCGTCGCGGAGGAGTTGCGACTGGTCGAGGAGGGACACCTGCTCGACTGTCCGCTTCGTCTTGGACGAGAACATGCTGGCTGCGAGACGGTGGGCGAACAGCGGGCGGGTCGATTCGAGATGCGGCTCTGCTCAGTCGGGTGCGGCGAGACGTGCGAGGGCGGGCAAAGTGACCAGCAGGAGATGAAGCCGAGGGTGGGGCAGCTTGGCTGACAGCGTCTCATTCGAACCGAGTGCGTGCACAAGTCCTAGGCCTGGCACGGTGAATACATTGCTCGATTAGTGGTGGTGACTAGTGCGCTGCTGCTGCTCACGCCCGCGCCTTTCCTTTGCCCTTGCTCGATCCAACCGCGAGGTCCTCCTCCTCCTCGGGAAGGGAGGGAGCCGCGACCGCCTTCCCCTTGCCCTTGTCCGCAGCCTTGCCCTTTCCTTTGCCCTTGTCGACAGCCTTGCCCTTGCCCTTGCCCTTGCCCTTGGTCAACGCCGCAGACGGCGCCGGAGGCGGCGGGAGCTGTGCGCGTGCGGCTGCGCCGGCAGCTCCTGGGGCCGTCATCTGGCGGAGAACCTGCTGGACCTGGGCTAGCGTAGGCACAGGACCTGCGCTGGCTTCTTCATCGTCGTCGTCGTCCGCGACGCCACCCTTGGCGACGCGCTTGCCCTTGCGCTTCTCCATCGCTGCGGCGAGAGGTCGTCACGTCAACGGGGTTCAGCGAGGGAAAGGGACAAAACGCGCACCCTTTGCCGTCGACTCGAACCGCTGTTCGGCACCGCACCACACGTCACAGCCACGTGCGCCGGCGCGGTCGAGGAAGCGCGCAATCTCGGGCAGCTTGACAAAGCGGGCGGGCCACTCGCGCGGGAAGCGGAAGCGGAACTTGCGGCCCATCATGTTGAACGAGTCGAGGCGCGAGCCGAACGCGGCGAGGTACCGCAGGACGAGGGCCTCGTGCTCGTCGTCGGTCGCGCGCTCGAGGTACGGCGGCTCGACGAGGGCAAACTCGACGAGCGACGTGCCGTTGTTGACGACGGCGAGGGCGAGGATGTTGAACGGCGCGAGGGCGTTGGGCAGGAGCGGGTACGAGCACGAGTAGAAGAAGGGCATCTTGATCGCGTTCATCTTGGAGTGGAGCGACATGAGAAAGTTGATGTTGGGCTTGTTGAGGAAGTGCAGGTGCTCGACCGTCGCGGCGACGGCCTGAAACTCTTCGATGAGGTTGTCCAATGCGGGCTTGACGACGGGCTGGGTGCCAAAGTCGAGCGAGATGTCGCGCAGGGTGGGCTTGCACCCTGTGAAGACGGCCTTGTGGAGCGACGTGCTGTGCTCGAACGGGAGTCGACCGAGCGTGGCGTGCGTGACAGGGAGTGACAGCAAGGACGTGTCTTCGGGGTCCTGCAAATCGGCCACGACGGCGAGCTTGGCGACGTCTGTGCGAGGAGGGCGGGGGGAGCAGTCGGGTCAGCACCGAACCCGCGAGAGCGAGCACCGCTCAAGGCCTTCACCCTTCTCGCCCTGGCACTAGGCTCGACCACGGAGAGAGAGGGGACGCACTGGTGAGGGAAGGGTGCCGCAAGACGTCCCAAGTGAGCCACTCGTCGTCGCGCTCAGCCTGGCCGTCGCCTTGTCCTCGGAGCGGGTCGTACTCGAGGCGGAAGGCGGCGAGTTTCGGGAAGCGGTCGAGGAGCCAGTACGTGTCTGCGCCCCACTGGAGCGTCGAGTCGAGGACGAGCGTCTGGTGGTCGGCGAGCATGCGCCTGCACTCGCGCGAGCGGACGGCGGCCATGGCCTCGGGGGACGCGATGCGGACATGGCGGGCGAGGATGGCCTGTGCCGGGTGGCGCCACTGCGAGTAGACGAGCGCGCAAGCCTTGAGGGTAGCGTAGTCGGGCGTCTCCCACAAGGCCTGGTCCAGCGACGCGAGGCCAAAGATGCGCTCGAGCACGGCCGCGTGCAGCTTGTCGACGGGCATCCTCGCTTGTGATCCTGCCAGGTGGGCGACCGGAGCTCTTGCCTGACCCCGCACGGGTCGGCCGGAGCGTGGTTAGTCGAGCGAGGCGTGCTGGGGCTAAGGCGTCGTCCCCACCTCGGACGAGGACGAGTCGCTCTCGCCAACATCTCGCACCAGGTGCTGCGGTACACCGCGATGCGCGCGATGCGGGACGTGCTCGAGTGCTCCGATGCTCTTCCACCTGCTTGGGTTCGCTGCGCGAGCGTGACACGCGCCGAGGAGGGTTGAACGTTGGTACCACCTTGCCCCATCGCTCGCGGCCGTCTCGCCGACGCTCTCGCCTCTTGGGCGGGCCGGACTGGCGAGATCACAGTGCTAATTGTGCTCCGGCTGTGATCCCAGTGCTGCTACGCTCGTCCAAGGCCTCCGAGCAGGCGACCTCTCGGGTTGCTGCGCGCCGCCTCGAGCCAAGCTGCGACGACGGGGCGCTATGCGCAGCCTCTCCGGAGCCGTGCTGCGACCGGAGGACGTGGGCTCGGAGCGAACTGACCTCTCTTGATTCCCTTCCCCTCACTCGCCTCGTCGACTCTACCTTCGCCCTCGCCGCTGTCGCCCTTCGCGACCTCGAGCCGCGACGCCAACTCGCGGCGAGCAATTTCAAGCACGGCGTCAAGCAGGCCGAGGGCGCGTCAAGCTCAGGTAGCATCGTCTCGGTCGTCCTCCTCGTCAAGCAGGTGCGCCACCTCCCTCTCGCTCCTGCCCTGGTCGCCTCGGAGAAGCTGACGCAGAAGCTTCCACAGCCCGACACGGATCGCGTCAAGCATCTTCTGCGTGCCTCGGATTGTCGGCCTCCTCGAGTACGGTCGCGCAAAGTCGGTCCAGGTGCGTTCTCTCTCGCTCGCCCTCCTTCTCTCCCCCGTCGCCCGTCGGTCGCCCACAGGCTTTGAGAAACGATTGAGAAACTGACACGCTCCGCCCCCCGGACCCCTCGCTTGTCTGCGAGCACAGATGCGGTCCAGCTCGGCGACGGCGGGCAGGCAGGAGGCGAGTGTGCAGGGAGCATGACCCAGGTGCGTGTGACTCGCTCTTGCTCCTTCCTTGCGCGCGCGAGGGCTCCCCTGACCATGTGCTGTGTACGCGCAGGGCAAGCGGGTCAAGGACCGCGAGTCGGGCGAGCTGAGGACGAGCTGTTGAGGAGGATGAAGGTGGGCTCATTCTCGCTCACCTCGCCGCCGCGGTGTCTGGATGGAGGAACTGACCCTGTTTCGGCTCCTCGTCACGTGCAGATGGGGCGCTTGTCGACGAGATCAACTACTTGCAGGACCCCGAGCTGGAAGGCGCGAGTACGTTCCTTTCGCCGTCGTCTCGCTGTGCTTCGCGCCCACATCTGACCTCGTCGTCCTCGTCACACGCAGAGGAGCTCGACCCAAGCCGGGCATCAGTTCGGCCCCCCGACGTCGATCGGGCTGCGCAGCTTCGGGTGCGCGCTCCCCTCTCGTGCTCTCGCCCGCAAGAGTTCCGCGCCGACGTACCGACCTTCTTCTCCCCACTCGCAGCTGCGATGGCGAGGGCTGCGGGAGCGTCCTCCGAGTACCACCACGTACACATCGCGCTCTGCTGTGTCGAGAAACCCGCCCCACCAATGTCGGTCCGGGCCGCCGCCCAAAGAGCGGTGCGATTGTTTGAGGAGTCGCATCCTGCATGCCGTTCCCCTCTCGCACTGAGGTGCCCCGGCGTACTTGCCACACTAGCACTCCCACTGAAAGCATATTTGGCACTTGCTGCATGCCACGCACGGTGCCCGCGCTCGAGCAGACGACCTGCGACTCGATCGCCAAGTCGGCTCGCTTGCCTCGCTTGTCTCCGGGACCGAGTCGCTGCATCTCGTGCACGGGTGCGCACATACTCTGGCCAGGCTGGGGCGACAGAGGCCTCTGTCGATGTTCCGCACCCACGAGAACGCGCGCGCAGCACGGCGCCGCCGCATTTGCTCGGTCGCCCGGCGGTCCCGCGCGCCCCGCCGTGACAACGAGCGAGTTGACAACGTCGAAGCTGCGCCATTCTGCGCGGGGTCGCCACAAGGTTCCCGCTCGACCGCAACGCACGCTGCGAATCGTCCGAGCACTCTCAGAGTCTCGGGCAAGCTAAGACTGGAGATACGCCGTCACCTCAACGGACGCGCCGGTCGTTGGCACGCCGCCATGTGACGTGAGTCGCGGCCGACACGCGCCGTGTGCACCAGCTTTTTCGCCCGCGCGGGGAGCTTCCTTGCCTCGCGCACAGCCGCAGCGAGGCCAGAAGAAGGGGGAAACGCGGACGAGAGCGAGTCATTTCCATCCGTTTTGTTTCCATGCGAAAGTGGGGCGAGGAGTAGCGTCCGACAGAGGGGGGGGGCGAGAAAGGACAACTCGAGAACGAGGAGCATTCTAACAAAACCCGACGCTCAGCGCCAGTCTCCCGAACCGAGGGGGGGGGG